>CAJQZJ010034361.1:274771-305865 GCA_907164525.1 Lophiomys imhausi
GAGAAAGACAGACAGGGAGACAGACAGTCATGGTTTGGCCTCAGGTAGAACATGAAAAAGGTCTCACAGATGCTTGAGAATAGAACGATGTTGACCAGTGCTGGGGCAACAAGGAAGGAGGAGGCAGGAAATGAGGTTGGTCGCTGGGAACTAAGCTGTCATAGACAAGAGCAAGATGCTTTGGTGTGCTTCCTAAGAGACTTTGGATGACGGTGGACTACATCTTTCACAGAAGCTAAAAGAAACAATTTTGAATGTTAGGCTTGAAGGCTGAATGAAAGGTTAAAGGCTTGAGTAGATGCATAGGCCCATATGGGGCTGGAGAGATGGGTCTTTAGAAAAGCACTTGCCATGCCAGCCTGGTAACCTGAGTTGACTTCTAAAAACACAGGTAAAAAGCTGCATGCAGCGGTACACATCTTTAAACCCAGCACTCCTACAGTGAGCAGGGAGTAGAAAGAAAAGAATTGCCCAAAAGCACACAGGCCAGCTAGTCTGGAGTACTTAACAAGGCAGACATGAGAGAGACCACAGCCCCGGCAGGGTGGACAAAAAGAACCCACTCCCCAGAGTTTTTCTCTGACCTACACTTGTGCACTATGCCTTGCCTAAACACAAACTAAGTTTCTAAAGTTATTCTCACATTAATCTAGATATTACTCAGTAAACGTATATACTAAAATATCACCTAGCACTTCATAAATATTTGCAATGTATGTATCAATTTAAAAATAAAGCTTAAAACTTATTGGCACTGGGTGGTGGAATTACAAATGGATTTTCCTTCCTATTGTTTTTCTGCATTTTTCCAAACTTCTACATGAGAAAATGAGTTGTGAAGCAGAATCTCATCCCTCTAAAATTAGTATACACCTAAATATGTATAAAGAATCCTACCATTTTAAGGAGAATACTTAAGTTCACCTGCAACTGAAAGGACATGACATATATCTTCAGCTTACAAATACAAGTGAAATATTTCCTGTATATGCTGTAATAGGCAGCCAGTGGGTTGATTAGCAAGATACTAATTTTAAATTCTCCCCTGCGAAACAAAACAAATTAACAGCACTTTTCTGAAATACCAGTGGTGTGAAAGAATTCTCACTGGGCCAAACAATTGGTAGTAAAGGCAACAAAAGCTGTTGAAAGGTATTGACATATTTTGAGGTATGGTTTCACTGAGTTCTTTGAGCTGAAAGCAAAGAATGAATGTGTCTGGAACGAAGTTAGGTCTGGCGAGCCAAGTCCGGCAGAACTGAAGGAAGAACGGAGAGGGCTGCCATGTTGTCAAGGAGTGTAGTACCCAGTACATGTCCTCTCAGTGTGTGAGCCAGTTTCCAGTGGACCATTAACACTTGCAGGGTCATAACAATGGTGTCACAGGGCACCCCCCCCCCCCCCCAGAGCATATGAAGCACACACTTTTATGTCAGGGGCCCTTGGTATGTCTCACTGAATAGGCCATTATTGGGAACACATAGGTCCTTGTCCACACAGATACACATAAACAAACCAGGAGTGTGAAACAGGCAGGGTTGTCTTTTCAATGGGAGAGATGTATTAACCTGTTTTTCTATGCAGAAGGCTGGGAATGGAGGTGGTTAATAACCTAGTGATTTACTCTATCTGTCTGGCCAGGCCATACCAATTCCCACAAGCAGAGCCAGAAGCAGTTAATAGTTTTTGTGTTATCTGTAGAGCCAGGGGCTCCTCCAAGCTCCCACAACCAGGACCAGAAGTGGCTAATAGCTCAAATGACTCTCTTCTATCTGCATGACCAAGACCACACCAGATTCTCCCATAGTCCCTTAAAATAGATAACACATGTAGCCCATCTCTAGAACCCATCTTCATGGATGAAGTGACATGTACTTTGAGAAGAGTTTCGATGTAACTATGCCTCCTGTTCCCAGGGGATTGTGTTACACCAGGAAACCTTTTTCCAAATTGCACTGTACTTAAATAAGCTGACAATGAACTACTGCAGGTCAGACTCTACAAGCCTGAAACAACACTGGCTAACTAAATCATGTTGAACCAGATTTCTTTCTTGCTCCACTTGAACTGACACTCTGCTGGCCTGGTGGTCACAGAGACCCCCCACAGGTCGCAAATAAAATGACCTCACGGCAAGGATAGTTCTAGAATCATAAACTATGGACCTCCTGATGAGGTCTACAGCTGGGAGAGAAGGCAAGGTGTCGAGAGACCATGCTGGATTACAAGGGTTTCGCCTGTTCCTTGTTTAGTTTTAGGGCGAGGCGCTAGATGGTAGTGAGCAAAGGAGTGATGTGTTGTAGAAGATTTAGGAAGGATCGCTGATAACAGACTAAAGGAATTAGGGCCTGTTCAGACCTAGTCAGGGCCAACAACAGCACCTAGTCCCTTAGGGTCACAATCTTTCCTTCATAGAACTAAGTATTCTGTCTGCTTATCTTGTGGAAGACCAGGGATCTCTCATGTCTGACATCCTTTCAAACCTGGGAAATGCAGTATTCACACTTAAATCTGATACCAGCAACCACGAGAATACTTTGAGTAACACCTACTATCTCCTTGTAATTTATTTTGTGTGTCTGTAGATCGTAGCCCATGTGGAGGTCACAGGACAACTTGTGGAAGTCGGTTCTTTCCTCCCTCCATGTGGTCCCTGTGTGTAAATGACAACTTGATTCTTTCCTTCCACCTTGTGAGCTGAGGGGACTGAACTCAGACCATCGGGCTTTTGGGGGAGTGTATTTACATACTGGAGCACTTTGCCTATTCTGATTTTTTTTTAAGTGAAGTTACTTCTAAAAACTTAAACAAATCCTTCCTAGATCATTTGACCTGTCCTGACCCTGTATCAATTACATTTAAAATGGTAGTTTGTGTTATTATAAATAAAGATGATGGACTATTCAATGTATGTGTGTATACTTAAAGTCATTTTTTATACTAGTGTGTCTCAGCCTCCACTCTGAGACACATTGTCCTAGATAAAACAAATCTTGCATGGCAGGAATGCCAAGGGTGAAGGTTACCCTGAGCCCCAGCACCATGGAAGTAGTAGTAAAATCAAAGCTTCGTAGGGCTGACCTGAAGCACTGCAGTCGAAGACCTTGGGCAAAGCAGCCAGCTTGATATGCTTTTCCATCCATCATTGACGGGACTGTCTCTGTGTCCTGTACTATGACAGCCATTTCACTGTCTCGCTTCCCTAGCATGCTGCGGTCGTTGATGTTGGCAGAACCTAAAAGGAGAAACAGAAACGAACTTATCATGACAGCCACTGCCAACGGCAGACCCATTCCATGCTTCCTGCTTTGCAAAAGCCCAATTTTGCCAAAGTTGTCTAGGTAAGATGTAGTTTAGGGAGGTGGGAGCCTCCTTAGGATCAAGTGTGCACCTTCATTACTCTAGGCCAGCCATTATAGTGATTATCAGTTGGCATAGTTCTTCTGGACCATGAGACATGAAGGAAACCTTCCAAGGGGTTCTGAGAAAGTAGAACTTTGTGCCATCTTTCCATCCTTTGGATATTGATTGATTTCAGAAGATTCATTCTACAGCCATTTTGCAATGACAAGGGAGTGACCCAACAAGATGAGGCTGACTATAGACTCTAGACTCTAGCTGCTGGAAGGATAGCTCAGCAGGTAAGTGAGCATCCTGCTCTTCCAGAGGAGCCCAAGTTTGTTCCCAGCACCCATGTTGAGTGGCTCACAGAATCCAGTAACTCTGGATCCACAGGATCTGATGCCCTCTTCTGTCTTCCAAGGCCACATACATGAAGCACACACACACAATACACATAAATGAAAATAACTGTAAAGAAAACACAAAAACCCTACACAATAGAGAAGACTGTAAACTAATCAACACTGGTGCTGCCTTATATTATTTAAGAGACAATACATTTTCCTTACTGTATGTATCACATGCTTCAGTTTCTACCTGGATCTCAAAGGATGCTGGTTAATTGAATCATGAATGAGTTCAAAGGAAATGGCATACCTACCAGTTCAGTTCAGAAGTTGGCAGGGTTTTTTTTTTTTTTTTGCTTTGTTTAGGTTTTTTTTTTTTTTTTAACCTTTGTTTTACCAAGCACTCACAAGGCAGAGGCGGGCACATGTCTGTGAGTTTGAAGCCAGCCTGTTCTACAGAGTGACTTCCAGAACCGTCAAAACTACACAGAGAAATCCTGTTTCGAAAACCCAAAAAGCAAACAAAACACCGTCAGAACAAGCTTTCTAGTCTTGAGCTTAACAACCTGCTTAGTCCATTTAGTGTTACTCGCAGGTATATATTTTCAGGGCTGACTGGGTATGAAATAACCTACTAGGGGTTCATCCCCAGGGAAGATTATTTCTTCCACCCTTAGATGCCTGCAGTTCTTTTGGGTGGGGAACCCCGTGAGACTCCCCGCTTCTAGGTTAGCTGGTGTACTTATTGAGGCAGGTGTGTTGGTAAAACCAGGGCCCGCAGGCGGTGAGAGTTTCCAGGAAAGCAGTATGTGTATCTGAGCCCTCTCTAGCCTAAGCTTCCTAAGCGTATGAGAGTTCCTATTCCTCCTTTAGGACTTCCCTCCTGGCTTGAGGAGAGGCCACTCAGGGGCCACTTCTGCAGGATCCAGTGGTGCTTCTTGGACAAAGATCAGAACACTGGGGTGGGAGCCAGCATGGAAACCCCCGCATATATATCCACTAGCCCCAGACCCCCTCCCATGGCAGTGGCCCCTGACTCCTGAGGGCAGGAGTTCAGTCCTGGCATTGTGAGCTGAAGTCTTAAGAATCTGGAGCGAAGTGCAGTCTGCAGGAGCCAGTGAAACAGGCCTTGCAGGAATGGAAGATCTGCCAAAGAGATCCCAATCTGACTACTGGACTATTGAAACAATGGGCCCCAAAGAAATGGGAATTTTTCCCCAGAAATCTCATACTAGGGGAAAGAAAAGGCTTCACCCAGACAGGAAGTTGTCTCCTGGAAAGAGAGTTCAGAGCTCTAACAGTGAAAGACTGAAGCTAACAAGGATGGGTCAGTGGTGGGCGGGATCACACCTTGATGGGCACTGCTTAGATATTCATAACCTTGGCTCTCTGTTTAAACTTCACAGTCTCACTGCAGGACTCTGAGGGTGGGCTGGGGGGCTTCACTGAGTCTCTTTTCCTTCTTTTCACAAGGTGACAACATTGAACAAATCTTTTGTTGTTGTTTTGTTTTGCTCTCTGTTATTAAGCTGGCCCCTGTAATTGCCTTGTTGAAGATGGGTGGCTTGGGGCACAGGTTGTGACCAGAGTTCATGAGGACCAGAGTTCAGGTCCCCAGAAGTCATGTAAATGCTGGGCAGGCATGACGATCCACCTGTAATCCCAGTGTAAGGAAGAGAGAAACAGGGAGTCCTGGAGCAGGTTGGCTAGCTAGGCTCCAGGGAAGTAAAACACCCTGCCTCAAGATATAAGATGGACAGTGAAAATGGAAGACATCCATTCAAGACACCATGTCAGCCTCTGGCTCCTCATGCATGTGCACACATGATCTTATTAAATTTACTTCTGGCAGAGAAATACTGATGAGTATAAGTAAATATTACCTCTAGTCTTGCTGTTAAACATTGCTTTGTTCCAGAGATCAAATTCAGAAAAGGAGTTGCAGGACTGGGGCATACCTCATTTTTACATTAAAAAAAATAAAAACTAAAAAAAACGAGGAAAAAGAGGGAGGAGGAAGCTAGGGTACACAGAATGTTTCCAAGTTCTGGGTCCCCTTTGAAGAATGCAGTGAGGAACTTCTGACCTTGGTTCAACACGTGTCCTCGGAGTTTGCACTGTTGACAGCAAATGTACACTGTGGCCATGTCCTAACTCTCATGGAACTGACTTCCTTGTTTTTTTCATTAACTCACTGCCCTGATCATTTCAAAACCATTTCCCCATCTGCTACAGAAAACCTTTTTAAAATACAGCAAACAAAATACAGAAGAGTTTGTTGGTCTTCAGACTTGGGACAAGCACCTGAGGTGCCTCTTTAACATATCAAATGGACCTGGTCTCCAGTTTGTCCTATTGTCCCCCATTTCCTACTTGAACTTTCCAGCCCTGGGGCTGGGCTTCCTCTCCCCTAGAGGACCTTTGCTATATAAACCAGACATTTTGGTCTTCTCTCTGTGTCTCTCTCTCTGCACAGGTGCTATTTCTCTCTCTGCCCCCGCTTCTGTCTCCATGGGTTTCTTGGGACCCGTTAAAACACAGAAGAGCTGCCCCCAATAAACCTGCCTTTATACTTTAATTTGGCTTGAATTGGCTCGTTTTTTCAGCAGAGAATACCTTCCAGAGGATATAGGAAAATAAACATGAAAGCAATAATAAAGTCACCACGGAACCCATCACTGAGAGTGCTACCTCTTCCCCAGATCTTCCGAGCTCCTCATATGAGCCCTTCTCTTCCCCAAAGGGAGATGTTGATCTTCATGTTTATCACGTGTCTTCCTAAACCGAACTACTCTTCCTGTGACTTGATTGATAGGAATGGACTCATTCAGTAGGTAATCACCAAACTTGCTTCCTTCTTTCCATGTTGTATTTTTGAGATTTATCTGTGCATAACTAAATGCATCTGTTTGCCTTCCATAACCATTTCATAAATTAACTTTCCATTCTACTCTCAATGGACATTGTGTGTGGGGGGGTACTTCCAGAGTTTTGCTGTACCGTACCACTGTGTGTGTTGCATGGTTGATGTTAGCTGTGCTGTGATACATGTGTGTGAGCTTGTATCCAGGCTATGTGTCGCAGGCCTGGAATTCTGAGTGCACAGACTGTGACATCAGAATATTTTCCAAAATGGCATCTAGTCTGAGCCCTCTCCAAGGGGCTTCTATGGCCTGGATAATGCTCAGACTGCCCAGTGCTTTGATTTTTTGCCAGTCTAGGGTTTTTTTTTTAACTGTTACTTGTGTCATTTCTATTTGAAAAACCATGAATATCTTTTCTTTCATTTATGGACCTCGGATGTGTTCTTCAGTGCCATTGTTACAAAATTCCCTTGCCAGTTTTCAATTGGATATGTGTCATTTTTAATTTGAAGGTATTCCTTAGATGTTTTTAAATGTTTATTTTATTAAATATATGCTTGGGGGAGTGTGTGTCTACTGAGCCCAGAGCATCAGATCCCCTGGAGGTGGCGTTAGAAGCAGCTGAGAGCCCCTTCCATGGGGTGCTGACAACTAAACCCAGGCCCTATGCAAGAGCTGCATTCACTGTTAACCAGTGAGCTCTTTCTCTAGCCCCTCCTATGTGTTTTGAATATTAAATGTTTTACAACTCTGTCTTCTGTAAGTTTGTGGCTTATCTTTTTGTTCCCTTTACCGTTTGATTATTATTATTTCCAAACAAATGAATTTCCATTTTTTTCCCACCAGCAGAAAATGTCCCAAGAACCAAAAGAAAAGAAGAAATGTGATAGAAAAGATCCGGGGTGAAGAGGAAGGAAGGAGGGTGTGGAGGAGCAAACTGATTGGAACCACAGGCAACTGAGAACTCCTCAGGAATGACGTAAAGGGAATACTGATGGAGCATATAGTTGCACAGCACACACTGCTGAGGGAACTGCTCAGAAACAGCTTACGGAAATACTGATGGAGCAGGCGGCTCGGAGCCCAAGGAGACACTGCAGGAGCATGGGGCTCTCTCTGCACCACCTACAGCCGAAGGACTTCCTCAGAAGGGACTTAGAGGAGATGGTTCGTGAACAGATTAAAATTTTCAAAATTCCTACCCTAAGGAAGAGCCACTACCTGGAGCCTCTAAGGAGCCACAGACTAAAAGGTAAGTCCCTCTAACTGGAAAGGACTGTGCTGGATTGTGAGGGAAAGACGCCGCTGTATGCTGATGTCTGCAACACTGAAGACAGTTCCCAGGCCCGCGCCCAGCTTGAACACGTCTGTGTTCTCAGTCCCAAGAACACACCAATAAATAAACGGAGGTATCAGTGTAAATGAGCTATGAACAGCAAATCAGAAAGTTAACGTGCTTTTAATACAAAGGAGGGCAATTCTTATAATAGTACAGATACTAAAATAGTTGAAGTTGAAATGAAAGGAGCAGGTCTGTTAGATATGCAAATGATAAATGTACAAATAAAAATAGAATTGGAAATTATGTAATAAATGTATGGTAAAATCTAAGAAACAAAAGACATTAGTTTACTATTTCAGAGAAATAAATCACATGACTAAAATAAAACCACACTGCATGTCAGCAGGTATAGACTATAGAGTTATATGAAAGAATTATAGGCTATTTCTTTTTCTGTTTTATATTCAATGCTCCAAATTTCTGTACGTGAATTTTTCTATATTTTTCTTTTATTGAAAATAGACGTTTTTTATACATATATTGTGATTATGGTTTCCCTTCCTCCAGCTCTTCCCAGACCCTTCTTACCTCCCTTGCCATACAAATCCACACCCGGTCCCTCATTTGAAAACAGACAGACATCTAAAAACTAATAATAAAATAAAATAAGATAAAACAAAATCAAGCAAACTAGAATAGAATAGTAAAAAGAAACAAACAAGGAAAAAAAGCCAAAGAAAAAGTACAAGAAACTCATAATATATAGACACACACAGAAATCTCATAAAATCATAAAACTAAAAACTGTAATATATATATGCATATGTATATATATATAATGTATAATATTATACATATATATGTGTAATATATATATACACATATGCATAGGACCTAAAAGGTCAAAAAAAAGGCCAAACAAAGCATTATGAGACAAGGAAATCCCCAAAATTCCATTGAATTCATTTTTATGTTGACCATCTACTGGGCATGGGGCCTGCCCTTAAGAGTGGCTTGTATGCCCTGTGAGACTCTATTGGAAAAAAACAATCTTTCCTTTGTGAGCAGTTATCAATTGGAGACAGCTTTGGGTTAGGGATGGGGGCTAGTGTCCACTTCCCCTCTGAGTGCTAGGACCTCATCTGGCTTAGACCTGTGCAGGCCCTGTGCTTGCTGCCGGGGTCTCTGTGAGTTTATATGCAGCAGTCCTGGTGTGTCTAGTAATCTTTGGTTCCTTGGTGTCTTCCACCGCCACCAACTAGTTACAATCATTCTACCCCCTCTTCTGCAAAGTTCCCTGAGCCCTGAGGAAAAGGATTTGGTGGAGATATTAAGCTACTCATTTTTTGGTGAGTTCCTTTATTAGGACAGTAGTATTTGCTTCTCCCCTAGATCCTTGGCCTACCTAGTCCCACATTCTTGGCCACCTAAACAGTGTAGGGTATGGGTTCTATCTCTTGAAGTGGCCCTCACATTACATCAGATATGAGCCTGTTACTCCCGCAAGCTCTGTGCCACTTCACAAGCACATCTTGCAGGCAGGCCATCATCGTAGATCAAAGGGTGTGTGGCTGGGTTGGTGTTTGCCTTTCTGCTGTGTTAGTGAGTACCATGAATACTAACCTGTAGGGATGAAGGCTCTAGGAAGGCACCAGCTTGACTTCTCCATGTTCAAGGAATTGTGTAGGGGTTTTCAGCAACAGGGCCTTATCATCAGTTTGTGTAGTACAACCAATAGCCTTGGGAATAGCCTGGGTTGTTCGGATGTTCTCACAGAGCCCCTTGGCCAAAAACTTAGATGTTACTCATTCCTGGACCTAGAGACTTCATTTGTGGACAAGAGATGCCCAGTTGGGGCTTCATGTTCCCCATTATTTGGCAATTTCAATTAGATCACCTTCATATACGTATCTTTTGGGAGGCTTCTACTATATTGGGTTTCCATACCACCCTCAAATGGCCCTTGTTTTAGATGTGTCTCCCCATTTTTCTTCTCTCGTCCCCCCTCTTCCTTCCTCTTCCTCATTTGATCCTCCCATTCTAGTCCTCCACCTTATTCATCCATAATTGTTTATTCTATTTCCCCTTCCTAGGGACATTCATCTCTGCCTTCTAGTTCCTTTCTCTGTACTTAACTTCCATGGTTATATGAATTATAGCCTGCTTATTGAGGACTTAACAGCTAACATTTCATATAAGTGAACACATATTATATTTGTCTTTTTGAGTCTGAGCTACCTCACTCAGGATAATTTTTTTTCTAGCTCCATTCATTTACCTGTGAGTTTTTGTTTCATTTTTTAACAGCTGAGTAATATTCCATTGTGTCAATATAACATTTTCTCTATCTATTCAACCATGATAAAAATCTAGACTGTTTCCAATTTCTGGCTATTATAAATGAATGAACATGGTTGAGCAAGCGCCTCTGTAGTAGGATGAAGTGTCCTTTGAGTATATATGCCTAAGAGTGGATTGCTGGATCCTGAGGGAGATTAATTCCCAGCTTCCTGAGGAACTGCCACACTGATTTCCAGAGTGGCTCTACAAGTTTGCACTCCCACCAGCAATGGAGCAGGGTCCTCTCGGTCCACATCCATAACAGGAGGAACTGTCATTTATTAATCTTGGCCATTCTGATGGAAGTATGATAGAAAAATAAGTACTCTAAATGATTTGAATTTCTCAGATGAATAAGGATGTTGAACATTTCTTTAAGTGCTACTCAGCCATTTGTGTTTCCTCTTTTGAGAATTCTGTTTAAATCTGTAACCCATTTTAAAAATTGGGTTATTTCTTTTCTTGACATCCATTTTTTGAGTTCTTTATATATTTCAGATATTAGCTCTCTATCAGATGTATAGTTGCTAAAGATCTTTTCTATTCTGTAGCCTGCTTTGTCTCAGTGGTCATGTCTTTTGCCACACAGAAGGTTTTCAGTTTCATGAGGTCTCATTTATTAATTGTTCTTAGTACCCATGTTAATGGTGTTCTGTTCAGAAAGTCTTTTCCTGTGCCAGTGAGTTGAAGGCTATCCCCCACTTTCTCTTCTACCAGGTTCAGGCTATATGGTTTCATGTTGAGGTCTTTGATCCACTTAAAGTTGAGTTGTGGTCATGGGGATAAGTCCCTATGGAAGAATGGTTACATTTCCCCCAGATTATTACAAGACTTAAATGTCAACCTTCCTAATGGTGCAACCCTTTACTATGGCTCACGTTGTGGTGACCACAACCATAAAATTATTTTTTGCTACTACTTCATAACTACAATTTTGTTACTTTTATGAATAATGTATTATCTACAATAATGTAAATATTGGTGTTTTCTGATGGTCTTAGGTGACGCCATGTGAAAGAGTCATTTGGCCTCAAAGGGGTTATGACCCACAGACTGATAACCATTGCTACGAAGTAACTGATGTTGAGATATGATGCTTTTTTTGAAACTGCTCTTCACAAATATTAAAAGAATCTCTTTCTCCTTATGTGTGTACATATATACAGATATTCAAGCCATGTTTACAGACATATACATATATGTATATACCTATATACACATATACAAACTGAGATATGTACATTTTCTTGCTTCAGAATTACATTTTTCCCAAGTTTTATTCCAGATAAGACATCTCATTACTTTTAGACATGAGATTTTCTTTTCTTTTCTCAGTGGAGGCTAGAGATTAAAAAAGGCATATAACTGCTGAAAAAAATGTCAAAATACTTCATGACGTTTAGCTTTTAAAGACTAGGGAATTGTCTTCATGCAGCTGAGAGGCTACACTCTATTTAAAACACATGAGAAGGATTCCCAACAGTGCCATGCACCATCTCTCTCCATCACACACGTTCAGAGTGGTAATGGGCTGGCTAGTTTTGTGTCAACGTGACACACAGACTAGAGTCATCTGAAAGGAAGAAACCTCAATTGATAAAATGCCTTGATAGTGGGTGGTACCATCCCTGGGCTGGTGGTCCTGGGTTCTGAAAGAGAGCAGGCTGAGCATCTCTTCGGGAGCAAGCCAGTGATCAGCACCCCTCCATGACTTCTGCATCAGCTCCCGCCCCCAGGGCCCTGCTCTGTTTGTGTTCCTGTCCTGGCTTCATTCAGTGATGGACTACAATGTGGAAGTGTGAGCCAAATGTGCTTTTGGTCATGGTGTTTCATCACATCAAGTGAAACACTAACTAGGAGAGGTTATTAATTTTCTGCATCTCATCCACATTTCCAGTGTTCATTCATGAAACATAATATTAAATGCAAAATAATCCAATAATGGTAACACAGGTTGTTCAGTGTGTATAAACCTGGAAGCAGGCTGAATATCCACACTTCTGCCCCAGAAGATCCAATTCACAATGTGCATTCCCCTCTCCCGAGCCAGTGAGAGGAAGAGGGCTCTACAGAAGCACACCTTGTATCAGTAGTCAGAGGAGGTTATTGATCTTAAAATGAGGCTCTGTCATTTCACTGAAATATACTTCTCTGTCCACCTCCACAAACATCAGCAAAGCTCATAGGTCCCCACCTTTACGGAGGGTATCCAAAATGCACACGTTAGACAAAGTATTGGTAACTGCACAGATGGTAACATTTTAGCACCTTGACTGTTACCCAACCCTGGATGGGTGGGAAAGGTCAAATGGGCGTGGGATCAACACTAACCTCCTACAACGATCTCTTCTTTGAAATACTTTCCTTGCTGATTTCCTCTCCTTCCAAGCCCAGAAATCTAGTCACTTGGGTTCAAAACAAAAAAATTAATAAAATCAAGGCTAGTAACATGGTTCAGCAGGTAAAGACACTTGCTGCCAAGCCAAGCCTGATGATTGGAGTTCAATTTGCAGGGACCTCTTGGTGGAAACTCATTCAAGCTGGCCTCTGACTTTCACACAAAAATGCACAGCACACATGAAATCAATCGATCAAACAAGTAAGCAAACACTTTTAAAAGAATCAATGAGATCAGGCAGGTGAATGGTTTAATCCCCAGCTTCTGAACACTGTAATATGTACAAAGTCCCTTTCATTGCTTGGGATCTCTAAATCTTACAGATTAAAAACAAAAACAAACAAACAGGTTGGGGAGATGCAAAAGAAAATGACTGTCTCTGAGACTATTTCTATGCTACATTACAATGTCTCAACTGTCAAGGAAGTGTGGAAAAGCAAGGACAATTCAGGAATAGGGCTGCCAATGACACAGAGCACAGCCCCAGAGCACATACTTACCAATAATAACCATGTTATCATCGGCAATTAGCAACTTGCTGTGGACATAGATGAGCTCCGTGACTAGGTTTCCTTCCAGCTCTGCATGTGTTCTCAGACCACAAACTGATATGTAATTTATCCACTGATTACCTACTGTGAATCAAAAAGAAATTACTAAAGTCAACATCACCAGGCCCAACATCACCAGACCCAACTCAGGTACACCAATTTTGTTGTTTTCCAAGACATATATGCCACTTAAACAGGTTACTTAGAATATGTATACAATATTGTATAATATATATTATAATATATAATAAAGTATGTATAATATAATAACATTACATATATGTGTAATATAACATATGTTATATTATATATTACACATATACAATATATATTACATTATAATATACTACACATATATGTATATAATATTATACATATATTATATCTAATATACCTGATATAATATATAATATATATTAATATATTTTGCAAAATTTAGTCAGGAATTTTTTCTGGTAGGGTAATTTATAACTTGGATGAGTGTCCTAGTTTTACTCTGTTGCTGTGACAAAGCATCTGGCCAAAAGCAGTTTAGGTGAGGAAAGGGTTTGTCTGATTTGTTCTTCCAGGTCACAGTTCATCACTGAGGGAAGTCAGAGTGGGGTTCAAACAAAGAGCTTAAAGCAGGAATGAGGGAACCAATGCTTGCTAGCTCACTCTGATCTCTGGCTCGTGCTCATCTCATTTCTTATATATCCCAGGACCACTTACCAAGGGCTAGTGCAGGCCCACAGTGGCCTTGGCTCTCTACATCAATCAACAGTAAGGACATTCCCTCTTAGATACATCCACAGGCCAATCTGAGGTAAGCAATCCCTCAATTGAGATTCCCTTCTTAGATGACTCTAGGCTGTGCCATCAATACTAACTAGGACAATGACTACATTAAAAAGAAATTGTATGGAAATGTCTTCTACTTGTGGCTGAGGCAATCTAGAAATTTACTCCAATCTGAGTCATTTAATGATTCGGAGAGTTAACTGCTGAAGAGTGTAGAAGAAAAGACAACACAAGATTTCAGGGTCACGACTGCTCTGTCTTGGTTGAAACCTGGTGCAGTGCCAGAGGACAAGGACATCTCAAAACTATGAAATGTATATAGCACAATTCAGCACTAAGTAGCAGTTAAGACTGTTGACTATGGCTACACAGAAGTGTCGCCTGTTAACTTATCGTCCCCCAGGATAGGGAGGAGTGCTGTGAGCTGCTCTTTTCATGGCATGGCTTCTGTACTCTGTAGTACCTGTGTGAGATAGACCCCTCAACATTCCATCATAGGTGGGGGGGGGGCTTTTGAGGTACCACCCTCCCTGAAGAGCTATTGGCAATAAATGGTTACTGGAGAAAGAGGAGCCATTTCATCAGTGCTGTGGCTACTGGTAAGTTGCCCATGCTCCTACAAGCAATGCTAATTAATCTTGGTGAGTCACTGAAAAACTAAGCTAGACTATATAAAAGCAGGAATGGGATTGGTTGGGAAGAAGATGTTGAGACAGAGTAATAAGAGATGAAAATCAAAACACTATATATATATATGTATGCAATTGCCAAAGAACTTTAAGGAATTCTCTCCTCTAGATCATTAATGTTAGGAAAGAAGCTAAACTTTATTATTCTTCACACTGGGAGATTTTGTTTATAGAGACAGTACCAGGCTTATACTGTAAATAGCTGCTCAATTCCCTCACCATGTGACAAGACCGGCATCCCACACCAAACTATAGGCACTGCTATGGTCTGAGTGTTGGTTGTGGGGTTTTATGGTCCCCTCCCTGACAGATGTTGTCCTGCACGAAGTCTAAGACCCACAACAAGTGGAGAGGAACCAATCTGTCATGAATCCTAACAGGAAGGAAGTTTGATATCATATCTTTTTCTTTAGGAAATTATGAAACATAGTAATAGAGCTGGTTGAAATGCATGTTCCACTTGCTGAGCTTCCCATTTATTACATAGGTTTTCTACTTTGCCATGGATGCTCTATTAAGTTCATGTATCTTAGAAAGAAATCATTCGTAGGTTCAGAGTGAGTTCTTTACTGACAGGTCACCTTGCCCACATCTGTGTGAATGATCTCAGAACACTGACTGACAAAAAGAGCTGTGTCCATGCAATAGTGCTTCACATACATGAAAACAAGAGTTCTACATATATGAAATATTCACGTCCCCTCCATGTGTTACTGTCACATTAGAACAACGTCTTAGTTCCAGGTGTGTTTAACCTGGAGTCAGCAAGTTAGGGGAGCCCTAGCACAGTTATGAGCAAGGCCCAACACAAAATCTCAAACTTACTTAAAGCATTATCAGTTGGGGGAGGGGACACAATTTTTGGGAACTTGATTACACAATCCTCAAGCATAAACTTTGTAGATGACAACAATATCAAAAGATTGGACATGCCTGGACCATTATGCCCTTTAAAAAAACCTCTGATTACAGAGAGAGAGAGAGAGAGAGAGAGAGAGAGAGAGAGAGAGAGAAAGAGACCTCTTTGAAGTCCTTCATGTCCATAAAGGCCCCAGAAAATATTTCCAAAAATGCCTAATTTTCTAAAAAAAAATTATTTTTATTTATTACTTCAAGTTATATCCTTCACAGTCCCCTCCCTCTATCCCTCCTGGCCCTACCCTCCCACCCTCTCCCCCTTCTCCCAGAACTCATAATTCTTTGTTTTTGAATAATTTTGAATAATGGAAAATAATAATTTTCCATCTTAACTTGCATTACCAACTTAAAAACATCTTCTTAGACATAGAACATGCTTTTAATTCCTAAACAACTTAAAACTTAACTGTGAGACTATAATTATCTAGTCTTCAACCACATCAGAGACCTGAGAAGGATAAATATATCTGATTATACAGGAAATGCAGAGCCAGCAGTTCCCAAAACTAAGAAATGACAGACAACTGGCTGCCTGGATGGTCCTCAATTTCTCTCCATACATTAGAGCATCTGTCTTCAGCCTTTTGGCCCAGTATCTCTGACAGACATTGGTTTTAAAGCAGGAATTATGAAGGACTTGCCTAACCTGTCTTGGCAGAGCTAGAAAATGCCTAATTTTTATAGATATTATAGAATCCACTTTTCCTGTGCCACACAGTGTCCATCATCACTGGCACTCGGGGCCATGGACCCTGAACTTCTGATTCCTCAGTATCATCTGGGGTTGCCTTGTGACCCAGAGTATAATGTTTAAGACATAAAACAGCTTTTCAATGGACTCATGGAGAAAAGCCTTTGCCAAAGTAAATATTTTTTAGTAGGGACTTTTCTATTAAAAGACCACAAACTACATTAAGCAGAGGTTCTCGGTGTACATAAGGCCCACCCCATCTTTGTAAGACTTGCTAAAGAAGGTGACTGAGCTCAAGATGTGGCTCAGTGGAAGGTGGCTTGAAGTGTTTAAGGCCACAGGAAAGTTAAAGGTAGGAAGAGAAGGGGAGAGAAGTGGAGCGGGCAGGGGAGAAGGGAGAGGACATGGGATAAAAGGGAAAGAAAGGGGAAAGGTAAAATGTCACTTATAGAAACAGAGGGTGAAGGGGCAGAGAGACCCAGAAATGGTCCTACAGACTGAGATCACCCATGTCTCAGTGGTAAAGGCTATTGCCTCCCAAACCTGACAAGCCGAGTTTGATCCCTGGAACCCAAGTAAGGGTAGAAGGTGAGAACCGACTCATGAGGGTTGTCGTCTGACCTGCCCACGTGAGATGTGGCATGGGTCTTCCACCAGCAATAATAAAATGAATAAATTATATTAAGAGTCAGAAAGTATTTAAAATTTATTTTTAAAAGATCAGTTGTATTGACTAGTTTCCAGCAGCCTGAATTTGAAGATGTGCTATAGTGTATAGTGCCTGAAACTCAGGTTTGTACCATTCTACGGTATGCCTGGGGCACATCAGCTAATCATCTGTCTGTCAGGGATGGCCAGACCAAAGGCCATACCACCTTCCACTTTGCCTCACCGAGACATGTAGGCTCATAAAGTGAAAACTGGCCCTTAGGTGGATTCTAAAGGAGATTCTAAAGGAGGAGGGAGAAGAGGAGGAAGAAGAAAGAGAAGACAGAAAGAAAGAGAGAGAGAGAGAGAGAGAGAGAGAGAGAGAGAGAGAGAGAGAGAGAGAGAAAGTCCTGGCTAGAAAGGAAGCGCCATGGATAATCTCGGTGTGGCCTGTCAGACACAGTTGGTGTATTCCTATGATGGCTGATGGCGGTGAACTCACTTTCACCCTTGTGTGCTCTTAGTGAAGGAAGACAAGGAAAACAGAACTGGCGTTTTATTCTGTGAAGAAAACTAACCTCACATGAGTCAAACACAAAGTCAGTGGTGTTAAGACATGCTACCAAGTTATAGCAAGGGAACACAAGTGTTCTTTGAGGGATGCAACACAGATAAACACCGTTGTGAAAAAAGGGAGAGACAAGTCCTGGGGAGGTCCCCAGATGTCGTGTGATGGGATGTGAGACTCAGGCAATCTCTGATTGGCCTGGCTCTCTGGGTACCGGAAGGAAGATGGACTCCACACAAGTGCTGGAACTTTACAAGGTAGTCTTGAGAAGAAAACACTGAGAGTTATCACAGGCTTACTACTTAAACTTGGAGCTTTGCGTGTTTGTGTATTTATAATCCTGCTTGAATACCCCCTGGCCACTAATTTACACTAACTTGGCCCTAAAGCCTAAAATGCCATAATACACAAAAATTATAGAAACGATAACCAAGTGCTTTGAACTGAACATTAAGTCTCTTGAGATTATCGGATCAGAGAATGGCTGGGGCTGGGATTCCTTTCAGGAATTTTAATTTCGTCACAGCTGCAGCTTTGTTCAAAATAACTGAAGCAGTGACCTCCTGGAGCCGCAGTCCTCCACCCAATTAGAGATGAGGAAGCCAGTCTGTAAAACCCACCGCGCACTAATAAAAACAAAGCCAACGAAAGGACCTTTTGCTTCAGAAAAGGGCACTGTGTAATTAATCTTTTCTCTCCATGTTTAGAATATGAACATTCTCCCACAGAGAGGCCTTATTTTGACTTGTTCCCAGGATGCCTAGAAACTTTCCCCCAGGCAGACTTACCACTGAAATTGTTTCTTGTGTTAAAATCCAATTTATTTCCCCTGAATGGCAAAGGCGAGAAAAGGGTCTGGAGCCAAAGAAAACACTTTATGTAAGCGCAGGATGTTTTCACAGTTGAGAAGCGAACGAACGAACGAATAAGCTTGCTTTGATTCCTTGCTTTCCTACAACCTCGCCTTCGCCTTCCAAGCCCCCATCAGGCAGCACAAGATGCCTTTCCTAGTCTGCCTCATCAATATGCCATTTATACAGATTGACTTATCAACCCATAGAGATCAAGGTGACATGCTGGGACATCTGCTCTCTCCTGGGTACTTAGGTGATATGCATAACTATGTCTGAACATACCATCAGTAAAAACTTCCTAAATACACAACACTGATAGACATGTGTGTGTATATATAATATGCTTGTAGGGGAAGTTTAAACCTATTTATTTATTTATTTACTTACTTACTTACTTATTGGGAGGGGGGCAGAGTCTCACTATGTAGCCCTGGCTGTCCTGAAACTCACTAAGTAGACTGGGCTGGCTTTGAACTCCCAAAAATCTGCCTTTGCCTCCTGATCTCTGATTAGAGGCATGCCCCATCACACCCAACTAAGCCCATAGTTTTTTAAAGCTAACAAACCCCATAAAGATTCATAAAAATCTATAAATATTTCCAAAAAGTTTCCCCTTCTTAACTGTTCAGGGCTGGGAATAAGATTCAGTGACAGAGTGCTTGCTTAGCATGGGCAAGACTTTCTATTCAATCCCAGAAGTGCAAATAAATAAAGAGTACAATTCAATAGGTGGCTTTTTTGGTTTCATTTGTTTGAGACAAGGTCTCACTTTGTAGAGCAGGCTACCTTCCAACTGACAGAGATCCATCTGCCTCTGCCTCCCACGTGCTGGGATCAGAGTGTGTACTGCCACAACTCACAGATCCTTTGTTTGAGGCAGATATTTTTGAGATTTATTTTTTATGTAGTCCAAGTCGTTCTTGAAAATGTTTTATATCTAAGAATAACCTTTAGCATGAATGACCTGTATATCTAAGGATGGCCTTGAGCGTGGATGACCTGTAATATCTAAGGACGATCCTCCTCCCTCTGTTTTCTGAATGCTTGGATTACAGATGTGCACTCCTTGGTTTATATGGTGCTGGAACTGAACCTAAGGCTCTATACATGCCAGGCAAGCCCTGTGCCAACTGGGCTATATTCTCGAGTCCAATCCAGTAGATTTCTAAAAAGTATATTCACAAAGCTCTATCACCACAACCACTACCTAATTTTAATACATTTTATACCCCCATGCCCATCTAATTAGCATCTGAGCCTACCTACTCTCTCCAGACATTAGCAATCACTGTAGAACTTTCTGCTGCTATAGATTTGCCTATTAAATAAATTTCATAAAAGTGTAACCATATCACATGTGGCCCCTTGTATCTGGCTTCTTTTAGTTAGCCCAGTTCTTACATGATTCATCCATATTACAGCACATACTGTTCCATTCCTTTTTATACTTTATCAATACTACCTCATCATTATGATGGACAGAGAATGGCAGAGCAGGATAACCAATGTGCTTTTCTGGCATTCATGTGTGCACACACGTGCTCACACAATGTATACATTGATCAGTTATTGGACATTGTGTGTGTTTCCCCTTTTTGGCTATTTTGACTAGGAGCACTTATGTGCAAATTTTGTATAGAAAATTTCTGGCTTATAAAGAGCTCTATGTCTAACCTCTGAGGAACTACAGGACTATTTTCAATGAGTATACCAATTTGCATTCCCAGCAGTAATGCACAAGGGTTCCACTAATTATACATGCTTGCCAAGGCCTGTAATTTTCACCATCCTAGAGGGGGGGAAGTTGTATCTCATCATGGTCCTCATTTGATTTTCCCTAATGGTAAATGACATGGAGCATCTTTCATGAATTTATTAGTCATTGCTCATCTTCTTTGAAATCAAATGTCTATTTAGATATTTTATTTATTTTTTAAAATGAGCTATTTTCTCTTCTATTACTGAGCTATGAGATTTTTTTTTTTTTTTTGGATGGGATCACAAGAGCAGGAGAGCTGTCCCTGCCCCTCACATGCTGCAGCACTCAGGAGAGCAGGCCCTGCACCTTTCCCTAGTAGAACTGGCCCTGCAAGTGGGGGTTGCAGTTCCAGAACCAGGGCTTTGAGTTGGCCCACCCCCAACATCTACCCCATGGATGAACTGCTGGAGTGCAAGAAGAGGTCAGTTCCACAACCCAGGACTGCAGGATCTCCAGGACACAGGGAAGTTATGGCATATCTGAGAGGAGTTCCAGTGAGGTTCCAGTACTGACAAAGTAGCAGAAACCAGAGGCCTCATACCAGACCAAGGAGTCATTCTAATGAACATTTGCAAGCAGAATATGTGGACAAAGGGGAATATTGTGGGACACACTGAGATACACTGCAGCTTCCACAATGAGATTTTATTTTTTTTTTTTTATGCTGGGACAGATTGCAAGGGTGGAGGATGGGTCTGAGGGGAGGTGGGAGATGAGAGGGAACAGGGTGCATGATGTGATATTCACAAAATAAAGGTTTTTTTCAATTAAAAAAAAAGATTTTTTTACATAGTCTGGATGCTAGTCCCTTATATATATGACAAGCAAGCATCTTTCTCTCATTCTTTCTTTCTTTCTTCTTTTCTCACACAGTTAAGAATGTACTTCTAGAAAGACTTGCAGCAGTGAATGGTGATACCTTGTTTTGTTTCCTTCCTTATCTCTAATTGTCTCATAGGTTATAGAAAATGGTTATGTTCTAGGTTGTTTTCACAAAGTACAAGAAAGTACTATGAGAATCCACGGACTTCTGCATAAGTAGTTGCGGCAAACACTGCTGGCCTCCTAGCATGAGGAAAGCATAAAGATGGCTTCCTCATCTTTAAGGCAGGGATGACCCAGACAGGGTTGTGGTAGGAGATAAGCTGAGTACACATAAATGGTCCTTGTGAGACTCTTCGGCTATTGCTGAGATTATAAAAAGAAACCAATAAAAACGGTGCAGGTAGTCCCAGGGTTTACCACACATACACAAGCGTTTTCACTTGAACACTGGTTTGGGCAATTTAATGAGAAAAAGTGGTTTACCTCCGTCGAGCATTTTGTGAGTAGATTCACGAGGATACCATGATAGTTCATTTTGATTGTCAGCTTGGGATGTGTGCATGAGGGTTTCTCTGGATTACGTTTCTTAAAGCAGGAAGAGCTAGTCTAAACATGAGTGGCGCCATTCCATGAGCAGGGGTCCCAGGCTGATAAAAAGGAGAAAGGGAGCACCAGCATGCAGCTCTCTCTGAACGGGACCAGCCACCACAGCATTGCTGCCGTGGCTTTGCTGCCATGATGGATTGTACCATCGAGCTGTGAGCCAGAACAGATCCCCTCTTCTTTAAGCTGCTTTGTCAGATATTTGTCACAGCAACAAGGAAAATAATTAATAGATGCTGACCGCTCATCACCATATCTAATCCTGCTAATGCCCAGTGTTCCCTAGAAACGATCACAGGAAAAAAAGAAAGCAATACTTACACTCTGGCTTTAACTGTGCAAGGATGGAGTTGTCCCCTCTGCACATGGTTCTGAAATCAAGTCAAGGCATAGTTATGGAAGAGTCCCAACACCCAAGTCTAATATCAAGACCTGTGGATGTGATCCTAACCCAAGCAAAAACAGGACATGTACATTCATGAGAAAAAGCTATGCCCATTTTCGAAAGTTAAAACTGTAATAGGAACGTTTTTGTAATGCTATTGAAAAAGCAAGGTACTTATTTTGAGGTAAGAAAATGCAAGGGTTATTAAATTGATACCAGGTTTCAGAAAGAGAGATGGGCTACGGATGAACTTTCCCTGAGAAAATCTGTGGCAGGGAAGATAAATTTAGGAGTCTTCTCACAGATAGGAGCATTTATGAAGTCAGCCTGCTTTCTGAGGTGAAAAGGGCAAACTCTTGGCAGAGCAGCAGGAATAAAGCAAACTGGGTTATTTCCATCAAGTCAGCAAAACCTGAATATATGAAAAATCAAGTGTTAAATAACTGGTTCTTGATGAATTTTGTTCAAGACTGTTAAATATTGATGACTCTAACTAATGGAAAAACAAGGGCCCCTGAGGCTCTATCACAATGAGACATTTTCCTGAGTGGGGACACCACCCAGACGCTCACCCTTGCACGAATCACCTCTCACGTATGTTCCTGTAAACAACACTAATGGAACTCACTGGTTCACAAAAGAAAGAAGAAAGGAGAAAGGAGAAAGGAAAGCAGAAGACAAGGTAGTTGGGAAGAAGCAGGGATGGCCTGAGCGAGAGAGGACAAAAGAAGATAAGGCAGGGGCAAGGGGGTGTAGATGCGATCAACTTATTATATGCATGTAAGAAAATGTTATAAGAATCTCATTATTACTCATAATTAGAATTAGTTGTGCTAGCAAAACTTCTAAAATTAAGACAGAAAATAGAAAATATTTGAATTGGATAGTAAAAAATGTATATTAAGAAAAAGTCAAAAATTCTATGTTCCATATGCCTGTTGTATAAAGTAATTAGCAACACAGCTATGCCTGAGAAGGCTTGATAACCTTCACAGAGAGATTTTTTTTCCATAATGAAAGGTTATAGTTGGGGTTTCTGGACAACATGCAGCTGGTTCAAAAAAAATCAAGAAACCAATCATAGGAAATAATCACAACTGACAATATTCCAAAAACAATATTTGAAGAATATTTGAAGAATAGGGTGCAATTAAGCATCAGATAGGTGACATGAGCTCAGAGAGAGAGAGAGAGAGAGAGAGAGAGAGAGAGAGAGAGAGAGAGAGTTTTTTTGGTTATGTATTTGGTTATGTACTGTCAGATAATATTAGAAATAGATCCATCATCTTCAGTCCAAATCTATAGAACAAAGGCAGTCACTGTAATCAGGTGAATTTACCCCTGGGATAACATCATCAGCACCAATATTTACATAAAATTCTCGCAGATATACAGACACAAGTTGGAAGAGTCAGTCTAAAAAAAAAAGGAGTCTAAAAAAAGGGCATGGTGGCACATGCTTTTAGCCCCATCCATGAAGATGAGATGGAAAGGGAGAGGAGGGAAGGGAAAGGGAGGGGAGAGGAAGGGGGGAAGAAGTGAGAGAGAGAGAGACCAACATTTTAGTGCTATTACACCTGACATGTATAGATGTGACATTTGAATTTTGCCACCTAGTGAAGACTAAGATTTAGGTAAATACTGAACAAATGTGCAGAAACCAGGCAGCTTCCTTCTCAGGCTTCCATGCACGATGCAGAGACTAAAACAAGGGTCTGGAATTCAGCGCACCTGTAGTTGAAGTGCATTATCGCCTGTAGAGCATTCCCTCCACCCGTGGAAATGTCTCCTTCGAATCCCGGCAGCAGTGGTATCACAATGTATACCCGATATCTCTGGCCTTCCCTGCAAAAGCCACGTGTACAGAAATCACAAAAACAAACAACAAACACACAAAACAAGTACCAGTTACATCATCAGCCAAGCAGGTCGTGGGGCTTTAGAGAGAGAGAGACCCGCTTCCATACAACCTCCCACACTCAGCTTGGATGGCTCCTGGATCGTGGTGGCTATTACTACAGAGCATTATGCTGAAGGAAAAACTTCATTTGGCAGTAAAGTGGGAATTGTGTCTGCTTTCTCCTACACACTCATAATCCTTTACAGGACAGAAGGCAGCTTGAAATAAGCCTTGCCAGATCTCATGCAAGAGGATGTACGAAGTGGCTTATAACAAAGTTTAGAAAAAGGTGTTATCACAACAACTCTATATATAATTTTAAATCAGATTTTATTTTACTTAAATATATATATATCCATATATGTGAATATAGAGAGATAGACATATATAAATCAAGTTCCAGTCATAGGGATGCAGTCCATAGCTTGGCAAGCTGTAGGCATTCCCTTCACAGATGTGGGGTCCCATGTCTTAGAAGCAAACACACAGACACACAGGATTCAGTGTATTTTGCAAAACAGAGTCATCGTTGTTTAGGAATGCTGACGTTCCAGCCACAGAATGTTCTCAGAAAGTCTTCAAGAATTCTGAATGACTAATGTTAATTTTTATTTTATTTTTTAAACATTTATGCATACACACATGTGTATGTGCATGAGAGAGAGAGGGAGAGGGAGAGGGAGAGAGAGAGAGAACAACTCATGAGCGTCAGTTCTCTTTTTCTACCATGTGATTCCTGAGGATCAAACTCACAATATCGGTCTTGGCAGCAAGCCCCTTTATTAGCTGGGTCATTTCAGTAGCCCTTATTTTATTTTTAAAAATTATTACTGCTGCATGGGGCATAGACACACATATACTACAGCCTGTGTATGGAGGTTAGAGAACAATGTTATGGAGTTGGCTCTCTCCTTTTGCCTTCTTTTACATGGGTTCCCGGGATTGAACTTAGGTCACTCAGCTTGTGTGGTAAGCACCTTTACCCACGGAGCCAGTCCCAACTAGTGCTCACTTAAAACTCCCTAGCATATGTAATGCAGTATCTTCGGGCCACCTTTTAAAGGAAAATGAAGCTACTTAATGACAGATACAACAATAAAAGAACATGCAGCTCTCTCTTTTGATGTGTATTCAGAAGCCCCCAATATTATGCTCTGATAGGCATGTCTAACCTTTTGACACGGAGGCAAGACATTGTCATCTCCTAAGGTCATGTTGCAGAATGGTTCAATAGAGTTAGTTAAAAACCCACTCATGCTCTGTGTAAGATTAACATTTTGCATCGGGCTGTGTTTGTAGCTATCCTTGGTCTCAGGTGGGACAGCCCACTAGGCAGCTCTTACTGTAAGAGTTCCAAATTAATAAAGCCTCTGGCTTCGTTCAGGAGCACACAGGAAAAAGAGAAAGCTTGGGAATGACTGTGTCTACCTTACAATGCACAAAGGCAGTTTGCTTGAGCATGTTCTCAGCGCTGGCTAATCTCAAGTGTCATCCTGCTTGAACCTTTTACAACACTTAATTGTCACAGCTAATCTTCTTATGAACGGCAGGAAAGTCCCTTCTTGTGAGAGTTTTCACTACTCAGATGACTCAGATCTGACTGCTGTGTCTGATGCCCATATATCCACGGCAGTGCGTGACAGAAGTGGCTCACTCCAAAGGGACCAGCATGTGGAGGCATTTGAAGAAGGCTGCTGTAATGTCAAGGATTGCCCACTAGATGGCAAACACAGCTTGAGTTGGAAGATTGCCCTAGTCATCCCCTTGATTAGGGGCGAAGGCTCCCTCTTCGAATGGTGAACAGGGCAAGGGAAAACAGCATGAAGCCCTAAATGATTTTCCCACGGCCAGCATTTAAAAGTCCAGATGAATGCAAATGGACATTTAAGAATGGGCACTGCCTTTCTAACTGAAAACATACTCCTGTGAGATCACCCACAATCACTCCAGTGGTGCCCACTGTCCCCCACCCTTATTAAAACTATGGAAATCAGTCTGGCGATGCCTTAGAAAACCTGGAATAGCTCACCTCAGGACCTACTATACCACTTCTGGGTATACATCCAAATGATTCCTCACCAAACCACAAGGACGTTTTCTCATCCATGTTCATAGCAGCCATATTTGCAATAGCTAGAAACTGGAAATAGACCAGATGTCCCTCAACCAAGAAATGGATTAAAAAAAAAACTGTGGTACATCTACACAATGGAATACTACTCAGCTATCAGAAACAAGGAAATCCTGAAATTTGTAGCCAAATGGATGGAACTAGAGAAGCTCATCCTGAGTGAGCTAACCCAGGCTCAGAACGTGGCATCTATTCACTTATAATCGGATTTTAGCCGTATAGTACAGGATAACCAATGCACCAAAGGGAACATGAACATAGACTTTGTTTCCTGTCAATGAGACACTTTGCCCTAGTGATGCTGCCTTGTAGGCCCCCAGTGTATGAGGAAGCTCTTGGCCCTCATATGACTGCTGACCTGGGGCGGGGGACTATTATGTAGGACCTTCCACTCCAGAGGAGTGGGATGGAAGTGATAGGGGGTAGAGGGTGGGAGGGAGGGACTGGGAGGGGTGGAAAGAGAGCACTGTGATGGAGATGTAACCTGAAGCAATAAATAAACATTAAAAAAAAAAAACAAAAAAGCTTGGTGGCTCAGCTTCTAGCCCAGAATGGACATCACTTCTAGGTCACCTTACTCAGTAAAGCTACCTGAATCTGCAGCTAGAACACACTTGCCTCTTCTTTCCCACAGCCTGTGACCAGGAAGGTAACGTGTGTGCTCTGTGCCTTGTTCATTATTGACAAGCTCATAGCCTGGGCTGAGGGCTGACCTGCTCCAACACTCAGGGTGGATGCTAACATAGCTTTCTATTTTAGGCAGCATTCTTCAATAGAGAACCCACGCTTTCAGTGTGCACTGTTGGCTAGGGGGTGGGGGAGGTGGGGGTAGGATCAGGTTGAAAAAATGTTTCCGCAGAGAGTAGGTCAAGCTGTACTTGAAATTTTTTCTCTAATTACATTTAATTTGAATTTCTGTTATGGTAAATACATAAAACGTGAACTTGGGCATTTTGATTGTTTTAAGTATAAGGTTCTTCATCATTAATTGTGTTCATGGTTTTACATGATTACCTTCCCTACCCAAAATTTTTCATCATCACAGATAGAAATTTCCCTCCCCAGAGTCCCTGGTGATCTCTGGTTTACTTTCTGCTTTTATGAATTGCCAGTCTGGATTTTGCATGTATGTGGAATAACATGCCATGTGTCCTTTTTTGTCTAAGCACAGAACCCTCAAGGTGTATCCAGACTATGGCATGTATCAGAGTTCCTTCTGCTTCGTGGCTGAATGATATTGTTTTAAGTATACACTTCCATCTGCTAGTGGGTTGTTGGGTTGTCTCTGCCTTGTGGGCGGTGGGAATAAAGCTTCTATCAGTATTGCATTATTAGGCAGGGCATGATGGTACACACCTTCAATTCCAGCACTCAGAGACAGATACGTGTCTGGGAGTTCTAGGCTGTCCTGGTGATGGGGTGAAGTTATGCATTCCAAATGTTAATTAATTGATCCTGTTTGCTGTTACTTTGTTTTCTAATCATTGTCTCTGATTGGTTGAATAAATGGTGAGGCCTGAGATTGGGCAAACACAGAGGTAGGTGGGACTAAGGCTCTGCTTCTGAAGCAGAGAGGTTGGTGGGTAGGAGAAGCCTCCAAAAGTAGAAGCCAGGAGCAGGAAGGAGACACATGATGAGGTAGATTAAAGATCATTCCACATGGCCAGGAACTTAGGCATAGCGTGGAGAATATGGGATGTATTCCAAAGGGACGTAAGTATATATGGGGTCATATTTGGGGAATAGAATTAAGAACTAGCTTAGATGGGCCAAGATTGCTCAATTCAGACCTAGGCTTATTAAAATACTTCAGGTGTCTATGTGTGCTCATTTATAATGGCATGTTAAGGACTAACACTGCTGAACCAATTAAATATAACCTAAATAATGTAATTAATTACTTCTACAGCCTGGTCTGTACAGTATCTAGGCCAGCTAGGGCAACATAGTAAAACCCACCTCAAAAAACTCACAAACACTCAAATAAAAACACAGTTCAGCAGTCAGAATTGGCACACTGTGTCCATTAGACTCATTTTCAGCTCTTTTTGGGTACACAATTGGAAATATTGGGTCATATGGTTATCCTTTGTTTATCATTCTGAGAAATCGGCAAATAAAACATAATTTCCAGTGAGTAACAGTGCAAAATCTAAGAGGATTATACAGAAAAAAAAACAAAATCTTTAAATAAGCAATATACGTTTCTGTCCCTGCCCTTTCCTCATTTGCAGATGAAGGAATTGGCTAAAATCTACCAATATGCTTGAAATCTTCACCTGATTCAACACCAATCTTTACCAACTGTACAAGAGGCTGTGTTAGTTGTGTCAGATTGTGTTACACCCAAACAGACAGGAGTGTTTTCATTGCTCATCTTTTGAAAATGGAAGACTTTGACATTTAAAAAAGTTGGGTTAGCCCAGCACATCTGACCCGATTCCTACCCCGGGCTTGATAACCTCTGGCAAGACATATCCCCAAACAAGACCCCACAAAATTATTTATTAAGACAACTGTTCTCCACCCCACCCCAGTCAGGACACAAACTCAGGCTCAAAATGATATCTGGCCTCAGTCATGCCCTCTTTTTTATATCAAGAGACCGAAACGACCGTTTATGAGATTGTTTTGGAATAAAATAAAAGCAATAAAATGATCTCAAAGAAAACTTCCCCTGCCAGGATTTGTTGTCATCTTGTGCCCTGATATAACCTCTAGAGCTTGGAAGATAATGATAGCTCACAGGGAAAAAAAGAGCAGAGCTTGGAAAGTGAGAGCCTGCAGGAAGAAAAAGCAGAGCTTGCACATGAACTGAAAATGTTTTCCTTTCTTTTTCCTGATAACTGCACCTCAAATCCTTGAGCACACTGCTTCTGCACCAAGCCTGGCATGCCTTTCCACAGCACAAAATTATAGGATATTAAAATTATAGGACAGAGATATCCATAACCAAAAGAAACTTTATCCACAAAATAATTACTTTAAGAAACATAGTATTTGTGGGGTTCTGAGTGAAATAGCTCTCTTAGCTCTTTTGAAAGCTTATCAAAAATCTGTGCTTCCTTAGAAACAAGGAAAGCTTTGAGGGTTGGTGATGAAGGGCGGAAGCTAAAGTCCTGGTGATTAGTTAGTTATGGTTACTGTTGTTGGACCAAATACCAGACAAAGGCTACTTAAAGGAATGACTTATTTTTGCTTACAGTATGAGAGCACAGAGCCTACTATGGTGGGGAGGATATGGTGGAAGGAAACTAAGGCTGTGGCTCAGATTGTCTCCTCAGTCTGAGGGCGGAGTGGACAGGAAGTAGGGCCTGAGTTGAGGATGTATGTAGCTCACATGGCAGAGTGCTTACCTAGCATGCACAAAGCCCTGGGTTCGATTCTCATCAATGGATAAATCGGGCTTGCTGTCACATGACTGTGATCCCAAGGCATGAAGGATGAAGAGAAGAGTATCAGAAATCCACAGTCATCCTTGACTACAAGAAACTCTGTCTCAAACAACCCCCAGCATTGCATTAACTCCAGCAACTGGGGTCTACTTCCTCCTGTGAGGTTCTGCCTTCCTAAGACCCACAGCCCAAAACACCCTTGGTAGGGTCCACATGCTCAAATACATGAGCCCACGGGAGATATTATTTCATAGTACCTCGGCACAGGGCTTGTGTCCCAGTTCCCCCATCAGTGGTCTTGTGTGACTGCGAGTCACTTAGTCTCTGCTGACTCCTCTCTAGGGTGAGACACATTCATTATGTATCAAGCTCCGCAATGTTGAAGACTGAATGAAGTAGCCCACAAAAAGCACCTATCACAAGGACTCAAAGACTACTCCTAACATTTTAATTTAGTTAAAGTTAAAGTTTATATCACCCAAGAATGACAGGACAGACAGCGGTCTAACACAAGGCAAAGCAAAACTGAACGGACAGGGCTCCTCTTCTTTTATGATGCCTCGAGGTGTGCTCTCTCAGTGAGAAATCCAGGCGAGATGGTACCATGGGTAGAGGTGATAAAGGTGCTTGCTGCCAGGCTTGACAATCTGAGCTCAACCCTGAGACCCGCGTGGTGGAAGGAGAGAACGGACTCCTACGAGTTGTCCTCTGATCTCCACACCGGGTACTGTGGCATGTGTGTGAGACTTCACACAAGCACGTACACACACATATAAATAAATGCAATAAAACCTCTTAAAGAGAGAATATAAAAATCAGTTGGAAAGAGGAATCTGCTACAGTCTTGGCGGGTCCCTGAGAGGCAGAGTGCTTCAGTTAGGAGCCAGATGGTGGGAACTAAAGTAAGGATTTCTTAAAATTAAAAACAAATTAATTTTGTTTTTCTTAAAGCAGGTTTTATTCTACAGTAGGTGCCTAAGAATTTAAAATAGGGATGGTTAAACATATTTTAGTGGGAGTCTTTCTGTTTCTAAGACAAATAGGAATTTGATTTAGTAGTTATGACTCTTTATACTCTTGATTTAGAGAATCTACTATGTTTCCAGGTGACGGATGGCCCATGAATGCTATAATAATTTCACATTAACTAATACTTTATCACCTAACTGCTATCATAAACCCACATATTTTAAAAGAAGTTTAATAATACAGTTTTCAGTGTCATTCAGTATTAAGAGACACGTGAAGTCAACTGCCCATTTTCATTGGATAATCATGTGAGATGAATTCTCCCATCTTTTGGCTTTCTACCAAAGCAGAGAAATTTTGCATGTCAAAATTGGCAAAGAACTGAGATGGTCCCCAGATACCATTAATTCATGACACTCCGTCCTTTCAAATGTTTCTATCTAGATCAGTTGTATTATTCTGTCCCTTGGGTTACTCACACACAATATGAAAGTGATAATTCGAGATAGATGGTCATGATTTATTCTGCCCACCCCAGACACATTTGAATTGTCGGAGTCCAGTTTCAAGTGGGCTGAGGTTTCAACTCTGAAACCAGAAAACATGCTGTTTTCTGCAGCAATTTCCCTGAGTTCTTTGTTCACAGTGGAATGAGCATGGGCTTGAGACTAGACCTAGCAGAACCCCATTTCTGTGAAGAAGGGCAGCTATGGGAAGGGAAGTAAACAGCTCTGGGGAACTAGGATGAGGCCCCACTCCAAAGCTGGCAGCCTAAGAGAGGGCTGGCAAAGTGAGGACTCAGATCCTCTGTCGGTGGGCGGGACCTGGCTGAGGGCCCATGTTCCTTCGTCCAAC
>CAJQZJ010034361.1:305875-336943 GCA_907164525.1 Lophiomys imhausi
ACATCCAACCGGGCAGTCAACTGACTGTCACATCCAACCGGGCAGTCTACTGACTGTCACATCCCTGTGCTGCTTTGTGTTCTGGTCTAGTTCTTCTCCAGCCACTAAACCAGACTTGTTGCTAAGAATGTGTCTTTGGCAAGGGAGATCTAGGAAGGAAGAGAAAGAACAAGGCTCAGGCCCTCACCTCAGGCACCCTGCAAGATGGGGCTTAGTTCTGCCCTGACCTTGCCTAAGAAAACTAGCCCACAGACTCCATGTTATCAAGTGAAAACCAACAGGTGGAGTCAGAGACAGGCACTTCCACACTCACAAGATCCTTTTCCCTTCAGAATCAGCTCACAGGACTACTGGGTAATGTGTAAACAGAAAATATCAAACTTCCTTCCTGCTCTAAAATACTAGAAGTTTAGGGATATTCCAATGTTTTAGACGCAAACTGAAATGGTAGAGAAAAATGTTCTTGGCTAGGGTGACAGGGCAGTCATCAAAGTGCTTGCGCTGTGGGCGTGGTGGCCTGGCCTGCGTGCTCTCTCCAGAAAGCCAGGTGTAGTAGCACAGAATTTTCATCCTGGGGCTGGAGGTCAACACAGAAGCATCTAAGGGGCTGACTGCCCACATGGCCTTGTCTACTTTGTGAACTCTAGGCTAGTGAGAGACTGTCTCAACCAAAGAAAAAAAATAGATAGGTGATAGATAGATAAGAGAAAAAAATTTTTTTTGGAGACCAGGTCCCTCTGCATAGCTCTGACTATCCTAGAACTCAGATGGCCTAGTGGGATTAAAGGTGTGCACCACAATGCCAGACTTAACCTAAACACTTTATTTAAAGAGCAGTCTTGGCTTTGCTTTTTGTTTTCTGGGTTTTGGGGAGGTTTCTTTTTGTTTGTTTATTTTTGTTTTTTAAGTTCAGTCTTTCTCTTGGACATACTCTTTTTCAATTGAGGAAGTCTTTTACCTTCCTTTCTCAGTTTGAATACTAACAACAATGGTTCATGTTCTAAAGCATTTCTTACTTGAATAATTTTGTACAATCAATTATTCAGTGTTCTTGCCTAGTGAAAAGTTCATAGCATGTGAGGAATGGCAGCTGAAGCTGTCTTCTGGCCTACACACACACACACACACACACACACACACACACACACACACACGTTCGTTCACCCTCACATGTGTACACACACTCAGGCTCCCGAAGTATCCACACCAATATTGCAGGTACCTATGTGCTAAAGGGAACTACTAAGAAAGAGGGGGTAAGCTCAAGTTCATTCAATTGTATTTATTAGTTAATCACAGTTCCAAAATTCACAACCCACCATTCACTGCAATGAACTCATTTGCCAACCTAATACTTTTCTGTGGTTTACTTCAATTTCATTAGACTCTGGTTGCTTTTTTGTTTTGTTTTGTTTGTTTTTTCTGAATGTGCTTTCTAACTAAAGCAGGCATTTCCCCATCAGTGATTGTCTAAGCTGACAGAAAAATACCCCCCCCCTTTTTTTTGAAAATTAGATCAGTTGCTCCAGAGACTCAGGAGGCTGGGACTGTGAGAAGTGTGTGTACATATGTATGTGCAACTCCAAGCAAGCCTGTTTATAAATCTTTTCAGCAACAGATGGTCTGGTGACTTTAAAAGTATGCAAGGGGATAAAGAGTAAATGTTGCTTGTAAAGGAAGAATACACATACTATTCCTAGCTGTCTATGCTGTTCCAGATGAGTGCCACACAACACTGGGGCCATCTTTGTAGTAGACAATTCAATGGCCTCCCCTAGAAAACATAGTTCAGCAACTGTAAACCTGAGGCAAATCGTGAACTCTTGTAGAAGCCTGACGGTGATTCTAATGACCAGTGGAGAGTGAGGTTTGCTGTGAAGTCCATGAGGCACACAGAATGCAGGGCTACCCAGATTCCCTCACCATGGGATCGAGACAGCCATTGTCACTGCTGAGATAGTTGACTGCTGACTGTTTACTTACAGTGACAACCTTCTCCAGATACTAGCCTTCATAGACCAAAGGAACCTGCCTCATTCATTCCTGCTTCCTGGGATCAATATTCATCTAATGACTGCTGAAGGGGGAAAAAAAGCCATAAAAGTTTAACCTGATTATCTGCACATGAGGAAACCCCATATAGTGAATGCATCTTTCGTCCTAACCATCTACAAATTGTATGTACACGCTAACAGAAAACATCTGGTCCATCAAAATTCCAAAGACTGGGGTTCAAGGTTATTCTTATCTAGGCTACTTTTCAGCAACAGGCAAGAATAATAGTGACTGGCAACGTGACAAGGTCTAGAATCACCTAAGAGACAGATTTCTGGGAGTGTTTGGGAGAGGCTTACTAGATTAGGTCGACTGACAGGGAAATACACCCTCTAAACGAAAGCAGCACCATTCCCTGGGCTGGGGCCCTGGACTGAGTTAAAACATGGGGGGTGGGCAGCCTGCTTTCCCCATTGTGGTGGACTGTATCCTCAAACTATGAGATGCAGCAAACCTTTCCTCCCTCAACTTGCTTTTGTCGGGGATTTTGTCATAGCAACAAAAAAGTAATTAATAGCACAAAGTTGTATGTTGTTGAAGTTCCCCAACAGTAAGAGCCACTTTCCAGGGAATTGTGAGAAGAGGTGAATGTTGACAGTTACCATTAAGATGTCATTCAGTCTAAAATCTCGGCACATGATAGGAAAAAAGTAGACAAATGGTTTCATCTCCAAATACGTAAAAATGTGATATTTTTCACTGGACGAATTCAAAGACTTAAACAGTGAGGTATAGTGACTCTGTTTGTTTTACTACTTATGCATAGAGCTCAAATTAGCCACAAAAACATTACTCCCGAGGCCAAAACAATTCAATTATGGAGGGAAAGTCTCTTCAGAACACACAGAAAAGTCTGTTCAGCCAGCAGTACTAGGGCAATTTTATATTCACAACCATGTGATGAAGTGGACCACTAACTCACACAAAATACAAAAATGTTCAAAGTGAGTGGAAGACACAAATATTAAGAGATAAAACTTAAAAAAAGTATTGGGACAACAAGACAGCTCAGTGGGCATGGGTACACACACACACACACACACACACACACACACCAAATAAAATAAATAACATTTTTAAATGAAATAAAATTCTTAGAAGAAAATAGACATATAAGGCTGTCAGAGTAAAAGTGCTCACTGCCAAGCCAGACTAACCTGAGTTCAATCCCTGCCACCCAAATGGTGGAGAGAGAGAAATGACTCTCAGAGGCTTCCTCCTAAGCTCCACACATGCACCATCACATGTGCATGTGTGCAATATACATATACACACACATACATACACATATGTACATGCATACACATACACACATTCATATACACACATGTACACACATACATATATACACACATACATACACACACAATAGTATTGTTATTATTAAAATAAGCAACAAAATTACTCAAGCAACAGTTGCTTTGAATATGCTAAGCTGTTGGACTGTTCAGTTCATTGGGTGGATTGCACAGTATATGGATATAATCAGAATAAAACTTTTGAGAAATAATTCCATGAGCTAAAGAAATATGACATGTGGAAACAAGAATTTAAATATAACTTTCTGGAAATTTTTCTGTCTGTTTTGCCTTGTTTATGTGAGCATAGTTCACTATCTGCCATTAACTAAATCAGAATACAAGCCTCCTATGTGGGGAAAAGGCAGGACAGGAAGCTGATTGTATCCTGGAAAAATTCAGATGCCCGCCAAGATAGACTGAAAATTTCTCAGCAACTGACTCACAAGACAGCTAGGATGAGTCCACTTTCAGCACCAGCTTTTGGTACCCACCTCCAGAGATAAACAAGAGCAGCTACAGCAGCTTATCTCAAACTTTTGTTCAAAAACCAAACTTACCTGTGAGCTTTCAGGATTCTCTGGGCGATAGCGTCCCCCACCTTGTTGAACACGACTTTATCATCAGCACAGCTTATGAAAAATTGGTTCTATGAGAAAAATAGAACAAATATGTAAGGCCTTGTTTTCTCTGTAGGATTTCTTACAGAATATGGAGAATGAGGGAACAAACACTAAATTGATTATTAAAAAGCGGTTCACATGGTTCAGGCCACTGAATTTTTCAAGGACAGTAAATGGCTCAGACTATGGGGACTGTCATCAGACTTCAGGTCTCTCTGTCACCTGCATTATGTCATTATATGCTTATCACGGCATTCTCCAGTGGGGGGCTATGTGACTTCCATAACACAAATGTTGAAATTACATTCTGTGAATGCTGAGGATACATCCCAATTAGGTTTCTTCTGATTCCTACACTGTGTACATGCTTATGCCTAAAAATTCTTTTTTTAATTTATTTTTTATTTCTTCCAGTTACATCTCAATTGCAATCCCCTCCCTACTCCCCCCTCCAGTCCCACCCTTGCACCCTCTTCCGCCTCAACCCACCCATCCCCTTCCTTTTTTTTTTTAAGTTTAAGGTATATCTTTTCCCCCTCAACAGCCCCCCCTTTTAGTCCAACAAATGGCTCTTTCTCTTATAACAATAAATACAATACAAAACAACAGAAATAATTAGGCCACAATTCTGAGAGTTATATGGCTTAGCATATATTCCCAATGTCCAGTCCCTATGTATTTGGCACCTGACTTTAACATTCTACTATCTAACCATCTCCATGAGTTTAAAGTTCTATATCCAACTCAGCTTTCATCCTAACTTTCATCACAATTTTAAAAACATCTTCTTAGATCCAGAACACCCTCTTGATTCCTAAACAACTCAAAATTTAACTATGAGACTCTAGCTATCTATTCTTCAACCACCTCAGAGACCTGAGGATACATATATCTGATTATATAGGAAGTGCAGGGCCCGCAGCTTCCAAAACTAAGAAATGACATAGCAGTGGCTGTCTGGACAATTCCCATTTTCTCTCCATGTATTACAGCATCAATCTTCAGCCGTTTGGCCCCGTTTCTCTGACAGACATTGATTATAGAGCAGGAATTATGAAGGACTTGCCTACCCTGTCTTGGCAGAGCTAGGCTGTCTATTTACCTGCTTCCAAGTTTTGTCCTTTTTGAACAGCATTCTGTCTACAGTTGAAACAAGGAGTTTTTCTTGCCAAGAGATAGGCTTGCCACTAATTCAATCATCTCCCACTGGAGAGTCTTCCATGCTTCATGACTAAAAATTCTACACTGGCAAGCATCCTTTCTGGGGCTGAGTTTACTTTTCAAGAGGGCACCTGGCAGAAGTTCTATTCGTTGTGCTCAGGATCCCCCAGTGCTTCCCAGCACCTGCCTTCACTTTGTCTTCTTTCTTTGGGTCTCTCCGTACCTGAACTTTTATTTTAAGCAGTTTCAAATCTCTTCCAATGAATTTTTTTCAGTGTAGTGTACATGTTTCTGTGCATGGTTGTGTGTGGGCACATACATGTGTTTGTGCTGGTGAGAATGCGCACATGTGCTTGTGGAGATCCTAAGCTGACCTCAGGAGCCTTCTTTGATGGCTCTCTTTCTCATTAAGACAAGGGCTCCCACCTGAATCCAGAGCCTGCTGACAGGACTCATCTAGCTAGCCAATTTCCCCAGGGATTCTTGTTTCCACTTTCTAAGTGACAGCAGGCTTCTGTGCTCAACCAGCAGAATGCAGTGCTGAGGTCCAAACTCTGATCCTTCAAGCTTATATGGAAAGAACTTTTTCCAGGGAATCATCTCCCCCACTCTCAAGTCTCTTTTTCATATATATAAAATAGCTAATAAAATAGAAAGAAAAAATGTTTTCATTTTAAGAACTTCTGTTATTCGTAGATCTATAAAACATTCTTCAAAACTATTGCTAGAAAATGGCTACACTATTATCCTAATGATACAAAAGGTTTTATTGCTGCATAAAGGGATGTTAAAAATAACAAATAAATATTACGAGTACTTCCTATTGAAATAGAATCCAGATTGTTGCAATGCAACTGTAATTTCTAACAAAATGCACCTTCAAGCAATATTTTCTAATTGTGTCAAGGAATAACTTGAAGTTAATTTGCATCCTTTGATGGCAACACCATGTGTACCAGTGCACACGCTTTTATGCAGCAGGGGACAGGCAGGCGCGACGCCTGCAGAAGACAGATAGCAGGAAGGCAACTGCAAGTGCAGTTGAGAATATGATTCAAACAAGTCATGCTACAAAGAAGGTCATCATGCGTCAGCAGATGACAGACAGACTGAAAAACTGCCACATGCCATGTCTGTCTGTCTGTCTTTTTTTTTTTTTTTTGAAGATTAAGGTAAATGTTGACTGTTTACCCTGATGAATATCACCCAGACGAAAGTCCACAACGATGTACGCCTACATGACGTTGCTGACCTTTTCAGTGCTACGCTAGCGTGAGAAAGAAGTGTGACTGGTCACAGTCATGATGGGGAACTTGAGGGAATTTAGACTCACCATGGAAACAGATCGAAGGCTTGCTTGTTGGGGAGGGTGTATCTAGACTAAGTTAACTGAGGTAGGAGGACCCACCCTAAATGTGGACAGCACCATTCCACACACTGGACTCCCTGACTGATTAAAAAGAAGGGAAGCTGAGGACCTGAATCCCATCACACTGCTTCCTGGCTGTGTGTATGCTGTGAACAGATACCTCCTGCTGCCATGACGTCCCTGCCATGTCGGACTACACTCTTGAGAACTGTGAGCCAAAGTAAACCCTTGCTACCTTAATTGCTTTTGTGAGTTATTTTTACCACAGCAACAAGAAAAATAACTAATATGCTGGTGTTCATGCCATTTTTTAAATAAAAAGATGAAACAAAATGACTGGGTGCTGGATGAGGCGACTTTTGCATCTTTTGCAATAACAACATCATTCTCACAGTGTAAGATAACACGTGTCTTACTAAACTCCAGACAGGGCTTCACTGACGTTCCCACTAATGCCTTTTGTCTGTTACACGATTCCATGGGAGAGACCACACAGCACTTAGCCTGCTAATGTTTTTCATGAGCTTTCTTTCCTCCAGGTCTGAGAAATAAGTAAAGCTACACTTATTTGCTGATGATCCTTAATCAACTGTCACTCAATGGAACTGAAGAGAAGCAGGACTCTAGGGGAGGGAAAACATGGCTCAAATGGTTCTTCCAACAATTCACTTTTGGCTAACTAGTCTATTTTTATTCAATGAGAAAAAATAAAACCAAGATAAAAGAGGGAGACGTGTAGGTTTGTGTGTCTCCCCACATTTTTGGGATTCTTTTTTTCAGGGGTTCCCAGGGGTCTGTACTAATTCTGTATCTACTTTGAAGTTCATTAAAGTTTCCACTCTAAACTGGATGTTCTCAGATTTTCTCATGGACTCTGAACACAGTCTGGGGACTGAAAAGGTTTTATCACATCTTCACATCTCCCATTCCCATGTTCCCTTCCCTGCCTTTCCCTACTCCAGGATCCCCACAGCAGGGAGATCTGGTCCTCTGCATGAGCAACTTACTGTGTGTGCATGCAAGTGTGTATTCTCCTGAAACAGAACATGCCTTGTGCTAGATCCTCTAACCAAAGACCAACAGCACTCCCTCAACCATGCTAAGGTCAGTTCAGGAAAAAAAAAAAAAAGTATACGTAATCTGATACATGTTAGTACAAGGGTTTGTGAGAGTCCATTAGAGTCTTCAGTTAAAGATGGCGCAGAGTGAACTCAGGTATGGTGGGAGATGAAAATACAAATGATCTCAATTAGCACTCCTCTGGAATTCTTCATAACTCAGTTCCTGTTCATTAATACAGAATCCTGAACTGGGGTCCCTACAGTCTTATGTGATGCTTGGTGTTCTGGTTAGTGTTTTGACAATTTGTCACAAACTGAAGTTGAGGAACCTAAATTGAGAAATGCCTCCATCAGACTGCCTGTAGGCCAGTAAATCTGTGGAACATTTTCTTGATGGATGATTGACATTGGAAGGTCCAGCCCACTGGGGACATTCCCATATTGCCATCCCTGGGTGGGTGGTCCTGGGTGGTGTATGAAAGCATGCTGAGCTAGGGAAGTAGGCCAGGAAGCAATGTTCCTCTCTGGCCTCTGCTTCTGTTCCTGCCTCCTGATTCCTGCTTGGTTCCTGCCCTGACTGCCCTCAATGACAAGCTGTGACATGGAAGTGTAAGCCAAATCAGCTCTTTCCTTCCCCAAGTTACTCTGAGTCACCGTGTTTATCACAGCAATAGGAGCTAAGACACTTGGGAAGGGAGGTTCTTATGTAATTAGCTTGCGGACTTACTTACTTCAATATAGATGTAGTGATTGCTGTTCTCTATTGCATAGATGTAGGCAGAGTGGATCGATTCTTCATGGTGCTTTATACCAGCAGACCAATCAGCAGCAGATCGGAGCAGCTGCAAGACAGCAATCAGCGATGAGCATCCATCAGAGCACAGAGCATTTGTGCTCATGCAATGAAACCACTCCTTATAAACCAATGACTGCAGTGGCTGGAGTCCCATGTGGGTCCAAGGGACAGCTGGAGCACATTCAGAACAGACCCTCCAGGTGGCTAACCTTGGTTGTCAGCTAGTCACGCCTGAGAAGAATGAACCTCAACTGAAGAATTGCCTGCATCAGATTGGCCTGTGGGCATGTCTGCGGGGCGTTTTCTTGATTTCCAGTTGATGTAGGAGGGCACTGCTTTCTGGGAGCAGTGTGTACCTAGGCAGGTGGGACTGGGCTGTATTAAAATGGTGTGAAAGCGAGCCAGAGAGCAAGCCAGTGAGCAGTATTTCTCTATGGTTCCTGCCTCAGTTCTTGTGTTGATTTCCCTGGATGATGGACAGAAACCCTTTCCTCCCCAAGTTGTTTCTGGCCATGGCATTACCATAGCAACAGAAAAGCAAACTACAACAGCACTCTTCCTTCCAGCAAAGTTTTCATTCAAAACTCAAAGACCTAAGCTGTGGTTCCTACAAGGAGTATGTGGAAGACTTATTTAGGTCACTACAACTGACATGATGTTGTCCTCTTTCCCCTTGACAATTCTTCACTGGCACCCGCAAACAGGTCAATGGCCCTGGTGCTGGGCAGAGATAAATGACTATAAAGTGATGGCATCAAGCCTCGTGCCCAGCAAACGGTATGGAATGGTTGACTAATGATGACAGCATTGAGGGTGCATTTGAGCTACGGCAGATCACATTCAAGGTGATGGAGAGCAGATGGGGGCTGTGCGTGTCGGGTTGGGCAGGGGGACACGGGAAGCATCTCATGGGCTTCCCGACACTAAATAGCGCTCCCTTGCCATTCCTTCTAGCATTTTAACTATTGCAGTATGACTTTTATAAACAGTAAGTGCTTAGTACATACATCTTGGTTTTTCGTTCAACCGCATATCATTACAGAAGAATCATTAGAAGCCTAAAATGTAGCTCTCTACAGTTGGTAGAGTGTTTGCCTAGCACACACAAAGCCCTATGCCCCATCCATAGCACCACAAAAGCCAGGTGTGATTGGCACGCACCAGTAATCTTAGCATTTGGAGACTAGAGGCAGGAGGATCAGAAGTTCAAGTCATCCTTGGCTACATAGTGAGGTTAAGAATAGCCTGGACTACATAAGACCCCGTCTCAAATAAATAAAATGACAGGGAAAAAAGTCTATGTCCATGTTCCCTTTGGTGCATTGGTTGTAGTATAGTTATCGTGTACTATATGACTAAACTCCGATTATAAGTGAGTAGATGCCATGTTCATCCTTGAGTCTGGGTTAGCTCACTCAGGATGAGCTTCTCTAGTTCCATCCATTTGGCTGCAAATTGCATAATTTCACTGTTTCTGATGGCTGGGGAGTATTCCATTGTGTAGATGTACCACAGTTTTTTAATCCATTCTTTGGTTGAGGGATACTTTGCCCTAGTGGTACTGCCGTGTAGGCCCCCTGTGTATGAGGAGGCTCTTGGCCCTCATATGACTGCTGAACTGGGGTGGGAGACTGTTACGTAGGGACACTCCACTCCAGAGGAGTGGATGGAAGGGATGGGGGTGGGGGTGGGGCAGAACTGGGAGGGGCGGAAAGAGGACACTGCGATGGATTTGTAACCCAAAGTAACAAATAAATATTTTTAAAAAATAAAAAATATTGTAAAAAAAGAGAAGTAACATGAGAAAAGAAGGAAGGGGTGGGAGATTGAAAGGGGAAAGAGGAGGAGAAGAACAATAAAAATATATTTGCTGCTTCAAATTTTAAATGAGTGTTGAAACTGTCCCTCATAGAGTCAATTAAAATTTAAGATAAAGTGAAAAGGGTGGTTTAACAGGGCTGTAAAATGTAACCCAGGAGATAATCAGTCTTACATCTACTATCTATAAAAATGTCTGGTAAAGTACTTAATAATTTTAAAAGTAATATCTACCAGCCCAAGGAAATGCAAAGCTAGTGCCTACTAAAAACCATCAACTGTGTCACCCTCAAAGCTAAATGTTGATCTAATAAGGGTATTTATTAGACAGTTCTGCCAACACACAGTTTTATTTCAATTTTAACAGGTAAGTACACAGAAATATTTGAAGTGGAGAAATGCAACCATGAACACAAATCAAGCTAAAGTGATTGAGGAAATAACAGGATCTCCGAGGAACTGTAGCACTAGATAGAAATAAAGAGTAAGCAAAAGCCTCCACTCTTGGTCTGTTTAAATTCATGGTAGCTGCTCTTGTGAAGTAGTATGACCCTGAAAATGCAGACTGCTTTAGAAAGGCTCTTAGAGAACATGCCCTCGTTCGAGTCTGTGGCTCTGGAGACAAGCTGGCACCTGGTGGCACAGGCTGGGGAGGCAGGCAGGCCCCACAGCTCCAGGTTATACAGCATGAGCACCTTTGCCTTGATAATTTCAGTGTCACGGAGGCTCCATTCCCTGACTGCTCGCTGAGCTCTGGGCTCCTCTCTCTCTCTCTCCACTCCCACCCTCCCTTTCCCCCACCCTGTCTTTCTGTGAACTGCTAAGACATAATGACACAACAAACAAGTACATTTGTCCTAATGAGACCCCCCTTTGTAATGTTAACCCAAAATCTTAACTATAAATCCCAATGTACAATATAAATATGTGGTACTTAGTAATATATGCCCCTGCCAAGTGACAGGCTTGAATTTATAAGCAAACCTTATGGGAACATCCCCAGCCTTCCCCTGAGATCCAGAAACCTACACTTTCTTCTCTTTCTCACTCTCAGATTTGCTCTGATTCAAAGACTCAGTAAACTCATTCATGAAAGATAAACATTAGCAGCCGTCAGATGTCATAGCAGGTGTCATCACCCATGTCATTAGCCAAGCTATGATGCAAAGAAATTCTTGGGGCAGGGTACACACTAATAGGCCGCTCTGGGGTTGATTAACCATGCCTGCCAGGAAGGAAAGTAGGGAAGTCAGATAGCTTCATTTTCCTTGAAGGACAGGTAATCAGAGACATTCGAATGTTTAAAGTCAAGCAGTATATCCAAAAAACACACCCTTTGTATGGGACAAACCATATGCCAAAGTTGAGGTTCTCAAAATGCTTACAAAACCCATATATAGGAAGTTGCCCAACTCCCACAGATTCATCCTTATGAATTCTATGGCCCAAGTCCAAATTCATAGCTTTTACTCACAATGGAACGTTTCTTAATCACAGTCATTATCTGGGACAAACTTGAAAGCTAAATTTTAAGCAAAAAAAGATTTTAACTAATTAGTTAAAATCTGCCTGTCACCACGAGAGCAATTGAAACTAGTAAGTTTCCTTTTGGCTCTGCCTGCATTTTTGCCTTTGGAACCCTGAAGTTGTAGAAAATCATTCTAATTGCTTTGCATCTCTAATAGTTCAGCAAGTTCTATCAGTAGTCAAGAACATCAGTTGCATGTTGACTGATTTCTATTTGTTTTCAATTTAGGAATCACACTCCTCTTTTTGTTTCATCTCATCAGCTTGTTTAATGTTTCTGGTTTTGAAACAATATAACAGAGACAAGTCTCAGGACCACCCCTTTTAGAAAAAAAAATACCCAAAATGTCCCTCACTTTTCAGACCTCAAGTTTGAATACACAACTTGAAAATATACAAAAATGGCATAGATTTGATTTGATGGTTTAGGGTCAAAATCATAGCTAGGACTAGGAATTTTCCTTTGTACAGTGCCCTATTTTTTAAACTAAAACTGGTCTTCTCATTAACCACAACTCTTCCCTTCCCATACAGCAGGCCAAAGATGAATGCATAAAGAGCAGAAATGCTTCTTGAAGGAAAACCTTCAGGAAATTCCTAGCTCTATCCCAAGTTTCTTTCTCTTTTCTCACCAGAATGCTTCTTATCCCTGTAAATTCAATATGTGTGTGTGTGTGTATATGCACACACACATTTATACGTTATCTATTTGTATGTATGCATCTTAATTCCTTGTTATTTCTCTAAGTGTCCCAAGTGAATTATGGGCAAAGATTGATTAGAAAAAAGCACTTTCTCTGTGTGTGTCTGTGTATGTGTGTGTGTGTGTGCGTCTGTGTGTGTGTCTGTGTATATGTCTGTGTGTATGTGTGTCTGTGTGTGTGTGCATGTGTGTCTGTGCGTGTGTCTGTGTCTCTGTGTGTGTCTATGTGTCTGTGTGTGTATATGTGTATGTGTGTGTCTGTGTGTATGTGCATGTGTGTGTGTGTGTCTGTGTGTGTCTGTGTCTGTATGTGTGCGTCTGTGTGTGTGTCTGTGTATATGTCTGTGTGTATGTGTGTCTGTGTGTGTGTCTCTGTGTGTGTGCATGTGTCTGTGCATGTGTCTGTGTCTCTGTGTGTGTCTATGTGTCTGTGTGGGTATATGTGTATGTGTGTGTCTGTGTGTATGTGCATGTGTGTGTGTGTCTGTGTGTGTCTGTGTCTGTGTGTGTGTGTGTGTGTCTGTGTCTGTGTGTGTGTGTCTGTCTGTGTGTGTGTGTGTGTGTGTGTCCTTCAGGCTGAGGTTGGCATCCATTTGTGTGGATTTTCCCAGGTGGCAGAGTCTGAAGAGAAAAGGGAAGTGCTCCCACAACTGAGCCTCACTCTTCCAGTCTGGGCTAAAAACAACCACAGTCTCAGAAGTGGAGACATTGACCTAATCAGCTGCCTCCTTTTCAAGCTCCTTCCTTTCACAGCCCCTGTGACTGAGTGGCTGATGCTCAGTTGGCTAGGCAATTTCACAAGAATACCCATTTTACCAGAACCAAAGGAAGAAGTCCAATTTGAAGCTGAAGGAGAGAAAGAAAACATAGTGTTTAAAGAATGAGACTCAGGAAAGACATTGGGTGGAGGCTATATATATATATATATATATATATATATATATATATATATATATATATAGAGAGAGAGAGAGAGAGAGAGAGATGGACATTTTGGTTTCCTAAAAACATACAAAAGGAAGACAGGCAATGGGGCTTGGTCCTAAAGGATGTGACAGATGAAGCATTGTCACCTTGCTGGGGCCTCTGTGTCTACAATCACCCTGGGATTCACTGGAAACATGGCCACTGTCAGCACTTACAACCTCAGATCTGCAGCCAGACTGCAGGGAGTTCAAGGCTCATTCCCACTACTGACTCACTTAGGTTGTTTGGTTGGATTTTGGAGACAAAACTTCATTCCCTAGCCAAGGCTGGTCTTGTGCTGGTGGGCTGTCCTCATGTCTAAGCCTGTCAGGTGCTAGGAGTAGGAGCAAGCACGGCCATGTTATGTATCATTTACTCTTGTTTTAAACCACCAAACTTTAGTTTCCTTATCTTCAAAGACAGGGACTGGCTACAACCACTCATAACCTGTTGAAAGTAAATGAGGAATCTACAAAAAGTCAAACTGAGTGCTGAACAAGATGTAAAACTTCCTTGTTCAATAGCTGCTTGCTGACCAAGACCCATGTTCATACATATGGACCCATGGAAATCTGGATATGGAAAAATAGTTTGATCAGTAATGCAAGTGAATATAGCTGCTTCCTCTTACACCTATCTGTCATGGGTATAAGTCAGCTGGCACATAGCTGCGATCAAGATTTCTGAAGGGAAGAGAGAATGACACTGGTTTATGGTTTCAGAGGTTTTAGCTCATGGCAGATCGGTTCACTGTTTCTGGGCCAAGGTACAGCAGGGGACGGGGCAGAGAGTGTGAGGAAAAGTAAAGTTTCTTACCTCATGGCAGTCAGAAAACAAACATAGAGGAAGGCTGAGGAATGCCCTCAGTGACCACTTCCTCTAAGAGGAACCTAACACCCAGGTTCCTGCACCTCTTCGGATAGCATCACCAGCTGGAGACCAAACACCAGCGTTAATCAGACCCTAACACCCTCCTTCCAGCTTGGCTCTCATACCCACCTGCCAACAACATGTTTTCCTGCTCTCTAAAAGCATCCATTGAGTGCCATTTGGACAATTAGCTCAACTGTGGGAACAACTTTCCAGCAGTATAATTTGGATGTCATTTACTTGCCTGTAAAATTTCTTTTCCATTTTTCCCCCTTCTTCCCGCCTTCACTGCTCCCTCCCTTTCATATAAGCAGGAGGTGTTTGTCTCCATCTATGTAGGAATTTCAGCATGGTTGTCTAAGAGAAGGTTTCAATGATAAACGGCCCAATTTAATAGAAGAGAATCGATTCCACATTGGTGCTGACATGCATTGGACATTTTCATTGATTTTAAAGATGCCAAGCATCCCCTGCCTTAATGCACTGAAAACAGCAATGAGAGTGGCCAGCACCTAGTTTGTTCTTAGAGAGAAAAGAAGATTTCTAGTCTTTGTGAGCAGGCAACTTCAGTACGCCTAACTTCAGTATGCCTATCCATGTCCTCCCATGTGTATGTGCTTTTCTCTGCTGTGTCTTCTTTGGGTGTCCTGGAAAGGCTTCTAGAATTCTCAGTACTAAAGCTGTTTGTGGAAGCTTCTGGAGTCAGTTCTCATGTGTGGGTGACTTTCTCAGAAGTGGCTGCACCTATGGGTCAGGCACTCTACAAGGCAGTTTCCCTCTCCTTACAGGACCATACATACCATCCCTCTGTGGAAAGGTGTGCAAGTGTTTTCATATTAACAAATACTTGGTTTCCTTTCTGCAGATGAAGAATGGCATGAATTTTCCCAATTATTTACTTTACCACGTCAAATACTCTTTTTCTCCATTTCAATAAATGATATAAAGATTTTGACTTAGCACCCTTCTAGTGACCTGTCTAGAAAACTTTTGAAACACTAGAACAGTGGTTATGAACCTCTGGGTCACAACCCCTTTGTGGGTCAAATGACCCTCTCACAGGGTCATATGCCAGATCTCCTGCATATCAGATATTTATATTATGATTCATAACAGATACAAAATTAATCATGAAATAGCAACGAAAATAATTTGATGGCTAGGGGGTCACTGCAACATGAGGAACTGTACTAAAGGGTCCCTGCATTAGAAATGTTGAGAACCACCGCACTAGAGACTAAAGCATCAAAGGGCTGACCCTGACAGAACACAGAGAAGGGTTTCCAGTGATTGTTTTTTGTTTGCTTTGCTTTCTGTTTTGAGATAGGGCTTCTTATAGCATGGGGTGAACTCCTTATGTGGGAAAGGATGGCTCTGAGACTGCGCTCCTTCTGCTTCTCCTTCCCCGGTGCTAGGGTTACAGACGTGAACCACCATGCTTTGCTTGGTTAACTGTTAGAGAATTTCATATATGAAGATAATGTAATCGAGTCCACCCCTCATTCCCTCCCTCTCATCCCTCCCCTATCCACACTTATCTCACAATTTCATGGTTTTGTTTGAGACCCACTGAGTCCACTTAGTGCTGTCAACATATTAACAGGTAAGAGCCGAGTACTGGTGCGTGGCATGCTCAGTCCTAATGGGACAGCTATTTCCCAGTGTCTTTTGCACACAAAAGAACAGTTGCACATATGAACTTCCAGTGCCTGTGACAACATACACTGGCCAGACAAGGTCCTACATGGAGAGGGGAAGGTGGTCACAAAACTGAGGTGATATGGGCAGTTGATGGCTGCTGGGAGAGAGACAGTCAGTTTTCTTTAAGACTTGTGAGGTGTTCAGGATCAAACCCAGGACTTAAGGAGCGTCAGGCAAGCACTGTACCAACTTAGCCAAGCACAACCCTTGGTACCCTCCTAGTGTTTTGCCTGTAACAGTTTTTCTACTCATCACGACCCATCATTGGCCAGATGGAGTGGGTAGACAGTGTTGTCAGCCCTGATTTACAAAAGAAGAAATGTGCACAGAGAATTGAAGCAATTTCCCAAGCTTCACAGCTAGTGAGTGGAAAGGCTTGACTCTAGAACCCACCTCTTCATAGTCAAAGTCATAATACTTACAGGTAAGAACAGGCTTCTAGGTCATGTTACTGGCTCTCAAACCTCAGGACAGGATGCCAAGGCTGTGACTCAGACAGTAATGGTCCCCTGCTGTACAGACAGCCCCGGGGCTCTGTCCCCAGAACCATAAAATCCAGGAGTAATGGCACATGCCTGAAATCCCAGCATGAAATTCCTGAAATTCCTCTCTCCTCATGGCCCTTACTTCAGCTAGCCGGGAAGTAATTCTCAGTTTAGGGACTGAGATGATAAAAAGTTAACTATAAAAATATTGGGTTTTGAAGATTAGAATGATAAAAGAAATATTATCTTGGAATTAAAGAACTCGTGAATAAAGCATTTTCTACTTAGGTGTCCTTGAGATTTCAGTAGCTACTTATCTACTGTGGCTAGATGTACCTGTAATGTTGTACTTCATTTTATTATTCTTATTTTCTCTTTGAGGTCTACCAAAATGAGTTTAATTGTCAATTCACAAAATCTAGCAATAGCTTCTATAAAGTAATAAACGGCTTTAAAAGTCAGGATAGGTAGGCGTTTGAGCTTTATGAGGGCCCTGAACTACATCAGGTGGGGTCAATAAAAAGCAATTAATACAGTACAGCACCCTTCATTCCACAAAGGTGCTGAATGAAAGTCTTTTCAGGATCTGAAGGAAGCCAAGATCTGGCTCACACATACCACAAGGCTTTCTGGCGAGGAAAGAGGATGTGCGGGCTGATCTGCTAAGGCCTTACACTCTGTGGCAGCTGCATCAGGATTTGTGTTTCCCTGTTGCCTAACGCATCTGCATCTGCCGCATCTGCCTTGCTTACGTTGACAACTGCCCTGTGGTCCTAAAGTGCAGCCTCACAAACTTTTCACCTCTTTGCCGTGGCTGCTCTCAGTAAATGCTGTGTCACTCAGAACAGACATACCATGGGGCTGTGGGAGCACTCCTCCATGGTGACCTCAGCTCACACACAGGCCAACCAAGCATGACACACTCACATTCCTCTCTAGGGATGACGTCAGTGGCATTTAACTAATTGTCTTTAATTTTAGTTCCTTGCCCCTAGTTGCCAGTGAGTCTGTCTTCCCTTCATATTCTATCTGTCTTGTCCTTTCATTCCTAGCCCAGTAGCGACATTAGTACTTATAGAGACCTTCCTCGTCCTGGCCTGCATATGTATGCAGCCCAAGCTCTAAAGTGTCTATTCAGATAGAAACAGATGAGAAGAAATAAAATGAGAAATCTTGGGAGGGGTGAACTTTGGAAATGCCCCCGTGGTACAGCAAGCCCTTCAGGGTTTCTGAGCACATTAGCATAGCAAAGGCGCTGCCAGCCCATATTAAAGAAGCCTTGGAAGGCCTTTTTTGTGAACTCCTTATCAGCATTTCTCAGGCAAGGGACAGTTTAGGAGACACTGCTGTGGGTTAATCTTTGTAAGAAGCATCTGTGTAGCATGCATCTTCTCAGGTGACAGGCAAGTTCAAGGTCACTGGGCTTCCAGGGCCATCTTCAGACCCCTCTTCTAGCCAGAAGCAGCAGAATTTTTTTGTCCTTCCCTCTCAGGATATAAATGATAGCTTACACTGTAAACAGATGGTGCTTAAACATAAGCTTATATAAACATACGGTGCTTAAACATGTTGGCTGAGTCAGTGAACGAATGAGTAGATGAGTCTTGATATAATCATCAGTAGGCTAAAATATCTCAGTAACACATATAACATATACATATATTTATTATCATATATATTTACTTATTTGTATATGTGTGTGGGTGTACACCTGTCACAGGGAGGGTGTAAAAGTCAGAGGACAGCCTGCAGGGGTCTTTTTCTGCCATGTGAGTGCAAACTAGCAAACTCATTGTCAGACTTGGAAGAAGAGTTCTCTGTCCTGCGCTATCTCACCAGCCAATCAACAATACATATCTGACCAACACGGAACAGAAAGCTAGCTGCGGTAAGATGACCACCACACCAAGTTGAACTCAAGTTCAAATCTTAAATCCTGCTTTTTTTCCCCTTAACACCAACATCCTTGTTTCATCTTACAGAATGAGTAAGTTCTCCTTATCCATAGAAATAAATTAAATAGATTCATAAAATATTCATCAAGTTTTATGCAAATGTATATGGAGCTCTCTGTGCCTCCAAGTTTAAAGTATTTATGTCTTCTTAAACTAGGATGACTATATATCTACTACAGGTACTTTTCTCAAGTGGTTTGTCCTTTTTTTCTTTCTTTGTGAGTTTGCATACATATGGGTGTTTAAGTGAATTGCCCGTGTGTGGTGGGTACACCTGCACACTTGCTTGACTCATGTGGAGGTCACAGGTCCAGCCTGGGTACTGTTGCACTGGAGCTACCCACCTAATTTTTTTTTTTTTTTTTTTTTTTTTTTGAGCCAGGATCTCAACCTAGTGAGGCCTGGAGCTCACTAGGTTGGCTAGCTAGTGAGTCCCAGAGGACCTAGTGTCTCCACCTCCCCAGTGTAAGGATTAGAAAGGCATACCACCATGCTCAGGTTCCTTACATGGGTTCTGAGGCTCAAACTTGGATCCTCCTAATCCAACTTTACCAACTGAGCCTTCTCCTCAGGCCTGAGTGTTCTGGAACAATCTCTGCACACCAGGCTGGCCTTGAACTCACAGATTCACCTACCTCTGCCTCCCGAGTGCTGGGATTAAAGGTGTGTGCAGCCATGCCTGGCTGGTTTGTTCTTTTTTATTGTATTAGTTTGTCTCTGTTGTAGTATCTTTTTATTTCTGGTAGTCACATGCCTGTGCTTGCACATGGTGCAAAGTAAAAGATTTAGACACTTCATTTTAAAAGGATATACACTAAAATCCCTGTTTGAATGAGGTTAGTCTGCACTGGTGACACGAATAGCAAGCAGGGTGCTGGGTATCTGCCTAAACAATGCTCTTGATGTTACAAAGGCAATGCCAAAGGTGTCCCATCCTCATTCTGTCTGTGCTGAACTTCAAGACCTACTGATAAAGGGAGCCAAGTGAGTACCTCTGAACTAGGGCTTCAATCCATCCATCAGTACTGGGTGGCCCTGGATAAGCCTCAGAGTCCCATTAGGCTTGAGTTTTATTGTTTGTAATTTGAGATGACTGGAATGGACGCTGTAACATTTTGTGACTCCATTAAACAGCTTCCTATTCTCTTAAAAAAAAAGAGCCTCTAAAAGGTGCTTGGCTAATTAAGCCCTAAAATTCGATTGAATGAGAACTCCCTTCCCAGCCTCCAAGTCCCAGCCTCAATCCTAGTGCTTAAGCAGCGCCAGCCCCAGGAAGTGTTGGGAGGGGGTCATTCCGCAAGGAGTCATGGAATGGCTGTGCCTGCACTGTGGCCTTTATGAGGGCCGACATTTATTAGACATATACATGGGTTTTAGAAAGATGGCAAACTGGATCTACTAAGAGTAAATACAACACTCAGTTTTTCAAAGATCCACTTAGGTGGCTACAGAAAAATGCTTATTGGAAAATCTGAAGCAATGGCAGCAGACAATTAGTCCAGTCACAGAAACATTACCCAGCAGGACTTGCTCACCTGCACTTTGGCATGGACAGCCCCTGGAACCTGATACTTCAGCTCATGCGCCGTGGATTGAGACTTTGGGAGCAGAAAAGGGTAAGAAAGGGAGCGGTATTTTGGCTTCATGATCTGAAACAGAAAAGGCAAATTCAAAAAGGATTGAAATGGGAAAAGAGGTCCATCATTCCTCACTTTGAAGTGGGAAAATAAATACAAGTTCCTTGGAAACATAAAAATTATAAATGGATATTTCTAAGATAAAAGCTGAAAGTTTTTCTTCTTTTCTCCTTCTAAATTTCCCTCTTTCACTGTTATAGTGGCCACACATTCTTGAGAATTAGATGTAATCCACAGCTATGAAGATATATAATTGCAAAAATGAAATTCTTGTTTTGTAGGCTAATGTTTTACTGTGCAACACATGTCTAGCCACTGTAACTAGGCACCATTTCATTTAAACAACTCCACAGTAAAACAAGACTGAGACTCATAATTACATTTTTATTACTCAGGACTTCAGAGGTATCTGTTACCCTAAAACTCTGGAAGCTCAGGCAGGAGGATTATTGTGAGTTCCAAACCAGAGTGGGCTATTTAGTAACACCCTGTCTCAAAAACAAAGTTTTTAGTACCACTAATCAGCGTTTTAACTGATTCTTGCTGTATTTGAACCATTAGAAGTGATGCAGAAATACTTTTTCTGGGAAAAGATTTTATATCTAAAAATATCTTTGATTATTGTGTTAATTTATCCTCTCAGGAACAGGGCACAGGAATATAGAAAAATATGACTATGAATAGTTACAGTGTTTTTATTTTGGACAGTACAGTAGATTAAAAGTAATATTGCTTTGCCTACTCATTTATTGTAACTTTCACAGGCATGATAAGTAAATTGAAACTCTAACTTGTTCATTGAAGTAACTCAACTAACTCCCTTTTCCAGTTTATCAGAGGTGATAGGCATCATTGCTTCAAGTAAATGCAGTGGCCCCTTAGAAGTACCAATGACATCACTGAATCTCTACATGTTAGGTGTTACAAGCAATGGTAGCTTGTAAGTGGGTTCTATCTGGAGGAAAGAAATGGCTCCCACCTCATCCTGCTTTCCCTGTCAGAACCCATTCCATAGTCCTGTCCCTGTCCATGGCCAGGACAGCCCAGGATTGGAAGGGACTTTACAGTTAGAGCTGGTCATCTAGACAAGCCCTGCAGACTAGACAAGGTAAAAGCTGAAAGTTGTCTCGTTTTCTGCTTCTAGATTTCCCTCTTCTACCGTTGTAGTGGCCACACATTCTTTCATAATGTAAAGGAGAATTATATGCCCACTGGTCATATCTCTGCGAATGCTTAACATGTATGTCTACAAGGTTCAAAGCCTTCAATCACAGGCAGTAATTACTATGTCTATCCCTCTGCCTCCAAAGCTGTTTATCACAATACTCCAGAAACCATTTTCCTTTTCTGCAGAGCTCAGAGGCTCAGCACTGGGACAATCATATGCCCAACAATAAATGATGTCACAGATGTGGCCACAGCAGCCCTTTCCTGCCAACACTCTGAGCTGCTCCTCAGCCAGGGACCACCCTTCTTCCTGTGGGCCACAGTATGACAGCATCGCTACCTTCGTGAAGTTCCAGCGCTGGATGAAGTGGCGAGCCACATCGCGTGCCGCCTTCCCGTGGACCACAGAGCCAATGTCATGCCAAGGCATCCGGGGGGTGGAATACCTGTCAATGAAATCTGCCCAGGGTCACCAGGCAAGGAACCATCACTAAGACTGGTGCTAGAAACAGAAACACTCTGATCTCAAAGTATTCACGATCAGGGGAAACATGAGTCTTCTGTCATCCCCCCACCTTTCTACTGACCCTAACATATGCTTCCACATTGCTCACTACTAATCTGTAGACAAAGCAGGATGTAAATTGATGCAAATTAAGCCTGCACACTTGATAGAATTTTCTATTTGATCCGTGGAAATAACAGCAGTTTATATATACAATACCATACTGACCACCTCTTAGACAGAGAGGCACAGTCATTATCTAAGATTCATCCCTCTGGTGAAGGAAGACGGAGGGAATAAACATACGAGAACATGATCAGCAGACTACCCTCTTGTGGAAAATTTGAGTTAATTACCTTAAAATATGCCCATGGGAAATTTGGAGATTTAAAATTTCTTTTTTTCTTATCACTATAACAAACAGTTAATATGGGTATGACAAAATTAGATCTCCAAAAGTTCAAAGACAGTGACGAAAATCCAGGGTCCTTATTGAGGATCTACAGGTAGTTAATGGTAGCCGGGGAGGGAAAGACATTTCTTCAGTGGTATAGACACTTGTTGGTCACCTGTGGCCTCATAGGTAACTCCTTACCCATGCTCTTGTAAGCAAACCTAATTAAATTCACTGGACCATCAAAAGACAAAGTAGAAGGGTTTCCATTTGGGAAGAAAAAGGGGATTAGTGGGAATAAGAGAGAAAAAAAGAGGGTAATAGAGGGGAGTTCGTACAACTAAAATACTTTATATACATGCATGAAGATGTCATAATGAAACACTATCACATATAATTAATGCATACAAATAAAATATTTTAAATAAACAAAACAGAAGGCACTTAGATCATACACATGCATGCCTGTTGAGATGCTCCAAAGTGAAAAATGCAACAGAATCTGCAGCCACCACCCCATACTCACCAGCAAAAGGTTTGTCCAGTTGAACCCAGTCCTTGAAGACAAAGTTGCAGTAATCTTTCCCATGCCAAAACCTGGTCTCCCCATGTAGCTCTCCCACACCTGTCTGCACACTTCGGATGGAGCCAGTGTCTGTGAACACAGCAAGATTGGCTCAGAGATTGAGAGCTGGGCAGGCCCCAAAGAGGGACTTCCTGATCCCTTGCTAAATACTTAACACACCTTCACTTTTCTTCCTGAATCTTGTCACTAGGACAGCCTGTGTCCATCTGATCAGGGACTGCGGGCTCATATGGTTTCCAACTCTTACAACAGTTCTTTTTAGGAAGCAATGGAGGCCCTAGCCAGAGTCATTAGACCATGGAATTTAACATTCTTAGCACTTGAGTAACTTATTCTCAAAGCCTACCAGGTTGGGGAGAATGGACCACAGAGTAAACTATAAAGAAAGAATTCCCCAGGTGGGGCTCCAGGAGAACACCATAGCTAGGTGAGGATGGAGGTACACCAGATAGAGGCCACAAGAGCCAGGCCACCTCTTCCCTTAACAATAAGATGGACACCTCAGGCCTTTCCCATCTCAAAAAAAAGCATGTATCTCATATTATATTATAGGCAGCCCATGGTCCAGTTCCAGAATTAGATAGGTACGTGACATCAAGCGTCAACATTTGGGGTCATAAAACCTTACATGTAAAGAGTATGATTTGGCCTAGATGACTGCTAAGATCTTTCCGTCTTTGATATTCTATGTTCCTAAAATCACAAACATCATCCACAGCAAAGTAACAACAGACAGAAGCTTCAACCGAGGCACTGAAGCAGCGGTTTGCAGTAGCATTCCACAAAGAGCCGAACGGACCACTCTACTTAAGAACTGATACCTCAGGTTGGACAGTTTGAAAGTTTCAGGGATGTGTCAGCCACAAAGACCGCAGAGCAGGGGGGAAGCAGAACTGAAATCACAAATGCAGTGCTTGGCACAAGGCACTAGACACGTAGGCGTGGGCCGCAAGAATGATTGTTAAATGAATAATAGTACCACTGGCCACCACACATTACCACTGCCATATCACCCCAAAGCTGTCATTGTAAAGTTGTCGAAAAACCTCTCTAGAATCACCTACTATCCGCAGGTGGCTAAGTGCTAAGGAGCTACTCTGTGTAGGAGCTGATTCCCAAACTGACGGCCATCTGTCTTTTTCTCCCTCATTTTCCCTTTGCTTAGACCCAGGCTTCAGCATGGCGTATATCTTCATTGTATTTTGACAGGCTGATCTGCCTTTCCTCTGTGCAATTTGCACGTTACCCATTCTGCCTAGAATGCTCTCTCCTCCCTTTGGGCTGATCTCTTGGTCATTCCTCATGAGCCTTATCAGCCTGGCCTCAAGAGAGACAGATCAGATCCCTGCAGGGAGTGGCGTCACTGGCAGTGTCCTGCCTACATACACCCACCTAAGGCCTCTGACCAGAGCATGCAACTGTCCATAAACTAAGAGTAGGCCCCAGATCCCTTCACCTCCCGCTGTGGCTCCCAGCATCCTGGAAGTAATTAATAGATGTTGTTTGCAGAACAAATATTTTTATGCAGTCACAACACACAACTAATACTGCATCTCAAAATTAGTAATTAACTCTCCAAATGTTGTTGAAATAGTGTATACAAATGGTTTAAATTGTCAGTGTCAACAAAACCAACTAACGTTTGAAACAGACTTCTACCGTCTTCTCCTAGCCAATGGCTTTCCTGCTGTGTACTCCTGAAAGGAAACAGTACAAATGAGCTGTTTGCTGCCCTGTAGGCTGTTCATGGTAAGCATGGTATATTGCTGGGGGAGGGGAGGCTGGGAAAGAGAGGTAAGGAGGGACAACAAGAGTGAGAATATGAAATAAATGATAAGTCAATTTCAATTTTACAAAATGACACAGAAAGAAGGCTCGGTCAGAAGATAAAGGTGCCTGAGGCCCTGAATCAATCCCCAGGATTTGAATGGTTAAACAGAAGAATTGATTCTCCCAAATTGCTTTCTGATCTCCACAGGACAACCATGCTAGGCATGCTCTTGTGCACCCTCCCACCCGCCCCCACTTTAATAAAAAATTAAGGAGCACAGTAATTATTAAATTTGAGATACAATATTAATTGTGTATCATGACTGCAAATATGTGCATATATAAAATTTATTTTCATCAGTTTGAGAAATGAAGCTAAGGTTTTTAACACATACACTTATTGAAATATTATGCTAGCTGGTTTCCATATCATTTGGAAAACAAAGCGAAAGTAAATTTCTAGTCTCAGAAAATGATGCTGGTAGTAACTGAATTCACGTGTCCACAGTTCAAGCATGCTTTTGTTTCTAGACAAGGCTCCGTATTCCAAGGTGGCAGCCAGTGGTCCTCACCACACACAGAGGCAGCCAAGCATGCACGGACCTCTTTGAGCAGTCCCAGCAGCGCCATAACTGGCTCCCAAATGACATCATCTCAGTTGCATCTCTTCTTCTTGGGTGTCTCATGCCAGTTTTCTGCACCCCTGTCTGTCAGCAGCTGACACTTGCAGCAAGGCCATCTTCCCATCCTTGCCTGGAGTCTCCTGGCCTTGCTGTACTCTCCTCTTTGTCACAGCTAATACTAAAATTGCCAGCATCCCACAACACCCTTCCCTCCTAGGGTGGTTCAGTCCCAACCTCCCAGGCACTTGTGCTGCTGTCTTCCTCTCTCCTTCCCATCACCACTTCCCAAACAATAATTCTCATTGCAATAATCCTCTGGAAATGCCCATCCACTTTAGTCTCAAGCACCTTGCCACAACCTAGTTGGGTCTCTTCATGTCAAGTATATTCTTCGTGAATCTTTACCTTTAACCAGCCCCCCACCATGGTGTTCTCCCGGGTTTGTTTTGTTTTGTTTTTTTTTTTTTTGGATTACACTGTTCCAGCCTGACTCACTAAAGCCTCCTAGATAGACTGTACTAGCCCAATTTATACAAATTAATCCTTAACCGTAACCTAAAGTTCCAAAACTATAAAAACTCCATGGTGTCTTCATAGATTATTTGTTATCAGAAACTGACCTGAACTGAAAAGGAAGCTTTCCTGACTGCACTGACCCCGCTCAGGCCACACATAGGCAAAGGTTTGCTTACATTCCCTGTACTGCTGGAGTCTGATGGAAATGCCGCATTACACAGGCTACAGAGACTATATTACCTTTCCAAACCCTAGCACATTGTGGTTTCTGAAGCACCTCTGACTCCAGGGCTTCTTGTAGACCTCTGTGGGTTTGTCCCACTGCATACTTAGGTGTGAGAATTGAAAATAGTACTTTTGGTATTTGCCAAATCTGTGCAGTAAGATAGAATACTATCTTGAAACAACTGTTCTCTCCTTTCTTACTCTACCTTCCAATTATTTTTCAGTGTTATGGCTGGAACCTAGGGCCTCATTCACGCTAGGCAAGCACTGTACTGAGCTCCACCCCCAACACCCTACCTTTTGAATCTATATTCATATCTAAGGGTGGATCTAATCTGGGTCCTGAATGAGTTATGTGTTTTTGAAAATATTTGGTCTTCAGACTTTGCAGATTTCCATCCGTGTGTGAGGGGTTGTGACCTTGCATTGGATCTGTTAAGAAGGTTTCACCTGCAGCAAGAGTGCTGAGCGATGTTACCACTGTTCAAAGCAGCGAAATATTTAAAACTATTTTTACTACTAGCTAACAGACAATAGGCTTTTTTATTCTTTAATTTTTTTGTTTTGTTTTTAGACAAGACCTATCTAGCCCTAGCTGGCTTTACACTCACTGCATAAGCCAGGATGACCTCAAATTTGTTACAGTCTTCTGCCTCTGTCTCCCAAATTCTGAGATTGCAGACACATGCCACCTTGTCAGCCAGAACTAAGTTTGAGGGAACATGAGTTCTTACACATCCTGTGCATTGCAGCCCAGAGAAGAGTCTCAGGAAGCCTTAACTCACTGCTTATCACCCTGATCAATGTGAAATCCTGCTTACTTCTCTGCTCAGTATTGCTTACAAAGGAAAGATGCTTCCTAAACATAAGAATCACATTCTGTATTTAAAATATTGTCAAGCAAAGCAATATCAACCTGGAACTCTCCTTCTTACAACATGATTCTGAAAAGAAAAGTCCTTGTGATATCTGAATTAAAATACTCACTACAGACACACTACAGAATATATCGTAGTTACTGACCTTATTATAAGGGGTTAAGTTTAATAGAGTCTCTCTGTTTAAACTCTGCAGTGATATCACCTGTACGCTGCATATCGGCTTCTGCATGGGAAGGCATCCTGGGTCCCCTTCCACATGACAGTCTATACATTGTTTAATACTGTCCTCTGACTTCCTCAGAGTTGAGATTCTCACAGTAGCCTGCAAAGCTACTTATAATCCACCCAGCCCCCATCTTTCCTTCTTTTCTAACATCCCATCTTCACAGCCACATTTCTACAACATTCCCCCTCCTGCTTTGGGTCCTTTGAACTTGCTATTGCTCCTCCTTGAGACACCTCCCTAGACAGTTTCTTATTCTCTTCCTCTTCCTTTTGGTCTCCAGCTGAAACTCAACCCAAAGAGTACCATTCTTTGATCAAGTTACATAAAATAGTAATTTATCCCTCTGTTCTCACCCCATTGCTCCACCATGGTAATTATCACTGCCTGATACACTATGTGCAATGATCTATCTGTGTGTAATCCCCATCCTTATTGCTCTGCCTGCCTAATTCATTTCATCTGTTACATTCATTTCATCCATAGCACTTGGGGCGGCAGTTGGCATGTCACAGGAGCTCAGCACGTGTTTACTCAATGAAGCATGCAAGGAGGCTGCAGGGATGGCTCTGTGGTTAGGAGTGCATACTGTTATTTCAGAGGACCCACCTCTGGCTTCCAGCACCCACGAGAAGCATACACATACTTAAAATTAAAATAAATCTTTAAATAACCACGTGAGCCTCTGCTTTAGTGGCTGCTCAGTATCACTAAGGATGACCCACTACTACTTCCTTATCATTCCGAGAGTCTAAAATTCATGCTGTTTACTTCCTCCTTTCCTCTTAAATTACCACTTCTTCAGCAAATGAGGGGAGGAGACTGATTGCATCTCAAGGACACTTTCCATCAGCACCATGTCCTCAGATCATCACTGTGGGTCTCACACCCTAGGCCAGGGTTTGTCCTAATGTGTGGGATACCTTTCTGCGCAGGTCCCACTTGATCCATGTGCACACCACTAATCTTCAAAGGGCAGGCCCTTTCACACTTCAGCAGCCTCATTCTTCCTTCTCATTTAGAACCTCGATTATAAAGCAACACACACCAGAATGGCCACTTTCAAGACCTGCCCTTAATTCTTCTTAATATTTATAGTTGCAGGTGCCCTGCCTCGGTCCCCTCGGTTTCCCAAAAGCTTCCAGCCCTCAGAACATTGAGGCTCCCGCAGGCACCGACATAAGTGAAACTTGTCCCTAAACTCATATGCCAATGAAGAACTAATCACGTTAACTAATCAAGTTAAGTAACTAAGACATCTTCCATATAATGTTTTCCATTTTTAATTGTGCGTCAATATTGCTGTAATTTTCAAGATTACCAGTTACACTGAGCTTTGGTTCATTACATATAGTTAATGAACTTTAAAAATTGCTGTGTCTGGGTCCATGTGATGGCTCAGCAGATAAAGGCTCGTAGCACCAAGCCTGGGACCTGAGTTCGATCCCTTGGCCTCACATAGTGGAAAGAGAAGACCAACTCCTGCAAGTTGTTCTCTGACCTCCACACAGGCACCATGGCCTATGCATGCACATACACAGACACACAAAAATAAACAGAGGCAATTAAAAATAATTTAAAATCTGGGTTCCTGAAGAACATTGGAGCCACTCTTCAAGTTCTAGCCTCACTGGTCAGGTTCCCTGGAGACTCGTCCAGGCCTGTCAGCTGAGCTCCAATTTATTAATCTAGCAGAACAGAATCTTAGCCTTGGGATCGATACAAAGGTCACGAGGGATGGGTGTTCTCATTTCTGCTAAGTTAGACGTGTTAATACTGAGCATGAGAATACTGATAAACTGGGACTGCACTGGGCAAGTCTCTTGCCATCTCAGTCAAGTTTTCTCATCTGTGAAAAGGAGATAATATTTCCGTCAAGCATTCAAAGCAGTGTGAGACTGTCTGCATACTTGGCTGGTGATTTATTGTAGTGATTCCCTATCCTTAGAGCAGTTACCAAAACCTTCTTCATTCTTACGTCCATAATTGAGGCTCTGATTAATTCATTCTTCAAGAATCTGATTCTCTCCCATAAAAGGTATCAGATAACATTGTCTAACCATCCCCATGCAAAACACGCCAGTTCTATTAAAAAAACCCTTAAGATTTTTTCAGAAAGTGAAGCTGCATTTTCCCCACTTGTCTGGGACTCTGCCTCAGGGTATTCTTTTAACATCAATCGTGAGCCTTAGCTGCAAGTGGTATTTCCTAGTAACGGGTAAGATGTTGGTCTTTTCCATCCCAGTGCCTTTGCTGGGCTCATTTCCTTCACCTGCAACACCTTCCCATCCTCACCTACATGCTCAGATCCAAGGACAGGCTCCCTACTCAAAACATTTCCCTAGGTCAACAAGATGAAATCTTTCCACTTTGCACAGAGTTGTGTGTGTGCGTGTGTGTGCATATGTGTGTGCACATACAATTGCACCTTGGGCTACAGGGTTGTTGAGCATGTTTCGTTCTCTTTGCTGCTGGAGAGTAGGTTCTCTGACATACAGAGCTTGCACTTGCATGGAGCAGGTCCCACCTAACATATGGGACATGAAGACTCAACAGAAAGCCTACATGAACACACACTCGCTGTGGTCATGCAGCAGAGGAAGCAACAAAAGCTGAAGCCCATAGGGATCTGACACTAACAAGTCACTTACCAGTGCTGTGCCTAGTGAGGCCCTGCTCAGACTCACAGGAAGTGCGAAAGAGTTTCAAGTGGGGCTTTAAACCATGGATTAAATTCTGATGACTTCTATAGTGGTTACAATAACCTGGAGAAAGTGAGAGTTCTTTTTTGTTTTTCCAAGAAACATATTTACATATATGTATGTATGTATACATACATATATTTCACGTGTATATATATATGTATACATACATATATATCATACATGTATATACATATGTATCAAATTTTCTAAACTTTAGAGCAAGCTTAATCATTTTTAGAACAAGCAGGTCTATAAATCAGCCATAAGATCTAGTGTGATAGAAAAATCACAGAGCACTAAGCAAGATTTGCAAATGAACTCATAAGCTATAGAATGTCTGATTGTGCTGATACAAGCTTGAAATACTTCTGGGTGTAACGAGAAATAAATTTATTCTATGAAGGGTTCATAAAGTAATGCCTTCCTTTTCCCTTTACAGCCTGTCATATTTTAGAAAGCTTTTGTCATTATGTGACCATCAAAAATATCAATAACAATTGCTATGATTATTTTGTTGTAATAATGAATAATTTTTTAAAACGAGGCAAAGGATCCTAGGCATGGAGCTTAGCTGGTAGAGTGCTTGCTTACATACACAAGCCCCTGTTTAATCTCCGGAACCGTATAAAACAGGCATGGCTGGTGCACGTCAGGGATCCCAACATGGGATGGGCAAGAGCTCAAGATTGGTCTCTGCCCCACAGTGAGTTTGAGACCGCTCAGGCCACGTGAGACCCTGGCTCAAAACAGGGTCAGAGGCGCCATGGGTGTCAGCCAGGACGGCATGGCAATCTGCACTTTGCTCACTGAATGCCACCACAGATTTCCTCAAGGGACAGGCTGCGAGGGTCACAGAGCAGCTGCTCTAGCAAAGGCGTAACTCACTGGAGGCACTGTCAATAGTGCTGATGCTGTCCGAGCTCTGCAGATGGCGGCGGTGCAGCTGTCGGTAGAGGCTGAACTTGGAGAATCTCCTGGGCTTTCCGACTCCTTTCAGTTTGCTGTCAGTGTCATCGATACTCTTCAAGATGGGCTTGTCACCTTTATCCTTGAGGCTTAAGGACTCCACAGACTCTGCTGCTGCCTGAGAAAGTTATTATTATTTTTAACTTGAAGCATACTGCAATGGGCTTTCATTCACATGGAGTAGAGAGGCAGTTACAAACAGTGGATCCCCGGAGCAGACTCTCCATATAGTCTCAGGTCGGCCACAGGGTGGTGGGGAGTTCTTCAGTCACATGAGCCCTGATATGACTCCTCCTTTAGCAGGCTAAATTCTTTTTGTTTGTTTGTTTGTTTGTTTGTTTGTTTGTTTGTTTGTTTGTTTGAGACAAGGTCTTTCTACATAGGCCTGGCCATCCTGGAACTTTCTATGTAGATCAGGTTGGTCTCAAACTCAGAGATCCACCTGCCTCTGCCTCCCACATGCAGGGATTAAAGGTGCATGC
>CAJQZJ010034361.1:336953-371308 GCA_907164525.1 Lophiomys imhausi
GATCCACCTGCCTCTGCCTCCCACATGCAGGGATTAAAGGTGCATGCTACTATGCCCAGATAAAACTCTTAAGATTTCCTTTCACTAACCCTTTTACCTCACAAAAATCAAGCTATTTAAATGACTGCTGAACTACCCAACTACCAGGCTTCTCCGATTAGTACTTACTTCCTCTGTCAATCTTTTTTATTTCTTGCCTACTGCTGTGGTTTGAATGTGAAATGACCCCACAGGCTGTGTTTCAACACTTAGTCCCCAGTTGAACAGTTGGCACTGTTTTGGAAGGCTTTGGGAGGCAGGACCTTGCTGGGGGTGGGCTTTGAGGTTAGATAGCTTTTCTTCTCTGTGCTTCCTAACTGCAGATGTGATGGGGTGAGCAGGAAGGAGACAAGCTCCTGCTTCCACAGCTTCCCCAGCACGATGGACTGGACTCCTTCTCAAGCTGTGGGCCAAAACAAATCCTACCTCCTTTAAGTCGCTTCTTGTCAAGTATTTAGTCTCAGCAATGACAAGAGATAACTAACACATCTAGTTGGCACATTGCTCTTTCTTTCAGCCCCAAGAAAAGCCACCCATATTCCCATCAGTACATAAGAAGAACCCATCATTTTTTTTTTTTTTTTTGAATGACTATATTGCATCTTGGCAGTGTAGAGCTGAAGCACAAGGCAAAGGAATATGTAAGTGGAGATATTTTTGGCAGCTCTTGATTGGCAGATATTTTGAGAGACTATTAAGTTAACTTCCTGCTCCAGTTCCCTCTAAATGACCCCAGAATGATCTACTGACTTTTGTCTCCATAAGCAGGAAAAGGCTAAAAACAAACAAATTCATGCCACAGCTGAGCACACACTCTTGTAAGTGAGCACAAGCCAGGTCAGCAGCTACCTTAATGGGCTTCTTACTCTTATTCAGTATTGATTGTCACACACTTTTGTTTACAAACATCTGTTTCTCAAATACAAAATTAAATCCTTGCTTTGAATGGAAAACCAGGGCGCTGACTCAGATAACATCCTGTATACTGAACTTGCTTTCTCATCTAACATGAGAGAAGCTGAAAGAGCCTGAGTTTCGGGTTAGGCAGGTGGTGTAGGCTAGTACAGGAAAAGCAGTATGTCCCCCACACCTGTCAGGAGATGCCACCTCTGAATTACTGGGCCACTCACGCTAATTAAATGGGTTTACACAGGGCTGTCGATTTTGTGCTGTCCCACAAAGGTGACAAGTACTTACCGTGAGAGAGCCCATAGACAGTCCTGAGGTGACCCGCTTCACACTGCCCACATCTGTGAGTCTGTGCTCATTGTCATCCCACCTTCCGTAGGCCAGGTCAATGCCACCCACAAAAGCCACCGACTGGTCGATGATGACGAGCTTCTCATGATGAGCCCACAGGTAGACACTGGATGACACATGGTCTGGGTGCCTCATCACCTATAGACAGGAGAAATCCACAGATAACGTGATGTGTAAATGGCCTTCTCATCACAATGAAATAGGTCTTCTTTCTCCCCCCCCCAAAACATTTTTTAAAATAACTTAGTACAAAAATGTGTTCTATACATGCCAAAGAAAGTCTCCCAACCTTCAAATTTTATACTCAGAACTACCAGAGATAGAATTCTATCTATTTTTATTTTTAAGATTACCCTGGCTGGTCTTGAACTTGAGATTCTTCCTAAATGCTGGGATTCCAAGTGCAGGCCCCCACATGTGCCCTCTTATGGTTTAAGTCCTCAGCCAGTTGAGATATTTTGTGGAAACTCTCATTGGACTTCAACGGCGACCATTAAAACTATGTCAAATTTAATAGCCGTAGGTTCTCATTTCCACCCTCTCCAATGGTAACCCTTGGTATAAGTAAATTAATTAGTAAGTAAATAAATAAATAAAAGACTTAGCCAATGTGCACTTGTGGAAACTTATTGAATAAGTTATATTTGTGTCCTGATGCTACAAACATACAGATTCCTGGACAGTTCTTTATGTGAAGGTACCTGGAGAAGCTGATAACTGCTTTCAAGAGGATTCCCTACATAATCCTATTGAACCTCTCTTACCTTTATATGTTTGCAAGTAGGATGATACCAAAAATGTTGACTAATGCTTTTATTTATTGTGGTAAAATACACAAAACATGAAATTTACCACATTATCAATTTTGATGTTCGTTCAATTTTACCAAAGTAATGAGCCAGTCAGTCTTTCTTCCTCTTCTTTTTTTTGAAATTTGAGGACTAGTGTTAGGTCTTTTTAGCTGTTGGATAGAATTCATCAGTGAAGCCATCAAAAGGACCTGGTGCTTTTCCCTGGGGAGAGATTTTTAACTCTTGTCCAGTCTGACTAGGTATGTCTATCCAGATGTCTATCCAGATGTCTATCCTGATGTCTATCCAGATGTCTATCCAGATTCCTTAGTTCTTTCTGAGTTGGCCTTGGCAGGTTTTGTCCAGTTCAACTGGCTACCCAGTGTGCAGTGTGCTTGCATTCCCAGAGTCTCTCAGACTCCTTTCCATCCCTACAGGCTCTTTCCCAATGGCCACACTTTCACTTCCTGTCTTCAGAAACTAGAGTCTTTTCCTTTCTTCCTTTTTCTGATTAAAGCTTTCTTGAACTGGTCGATCCTTCCAACAATGAACTTTTGGGTCCACTGATTTTTTTTTCTTGTTCTCTTCTGCCTATGGCTAGTCTATGCTCACATGTTGATTTCCTTCCTTCTGCTGTCTTTAGGTTCACTTTGTTTTCCTTTGTCTGGATCCTTAAGTTTTATGTTTAAACTGACATTTTGAGACCTTATCTCTTTTCTAATGAAGGACTTATAGCTATAAACATCTCCCCTTTGTACTGCTAAATTCCTATGAGTTTTGCTAATTCGTATAAGTTTTGATACGTTCTTTTATTTTCATTTGACTGTAAAGATAAATTTTATGTCTTTTCCTCCTCCTCTGACAGGGGCTCACTATGTAGCCCTGGTTAGTCTATAGTTCACTGTATAGACCAGACAGTCCTCAAACACAGAGATCCTCCTGTCTCTGTCTCCTTAGTAGTGGGATTAAAGGAGTGAGCCACCATCTCACCTGAATTCTTCCTTTAAAAATCATTTAAATTTTATGTTAAAGTTAGTGTACAGAATGATAAGTTTTATTGTGCACAATCTCATCATACTTTGTTCTCATTCATTCTCTTTTCCTTTTCTTGCTGACCATCTTCTGGATCCCAAACAGAACCCCTTCTGCTTCACCCAACATGTATTGTAGTCTCTGACACACAGAGGGTCTTACTATCTATGTATGTTACTAAGGCCAACCTAGCATTTAGTACATAACCTAGACTGGTCTTGTGCTATGACAATTCTCTTTCTGCCTCAACCTCCCAAGTGCCACTGCACCCAATATGACAGTCTCTTTCTTTAGTGTAATGTTTTAGGACTTTATCCCTGTTGGGTCATCTGTAAGTATTCACTTATGTCTACATTGAACAATAAAGATACTAATTTTTGTTCATCCATTTATCATTTGATCAGCATTTAAATTGTTCATACCTGTTAGCTATTATGAGCAGTGTTACTAGGCACATTTCTATGTAAGTTTGTATGTAGATCTATGATCTTGTTCTCACTTCTCTTGGGCGCACCCCTAAGGATGGAATTACTAGATTATATGGTAACTGCATCCTTAATTTTCTGAGGAACTAGCAGATTATTTTTCAAAGTGGCTATATTATTATTTACTCCACCAAAGAAGGCTCTGTATTCTCAGCAACATGCACAAAGGTTCTAAATTCTCAACAATATATTACCTGACTGCTGATTATAGTTTGCCTAGTGGATGTGAAGGAGTATCACACTGGTGTTTTCATTTGCATTTTCCTGATTATTAATAATGCTTATAGACTTCTTGTGTGGTTTGGCTACTGGAATCTTCTGAAGTGTCAGTTCAGAGCCTTGGCTCCTTTAACAATGTCTCCTAATGGCTGAGTTTCACAAGGACTCTGTAGGCTGGAAACGCAGCCCTTCTCAGGTCGGTGGTTTGTGAATATTTTCTCCTCTTTTGTACCTTGACTTCTCATGTTCTCAGTGGTGGCCCTTGTTGACAATATAGAACCTTTGTGCATGTTATGCTTTTCATCTGTTGAATGAGCTTTGAGATGCTGCCACATGACTTTCCTCTGTGCTGATTTTTAACCAACTGAGTTACATGATTGTTACATAGTTTATTAAGCCTGCTAGAGAGTCAGTTAATCTTGTGTCTTGAAGGCTGGATGATACTTATCAGTAGATTTTAGGTCTAATGAGATTTCAAATTGTTTGTCATTTCTTTATCCACATTTCACACATTGAGATACTGTTGATCTCAAAATCTACAGAATTTGAAATCCTAGTAGAAGTCTCCTTACTGCAATCAGCAATGAGAGAACTCGGTGAGGACTCTACATCCAAGTGGTCCTGGGATTATCTTAATGGCTGTGTGGAGAGTGGACAAAACTCTTGGTGAAAACAGTGCAGGAAGCAGGTTCTCAGATCAACTTTCATTCTCAGTTACCAGGGTTAGCGTTGAGAAATGTAAGATCTCCATCAACAGAGGGAATATAAGGAAATATTTTAGCTGAACAGATGAGTCTCAAAAGAAAAATACTTTTAAAAGCATTCAACATCCTTAGTCATCAAAGCCATGCAAATTAAAGCCATTTCAAGATTCCATCTTGGTTGGGCAGAGGATGCTTGTCAGGAAAATAAACATCAATTGCTGGAGAGCATGTGGGGAATGCTGGTGGAGTAAATGGGTACCACCACTATAAAAATCAGTGTAGAGGTCTCTCTAGAAACCTAATCCTGGAGTGCAGGTGCATGCCTTTAATTCCAGAACCTGGGAGGCAGGTAGGAAGGAGGATTTCTGTGAGTTGGAGGCCAGTCTGGTCTACAGAGAAAGTTCCAAGCCAACTAGACTAACATAATAAGATCTTATTTCCAAGGGGGTGGGGAGAAAAGGAAGAGAAGAAAACTTATATTAAAACTACCATAAGGTTGAGCTGTACTTCTGGGTACATAAAGGACTAACAGAAGTTACACCCCACAGATGCTTGACATCCATGTAAATGCTGTTCTAATCACAATGGCAAGCAAATGGAACTGACCTAGATACCATCAACAGACAAAATAAAGCTTATGTGGTACATATACACAACAGAATTTTATTGAGTAGTAACAAATGAAATAATGACATTTTCAGGAAAATGAATGAAAAGGGAAATTATTATATTGAGTAAAGCAACCCAGACCTAGAAAGACAAATACCAAATGTTTTCTCTCTGTGTGGATCCTTGATTTAAACATGTATATATGTGCATAGCTGTGGGGTGTGAGTAGGACCAAGAAACTGAAAAAAAAAAAAAGGATTATGAGAGGAGAAAGAGAAGACTTGAGGGAATGGGGAAGGGGAAAAGAGGGTATGAAAATACATGCGTCAGGGAAGCTAAATAAGGACTATTTACAGAAGCTCCCGTGTCTGAACAATAGAGAAAGGGTCTGCTGTGGGGAAGAAGGAAAAGGGGCACCAGGAGGCTGGGTGAAGAGAAGGGAAGGGGCTCAATAGAACAAGGTAAGAGAAACAAGTGTGAAATACCTGTGCCTTTGTATGCTAATTTTGAAATGCAAGACAAGTAGGTATAATACTGCGTGCATTTCTGAAGATTTGATGCTATCCATTCAAAGTGAGCATTAAAGGAACCTCTGCAGAAAAGGCTCCTGCGGGACAGTAAGCATCGGCCCCAGGTACCTTTATGTTGGGGTGCAGCCTCATCAAAGTCCGCTTGCTGTACTCGCTGTTGATCCCCAAGGCCAGCTCCACCTCTTTGTAAAGCATTATGAAAATTCTCACGCCTTGTTGCTGTCATGAGAAAACAGGAATGAGCCCCTAGAGGGTTAAGACTTCCTTCCCTTCTTTCTTTCCCTGTGTTAGATTTCCTTTATTCTGTAAACTGATATGAAAAGAGTTAATGGAGAGACAGTGCAAAGAATGGCATGCATTGTGTCCAGTCACAAGTAGAAAACATAAAACTTAGGTATGGTGGCAAATACTGGTCATTCCAGCACATAGGAGGTGGAGTCAGGAGGTACTGGAGTTCAAGGCTAGGATCAGCTACAGGGAAAGTTTGAGGCCAGCCTGGGCTACATATGATCTTATCTCAAAAGAAAACCAGCCCCCTTCCCTGCATGCCCGCTCAACCACAAGAGTGTTGGTAATGCACTAATTATAGACCCAGATTGGAGAGACCAACGCCTCAGCTCCTGAAAGGGTCCAGTAGCTGTAATACCCTTCTAAACAATGCCAAGCACTTATCACTCAGGAAAACTGTGACCCGAGACTTTAAAGCAACAGCTAGTGTCAAATGTGCCCTAAATGTATTAGGTCAGAGATTATGTAGAATTTTTCTTTCCTGAAAAAAAAAAATTTTGGTTTACATGGTCAGAACATTTCTAAATCTTCAAAGATGAATGTGCTAGGTCTTAACTCACAATGAGATTCTTAACGTCTATGTCACTAGCAAACAACTTCACTGGGGCAGTAGCTAAGTGTAACGTGGACACACGAATGAACACAGATCTTCCCCTGGACTGTGGTCCAAAAGAACACAGACAGGGCTGCTGGGGGCCATCTCACTGCCAAACTAAACCAGAAAGTGCCTGGTGAACTCCTTCGGAGCTGCGCCATCTGAGTAACAAGAGCCATGTGTTTTCACAACACTACACCTTTAAGTGCATAAGAGTTCATGCTTTTAGGGAGCAGAGAACAGGGAAAGTACACAGCTTCCCTGTGTTGTTACGCTAACACTGTACAGTGTGTGAGTTTCTCATAAAACAACATCACATCCCTAGTCAGTTATACCTCAAATGAGTCTGCGGTTTTGGAAGGAACCCTAGATTTACAATTGGGTGTTCATTAGATGTATTAGAAGACACACTACCCTTGTTCTGAAGAAAAAAAAGTTAAAAATTATCCATATGACACATATCCTTGCACTCACACACATGCACACACATATATAATTCCATTTCTGCAGTTAACACTGGACCTTCAGAGTTTATTTATTGCTCACTGTAACTATTCAGTTACTATAATCATCAAGTATGGAAGTCCAGGGCTGCCAAGCTGACTCAGCAGATAAAGGTGCCCGCTGCCAGGCCTGGTGACCTGAGTTTGACTCCTCGAACCCATGTGGTAGAAGGAGAGAACCTCTATACATTCATGCAGAACATGCAAATGCACACATATACACACATGTAACTTGAATAAAGAAATATGCACATAAAAATGTAGGAAAAAAGGGAGCAATTTGATTTTTGATGATCTGGCCAGTTCTGTAATAAAACACTAAGGGCTCAAAAGGAAAGTCATATTGTTTTCTTTCCCTTTTCATCATTTATCTCTATTTTTCTATTTAAATATTTTAAACCTTAGCACTGAACTATGATTAGTGCTAACACGAAGACTCTAGGGGGAAAAAGATAATCCAATTTACAACTCAAAATTTCAGCCTAAGTAATATATGGTTGTACCTGGTATCCTTCTTGGTGGTTCACTTATTTCAAACAGATGAAATTCTGCTTTTGGTTTTAGAGAGCATTTCTCTAATTTCTTTGGCGGGGGGGGGGGGGGGGACGGGCAGCACACACTCATTCCCATGCATAGGGTCCCCTGTGCATGAACAACAGAGAAAAGCTCCACGTGTCCTCTTCTATCGCCTCTTCCTTATTCCTTTGAGGCAGGTCTCTCCCTGAAACTGGAGCTCACTGTTTGGCTAGGCTGACAAGCCAGTAAACACCAGCCATCCTCTTGTCTGCCTCCACAGCACTGGGGTGATGGGTCCACACTGAACTCTGCCCAGCTTCTTATGTGTGAACATGGATCTGAAATCAGGTCCTTGTGTTTTTGCAGCAAGCATTCTTAACCACTGAGCCATCTCTCCAGGCCTCCAAATTCTGCCTCTTGAGCTTAAAAACCTATCATTCATGAAGGGTGGTATCTGCAAACTAGGTACTTAGTTTAAATCCTGCAGTTTCCCACTTACCTGAAAAACTGATGGATTTTTGAGATAATAAGGACGTTAACTCTTAATGATAACTCTAAGATTATACCAATACCCTCCAATTATTTACACCTGGCATTTTCTCCTATACCATGTCTTTTCTCACTTGAATAAAGTGACTCTTAAAGTAGAAATTCTACCCAATTTTATCTTAAATACCAATGACTAACAAGGAAGTAATTATACAAATGTTATTTTAATGGGTTTTATCTTATATACTTATGCATATACCTATAATAAACAGTTAATTTGTGGCAGATCCCCATGATAATGAGGCAATAATTTCTTTTACGAGTTGTAGTATAAAACAATTATAAACTCTATAAATGGCAAAGGAAAATCATTCCTTTTCAGAAAAATCATTTGCTTTGTTGTAGTAGTGTAAGCTTATAAAGCCACAGAGACTATTTTGATAAACTAAAAGCCAAATCTACAAAAGACAGATGCTAAGTTTGTAATTTAAAAAGTATACTTTGAAGTGGCCTTCCTATATGTTATTCCTTTATGTGCTGAGATCATAAATCAGTAAAACACCCATTCATAATAGCTTAAAAGAAATGAAATTACCCCCGGGATAAGCCTAACCAAATAAATGAAAGTCCTCTACAGTGAACATTTAAAACACTAAAGAAATTGATTAAAGACAACAAGCTGGAGGTATAGCTAGCTCAGTTGGCAGAGTCCTTGTCTAGCATTCAGGAAGCCCTTAGTCTCCAGAACTGTACAAACAAGGTGTGGTGGTACATGAAACAGGAGAATTAGAAGTTCGAGGTCATTCTCAGTTGTATAATGAGTTCAGGGTCAGCCTGGGATATGTAAGACTGTGGATATATATTGGACTATCAGAAGAAACTAAAGAAAGTGGAAAGATCTCTGATGTCCCAGAACTGGTAGGAGTATTTTGTGAAAATATCTGAGCCCTCACACCTACAGGTTCATTAAAATCACTACAAAAATTCCAATGATATTCTTCACAGAAAAAAACAATCCTAGAATGCATAAAATTCAAAGAAGCCTAAAATACCTCAATAACCAAGCAATGCTGAGCCAGAGAACAACTCTGGGGTATCAGCATGCCTGATTCCAAGTTACCCTACAGAGTAAAAGTAACAAAAACAGCGTGCTTGTGGCACAAAACCTGACACACAGATCAATGGAATAGAAGAAAGGACCCAGAATAAAAGTCACCAGTATAGCTACCTGCTTTCTTGGCAAAAGCCAAAAAAAAAAAAAAAAACCAAACAAACAAAACACAGCACATTAGAGAAAAGACATCCCCTTCAACAGTGGTGGATGCTGAGAGCTGGGTTTTAGCATGGAGTAGAATGATACTAGCTTCCATTCTCTCATCCCATACAAAAACCAATGCCAGGCAAGGCATAGTGGGACATGCCTTTAATTCCAGCAGTCAGTTGGCAAATGAGAGTGGATCTCGATGGATTCAAGGCCAGCCTGCTCTACATAACAAGTTTCAGGCCAGTCAGAAGTACATAGTAAGGCCCTGTCTCAACACACACACACGTACACATACATGCACACTCACATGCAAATATGCACATCCACATGTACAAGCACCCTTTAGGAAATTGATTTTTCTCAAAGAAGAGGAAGGGCAATATTAATAGTGAAAGTAAGAAGACTCCCTGGAGGGACCTTTGCAAAATAACATGCTTCTTATCTTTCATGAACTTAAGCAAACAGAATGTCCTAAAGAATAAATACACTTCCTGAAATCTGAGTCTCTGCAGATGCACATTCGGGCCTCCCTCCCATACCATGGCACATGACAAACATGGGGACTTTAGGGGCTTTGGACACACAAAATACACATGAAGACCATGAAAAAAAAATAGAGTGGAAATTAAAATGACCCCTTTCATAGGCAGCTGCTTCTCTGGTTATTCAAGGTAGCATGCTCAAATATTTCAAAAGCCAGGTTTGTCGGATGCCTGTCATGACCTTATACAACCCCACCCCAGAGAAACAATTCATTGCTGAGAACTACTCTGGGGATGTAGTATGGTAGGAAAATGGAAAACAAGCGATGAAAATTAAACTCTCTGTGTGGTGGTGTCCAGCTAAAATCCCAGGCCATGAGAAGAGAGGGCAGGCAGCTCAGGAGTTAGAAGCTAGCCTAGGCTACATGACACCAAATTTCAAAAAAAGGAGAGCAAGTGGGCCTGTGAAATACAGTGGGCTCCGTGGATAAAGGCACTTGCCTCCAAGCCAGACTACCTGAGTTTGAATTCCCCAACTCCCACAAATCGTCCTCTGATCTCCACACATGTGTACATACACAAGTACGTTAAAAATATAATTTAAAGAAAAAAATTAAAGAGAAAAAATGCAGAAATCATATCCTCACTATTTAAAAATAAGAAACACTGGGCTACCACAGCACAAATACCTACATATTTTAAATCAGTTTTTCCTTCTCCCTTGCCCTGCAAACCATCCCAGACTTCTGCCTAGGATCCCACTGATTTGCTGGGTAGAAGAATAGTGATCTGTCTCCCTTCTCTAGTGTAGACATCTTTCTCTCTGACAGCTGTCCATAGTTCTGGTAGTCTTGTATCTTCTGGTGCAAAAAGAAAAAAAAATCAACTTGATGACAAATTGAAAAACAAAACCCTTTCTCTGACTGTTGCCAGCTTCCTGCTCTGGAAAATTCCTTTGGTGGGAATCTTGTATTTCTAAGATTGAAATCCACATAACTGGGGTGCAAAGTTCTGGTTACCATAACTCTTATCTTCTTGGCTTTCAGTGTCCTAACCACAGTAACCACCTGAGGTAGCAGCTTCCTGAGCAGTAACCTGCCTGTCAGGACTAGTCCGTACTAATGACAAAGTCATATATCAGGAGGCCAGGACAGATAAGGATGTCAACTTAGTTGTTACCAGAGAAACAGAAAAACAGGTATTGTAAGAGATGTGTAACTACATGTCAGTTGTAATGCAAACAAATCTGCAGATTCTTCTTAAAAATATTAAATAATAATCTGCACAATCAGAAGAAAAATATATTCACTTTAATAGACTTTATGGACCTCTTGGATATACTAATGCAAAAATAAATATTATGTTACACCCCACTCCTTTCAAATCTGTCATGTGGCTTTCAGAGGCTAAATTATCCATGAGAAGCGGTGTTTATGTGCATATGAAATATCAGATTGGAATGATCCAAATGTTAAAAAATGTGTGAGCAAAGTACAAATTCAATGTACTGAGACAAGGGAGAATGAACACTCCACAAAACCTGCCATGGAGCCATTAATCCTTCATAGTATCACTGTTTCTCAGGATATTAAAACAGATCACTTCCCACAATTTAAAGATTAAGAGCAACAGAAGGCATGGGAAATGGAAATGCAACAGTACCAGCAAGCTCTAAGGCTTGTTCACTACGGTCTTCACAGGTGACCTCAGCGGTGTTTGTGGGTCAAAGGCTATGAGAAGCCATAGCACTGGTGTAAAAGGTAACTGGCCAGGGACCTGGATGACAACAGACAAATGCATGCCAAGTAAAAGGCAACAGGCAGTAGAGAGCCAGGCCTGCAAGCTCTTCCCTTGAGCCCTTATTAGCCTTTGCTACCTTTCTTGGGTTTACTTAGATATTATCCACCCCTCACTCTCTAGGCATCTTAGATGGACCTTGCTAGGGTTGGGAACTCAGATCAAGGATGGAGCGCTCACCTGGCTGGATCCCTAGTTCAGAAATAAAGGGAAGTGTAAGGTAGGGAGAGACAGAACGAGGAAAGAAGGAAGGAAATTGAAGGGAGGGAGGGGGAATGAAGGAGGGAAGGAAAGAGAGAAGGAAGGAGAAAGAAAGACTTCAAGTTTCTGAAAAACAAGTTCCCTCTACTCTCTCTCTCACTCCCATACTCCAATCTCACTTTGTTGGCCCCCCATCCCTTCATATCACACAGAACCTGCAAACTTCTCACCAGAAAGTCCATACCACTGGCTTGGCTCTCAGCCCTACACCCTAGGCTACAGATAGCGGGAGCCCAACCAAGCCTGCTGCCTTATTGTAACAGAACATCCCAATTTTCTCAATGTTTACTGCACTTGTGGAATTTGTCCATCCCAATTGCTCCCAAAGGCTTCAGATTGTGAGGGGCTCTCTGTGAGGCCTGCCTAGTGATTCCCCCTAACCTCTGAATGTAAATATGTTCTCTTTAGATTTATGGCTTTTCATTTACATTAGTATTTATTGAAGAAACTGGGTTTTATTATGACATTCTATATTAATGTGTAATGTACTGTGACCACCTGCAACTCCATATAATCACACCTTGCTCCCCCTCCCACTATTCCCCTTCGTCTGCCTCCAAGCCCTTCTTCTATTGTCACATATGATCTGTTGTTTTTTCTTTATTATTTTCATATGTACACACACACACGCACACACATACACACACGCACATGCACATGCATGCACACACACACCTGCATATACATACAACATGGTGAACCCATTTAGTGTTACTTGTATGTATATGTGTTTGGGGCTGACCATGTGGTACTGGATAACCAATTAGGGTTCTTCTCTAGGGAAAACTGGTTCTTCTCTTCTCAGCAGGCATTAATTGCTAGTAGTTCTAACTACCCATGGCTGGTAAGGCCACAGAACTAGAGAAAAACATTCTACTGCCACTTCCCTTAACCAGTATAATATCTAGGTGTGTTCTAAACACTTTATCCTTCTGTGCACAGATAAGTGTTGCTTTTACCCCTAATCAAAGAAGTTTCTTTTTGTAGCAGAGGGAGGCTATTACAGAAAGCCATAACAGGTTATTTAAATACAGGAACAAGGGGGATCCAAGATGGCGGTGACCCACACTGACACATTTTGAATGTGGGGGAAAAGAGCCATAAAAAGCACAGAGTTATTGGACACTGTGCAGAAACCGGAAGGGCTAGACCCTCCGGGAACACACACAGCTCCCAAGGGACTGTTAAAAGTCCCAGGGCAAGGCTCTCCCCCCATCGCTCTCAGACACGGAAGCCACTAAATCCGGGACTCAGGAACTCCCATTTGGAGAGGCACCTGGTAAGATCGACCCTAATACATAGCAGGCAGAATCAGAGCTCACATGGCGATCACTCACTAGCCTACTAGGCTCCCCACACCTCAGGAGGACCTTATAGCTATTTAGGAAACTTTGCGGGCTAATTGAAGTCTTAGCAAGGCTGAAACAGGGCGCACGGCGGGAGGATCCGAGCGGGAAGCCGGTGGGCAGGGCAGAAGCACCGAGCCCGCGGCAGAGCAGCCAGGGCTGGAAGCCGGCACAGGCGGGTGGTGCTGAGGCTCTGCGCGCCCGCAGCAGAAGAGCCAGGGCGGGAAGCTGGCACAGGCGAATGGGATTGAGGCTCTGCGCGCCCGCGGCTGAGGAACCAGGGAGGGAAGCTGGCACAGGCGGGTGGGGCACAGGGGCCACGCCCATGGTGGAGGACTCTAGTGGGAAGCCAGAAGCCAGGGGACCATAGCTGTATTCTGGAAGACCAAGACATATTAGGCGTGGAGCCAGGTCCTGTCAGTCTCCGTGAAGACAACCAAAGTCCACATTCTGTGCCTGGGCAAACAGGTCCATACCATCAGAACCATTACAGGCTGATCATTCAGTGTGCAACACAGAGAAGTCTGAATTGGAAGCAGTGAAACAATCCTGGGCCATTTCTCACTACCTGGGAATAGGCTGCACCAGCTCAAAGTGCTTGAGGCTATTAGAATCACAGTGACCCTGAGATCCCCCTGTAAGCAACCACAGATAGCCAAGCAATTCTACTCCTACACCAAAGCATCCCCTGTGGATCCAAGCCCAGAAAACAACGAGAGCAGACAGCTAAACACATCCATATGGCCAAAGGTCCAAGAAAAAATAGAAATCAAGGAAATATGACTCCAAAAATGCAGAACTATCCTAGCTCATCCAATTCAGATGACCTCACACCAGCAGAAACACATGAAAATGATGACAATTCTGCATTATGGAAAGTGATAGAGTCCCTGCAAGAAGAACTTAAATCTATGAAGGAATTCAAAGAAGCCACAATTTTACAAGTCAAAACAACGAATAACACCATTAAAGAGCTCCAAGCCAAGGTGACTCGGCTTGAACAGGAAAAGGACAAAGAAATGAAAGATTTTCAGACAAAAACAAGCAAACTGGAGAAGGAAATGTACACAACGAACAATACCATACAAGACATGAAAATAGAAATAGAAACAATGAAGAAAACACAGTCAGAGTTAAAAGAGGAAGTGGAGAATCAAGGGAAGAGAACAGGAACTATGGATGTGAGTATCAAAAATAGGATGCAAGAGATGGAAGACAGGATCTCAGGCATGGAAGATTCGATGGAAGAAATCAGTACAACATCCAAAGAAAATGAGAACGCTAAAAACTCTCTCACCCACAACATCTAAGAAATCAAGGACTCAATGAAAAGACGGAACCTAAGAATTATAGGCATAGAGGAAAGAGAAGACTCCTGACTCAAAGGCCCAAGAAATATCTTCAACAAAATCATAGAAGAAAACTTCCCAAACCTGAAAAAAGAGATGCCAATAAAAATCCAAGAGGCTTACAGAACACCAAACAGATTAGATCAGAAAAGAAACTCCTCTCGCCACATAATAATTGAAACACCAAATGCACAGAATAAAGAAAGAATATTAAAAGCTGTAAGAGAAAAAGGTCAAGTCACATACAATGGCAGACCCATCAGAATTACACCTGACTTCTCCTCAGAAACTTTAAAAGCGAGAAGGGCCTGGACAGATATCCTACAAGTCCTGAGAGAACATAGGTGCCCACCCAGACTACTATACCCAGCAAAACTCTCTATCAACATAGATGGAGAAAACAAGATATTCCATGACAAAATCAAATTTAAACAATTTCTACCCACAAACCCAGCCCTACAGAAAATCCTAGAAGGAAAATCCCAAACCAGAGAAGAAAACTCCACCCAAGAAAACAAAGGGAATAGAAAACCCCTCAGCAACTAAACCAAAAGAGGCACAGGACCATCACCTATACCAAACTAATGGGAAATAACAACCCCAGGTCACTAATATCCATCAACATCAATGGACTCAACTCCCCAATAAAAAGACGCAGGTTTACAGAGTGGATCCGCAAGCAAGACCCGTCTTTTTGCTGCATATAAGAAACACATCTCACTATCAAAGATAGACACTACCTCAGAGTAAAGGGCTGGGAAAAGGTTTTCCAAGCAAATGGACCCAGGAAGCAAGCTGGAGTAGCCATCCTAATATCAAACAAAACAGACTTCCAACTGAAGTTAATGAAAAAACACAGAGAAGTGCATTATATACTCATTAAAGGGAATATTCATCAAGAGGAAATCTCAATATTGAACATCTATGCCCCAAATACAAAGGCACGTACATTTGTAAAAGAAACACTTCTAAAACTTAAATTGCACATCGATCACAACAAATTAGTAGTGGGAGACTTCAACACTCCACTCACAACAATGGACAGATCATCAAGACTGAGGCCAAACAGAGAAATATTGAGTCTAACAGAGATCATGAACCAAATGGACCTAACAGATATCTACAGAACATTTCACCCAAACACAAAGGAATACACCTTTTTCTCAGAACCTCATGGAACCTTCTCCAAAATCGACCACATAGTCGGACACAAAGATAGTCTCAATAGATACAAGAAAATTGAAATAACACCTTGTATCTTACCAGACCACCATGGAATAAAGCTGGTCTTCAATAGCAAAAGAATGAACATAAAGCCTACAAACACATAGAAATTGAACAGCTCCTTACTGGATGACTACTGGGTCAGGGAAGAAACAAAGAAGGAAATCAAAGACTTCTTAAAATCCAACGAAAATGAAGGCACAACATACCCAAACCTATGGGTTACAATGAAAGCTGTGCTATCAAAAAAGTTCATAGCACTAAGTGCTTTGAAAAAGAAAATTGTGACAGCCCATATTAGCGAATTAACAGCTAAGCTGGGTGAATTGGAAAAAAAAAGAAGCAAACACTCCCAAGAGGAGCAGAAGGCAGGAAATCATCAAACTTAGGGCTGAAATCAACAACTTAGAAACAAAAAGAAGTATACAAAGAATCAATGAAACCAAGAGTTGGTTCTTCGAGAAAATCAACAAAATAGACAGATCCCTAGCCAAATTAACTAAAAGGCAAAGGGAAAGAACCCAAATCAACAAAATCAGAAATGAAAAGGGAGAAATAACAACAGACATTGAGGAGATCCAGAAAATATTTGGGTACTACTTTAAAAATCTATATTCCACCAAATTTGAAAACCTAAGCGAAATGGACAATTTCCTCGATAGATTCCACCTACCAAAACTAAATCAAGATCAGATTAACAGCTTAAACAGCCCAATAACCCCTAAGGAAATAGGAACAGTCATTAATAATCTCCCAACCAAAAAAAGCCCAGGGCCAGATGGCTTTAGCACGGAATTCTACCAGACCTTCAAAGAGGAACTAACACCGACGGGCGGTGGTGGCACACGCCTTTAATCCCAGCACTTGGGAGGCAGAGGCAGGTGGATCTCTGTGAGTTCGAGGCCAGTGTGGTCTACAAAGTGAGTCTAGGACAGCCAGAGCTGTTATACAGAGAAACCCTGTCTCAAAAAAAAACCAAAAAAAAAAAGAACTAACACCATTACTCTTCAAACTCTTCCACCACATAGAATCAGAAAGAACACTGCCAAACTCATTCTATGAGGCCACTGTCACTCTGATTCCTAAACCACGCAAAGACCCAACAAAGAAAGAGAACTTCAGACCAATCACCCTCATGAACATAGATGCAAAAATACTTAATAAAATACTAGCAAACCAAATTCAAGAACACATCAAAAGTATCATACATCATGATCAAGTAGGCTTCATCCCAGGAATGCAAGGATGGTTCAACATATGAAAGTCTATCAATGTAATTCACCATATAAACAAGTTGAAAGAAAAAAATCACATGATAATCTCGCTAGATGCAGAAAAAGCATTTGACAAAATCCAACACCCCTTCATGCTAAAAGTTCTGGAGAGAACGGACATACAAGGACCGTACCTAGAAATAATAAAGGTAATATACAGCAAGCCAGTGGCCAACATCAAATTAAATGGAGAGAAGCTTGAAGCATTTCCTCTAAACTCAGGGACAAGACAAGGATGTCCACGTTCACCATATCTCCTCAATATAGTACTTGAAGTCCTTGCTAGAGCAATAAGACAACTAAAGGAGATCAAAGGGATAAATATTGGAAACGAAGAAGTCAAATTATATCTATTTGCAGATGATATGTTAGTATACATAAGCGACCCCAAAAACTCCACCAGAGAACTCTTACACCTTCAGCTTCAACAAGGTGGCTGGATACACAATTAACTCAAAAAAATCAGAATCCCTTCTTTATACAACAAACAAATGTACAGAGAAAGAAATAAGGGAAACAACCCCCTTCACAATAGCCACAAACAACATAAAATACCTGGGGGTAACTCTAACCAAGCAAGTAAAGGACCTATAAAACAAGAACTTCAAGCCCTTGAAGAAAGAAATGGAAGAGGCCTTTAGAAGATGGAAAGATATCCCATGCTCATGGATAGGTAGGATCAACATAATAAAAATGGCTATCCTACCAAAAGGAATATATAGATTCAATGCAATTCCTATCAAAATACCAACACAATTCTTTATAGACCTGGAAAAAGCTATTCTCAATTTCATATGGAACAACAAAAATCCCAGAATAGCTAAATCAATCCTGTACAATAAAAAAAAAATCTGGAGGTATCACCTTCCCAGATTTCAAGCTGTACTACAGAGCAATAGTAATAAAAACAGCATGGTACTGGTATAGAAACAGACCAGTGGAACAATGGAATCGAATTGAAGACCCAAACATGGACCCACACACCTATGGCCAACTAATCTTTGACAAAGAAGCCAAAACGGCACAATGGAAGAAGGACAGCATCTTCAACAAATGGTGCTGGTCCAACTGGATGTCCACTTGCAAAAGAATGAAATTAGACCCATACTTATCACCTTGTACAGAACTTAAATCCATGCGGATCAAAGACCTTAACATAAGGCCGGTCACACTAAATCTACTAGAAGAAAAAGTAGGAGAAACCCTCGAACTCATTGGCACAGGTGACAACTTCCTGAACAGAACACCAACAGCTCAGGACCTGAGATCAACAATCAATAAATGAGACCTCATGAAACTGAAAAGCTTCTGTAAGGCAAAAGACACTGTCATTCAAACAAAACGGCAACCAACAGATTGGGAGAAAATCTTCACCAACCTCACATCTGATAGAGGGCTATTATCTAAAATCTACAAAGAACTCAAGAAACTAAATGCCAAGAAACCAAATAATCCAATCAAAAAATGGGAGACGGAGCTAAATAGAAAATTCACAAAGGAGGAATCCCTAATGGCCGAGAGACACCTGAAGAAATACTCAACATCCTTGATCATCAGAGAAATGCAACTCAAGACGACTCTGAGATTCCATCACACACCTGTCAGAATGGCTAAGATAAAGAGCTCAAATGACAGCACATGCTGGCGAGGGTGTGGAGAAAGGGGTACCCTACTCTATTGCTGGTGGGAGTGCAGGCTTGTGCAACCACTATGGAGGTCAGTATGGCGATATCTTAGAAATCTTGGAATAACTTTGCCTCAGGACCCAGCCATACCACTTCTGGGTATACACCCAAAGGACTCCTCACGGAGTCATAGGGAAGTCTCCTCATGTATGTTCATAGCAGCCTTATTTGTTTTTTTTTTTTTTTTTTTTTTGGTTTTTCGAGACAGGGTTTCTCTGAATATCTCTGGCTGTCCTGGACTCGCTTTGTAGACCAGGCTGGCTTCGAACTCACAAAGATCCGCCTGCCTCTGCCTCCCAAGTGCAGGGATTAAAGGCGTGCGCCACCACTGCCCGGCTGCAGCCTTATTTGTAATAGCTAGAAATTGGAAACAACCCAGATGTCCCTCAACTGAAGAATGGATTTAAAAACTGTGGTACATCTATACAATGGAATATTACTCAGCTATCAGAAACAATGAAATTATGCAATTTGCAACCAAGTGGATGGAACTAGAGAAGCTCATCCTAAGTGAGCTAACCCAGACTCAGAAGGATGCACATGAGATCTATTCACTTATGGTAGGATTTTAGCTATATAGTACAGGATATCTGTACTACAACCAACACACCAAAAGGAACGTGGACATAGACTTTTTTTTCTTTTTCCTTTTTCTTTTTTCCTTTCTTTTTTTGTTGTTGTTCTTTGTTTTTGTGGGTTTGTGTGTTTGTTGGTCTTTTTTAGTTTTCCCCCCATAGCAAGGAGACACCTTTCACTGGTGGTACTGCCTCAAAGGCCCCCGGTGAATGAAGAGGCTCTTGGCCCTCATATGACTCCTGAACTGTGGCGAGGGACTGTTATGTAGGGACACTCCACCCCAGAGGAACAAGGGGAAGGATTAGGAGGTAGAGAATGGGAGTGTGGGGCTGGGAAGCGGGGAAAGAGGACAATATGATAGAGATGTAACCTGAAGCAACAAACAATTAAATTTATTAATTTAAAAAAAAGCAGGTAACAATTTTAAAACACTGTAAATAAAATAAAGGTTACAGCCATTCAACCTGGTTTTATAAACCTCCAAGAGTCAAAAAAACTTAGAGCTAAGGCAAAATACATGAAAAATGTGGTGTTAACCCATGCCTTTAACTTCAGCAGAGATGGGAGGAGCACTATAGAGTTAGTGGTCTTATAAATTCTAGAGTTACATGGAACAAGGTGGTGAGGGTGCACACCCTTAATCCCATCATTCAAGAAGAGTACACCCTTAATCCCAACACACTAGAGACAGAAACAGGCAGATCTCAGAGTTCAAGGTCAGCCTGATACAAAACAAACTCTAAATAGAGAAAAACTTCGATCCAGGAGTGGTGGAACACATCTTTAATCCCTTCAGATGGGAACCACAGGTCTTTGATCCTAATAATTAGAATGCAGAGACAGACACATAGGATTTGGAAGGACCTAAGTTTAAAAGCTACTTACAAAAGGCCTACTCAATACAAACAAATTGTCCTTTGAGATCTCAAAATATATACACTAAAGCTTGTTTAGCTCCAAAATAACAAAATAATTTCTTCTTTAACCCAGATTGAAAGATAATACTTAATATATTGTCAAAAAACCAAATTTGCTTCAGGAGAAATATTACCTAACCCCCCCCCAAAAAAAGGGTAATTGTCCCAGAGTTAGGATTAGGGCAGGGCTCTGTTCTTATCTTTCCAGGAGATTCAAAGCATCCATTCAAGGAACCCAGGGACAACTGGACAACGGAAACCTCAACAGAAAACAGAATCAGACACCAAAGAAGATGAGTGGCCCAGATGATTCAGCCTTACAGACTCCCTCAATAGCTGTTTCCATCAAAAGTCTACAACCACAACAACTCAAAATCGCTAAGACTGTTCAGCTCTACACACTGCCCCAGCCAGAACTTCAGTAAAGCCTGGAAGATCAGCTTCTGCCTACAAACTCCTTAGGACATCTAAACAGCTGAGCACAGAAGGACTGAATATAAAAGGATTGTACTAACATTTTTAACCATTTTTCCATTCTGATTCGGGCCCCAAACAGGTTTACTACAACCCAAATCAGCAAGAAGTCATTTTAAGAGAATGACGTCCCATGCCCAGAGGGTGGGAAGGGTGTTTCTCCACTCCCCTTTTGGTTATTTGAAGGATAACTGAAAACTTTGTTATTTAGGAGACGAGACTACAAGCTGTTAAATGGTCTTGTTAAATGGGTTTTGGAGGTTAGACCCAGGGACTTCCTTCTTTTCCTTTTCTGTATCCTTCTTTCTCTCCTATGTAGGAGTGCACGGACTTGAGAAAAGTGAGACATAGATATAGTATTGGAAGGACCAAGAAGAAGGGACAGATTATTGAATATGCCCTTATACCTTTGTATATTGATAACAAAATTAGTAGTATATTTGGCTAAAGTGGTATTGACCATTGTTTATTGTGCAAAATTAAGATTGTATTGGACTACATCGGTATTGATCTTTGTATATTGATACAAAATTAAGATTATAGTTGGCCACAATGGTATTGACCCTTGTATACTGATGTAATATTAAGATTGTATTGGGCTACATAGGCATTGATCTTTGTATATTGATACAAAATTAAGAGTATACTTAGCCACATTGGAATAGATCTTTGTATCTTGATACAAAATTAAAGGTAATGCTTCCTAATGGTATTGTACCTAGAGATATAAAAATGAAATGTGAAGCTCTGGCCTCTTGATACCAACCATCTTAAACTGTTTAGGATAGTTAAGAAATACAAACCCCTAGTCATGCAAGCATGTCACTTTGTTAGCTACTATGACAGTCTATCACAGATATTATCTAAGCTACTCAGTAATCAAGTTGTTAAGAGACAAGCAACATTTGCTTATCTAAATACAAGAGATAGATAGGGCATCTTCAAAAACTCCAAGAGATCTGCAGAATATGGCATTCAAAGATGTTATCTTAAATTAAGATTTTTTTTGATATCAAGACATATCAGCTCCTGACAGATCCCCTATTCTACTCCAAGTAGAAGTTAATCATCGAAGAATCTCCAGTGTGAGATGGTTGAATTAGTGGCAAGCCTATCTCTTGGCATGAAAAAACCCCTTGCTTCAACTGCAGACAGACTGCTGCCCAAAAAGGACAAAACTTGAGTCGACAGCCTAGCTCTGCCAAGACAGGGTAGGTAAATCCTTCATAATCCCTGCTCTACAATAAATGTCTGTCAGAGAAACAGGACCAAAAGGCTGAAGATTGATGCTGGAATGTATGGAGAGAAAATGGGAACTGTCCAGGCAGCCACTGGCATGTCATTTCTTAGTTTTGGAAGCTGCAGGCCCTGAACTTCCTATATAATCAGATATATTTATCCCTCTCAGGTCTCTGAGGTGGTTGAAGAATAGACAGCTAGAGTCTCATAGTTAAATTTTGAGTTGTTTAGGAATCAAGAGGGCGTTCTGGATCTAAGAAGATGTTTTTAATAGTGATGCAAGTTAGTATGAAAGCTGAGTCAGATATAGACCTTTAAACTCATGGAGATAGTTAGATGGTAGAATGTTAAAGTCAGGGGCCAAATATGTATGAACTGGACATTGGGAATGTATACTGGGCCATTTAACTCTCATAAATGTGGCATATTTATTTCTGTTGTTTTGTATAGTATTTACTGTTATAAGAGAAGGAACCATTTGTTGGACTGAAAGGGGAAGCTGTTGGGGGGAAGAAGGTGGAAGGGTGGGACAGGAAGGGGGAGTAGGGAAGAGATTGTGATTAAGATGTAACTTGAAGAAATAAGAAAATAAAGTATTTTAAAAAAATACAGGAACAAGTGAGTGTGGGTGCCCAGCACCAATGCTACATATGCAATGAGACCCCTGCATCTCACACACAGGGAAAATTATGGAAGAAGTGGTAGAAAGAGGGTAAAAGGCAGAGGACCAGAATGCCTGCTGAGAGAATGTCCTCTCTACAAGACCGGAAAGCTGCACATGTGTGATCTCTATGCTCTCACGGCTCAGGAATCACAGTGTGTATTTATCATAACTCCCTTATGACCAGCCATGTTCCTAAACATGGGGAGGCATTCAACAAATTCTTGTTGACTGAAACCTAAAAAAAGTGAATTCCTGTACAAACACTCTGGAAGAGGGTCTCTCAGTGTGAGTGAAGGTTCCTGGCCAAGCCTGGGAAAGTTTTCTCACATAGAATCTTAAGGGGGAACTAGGAAAGGTGCCAACTTCATAGAGAAAAACAGGGAGAATTTCAGATCCTTTAACAGGTAGGAAGTTGGTTGGTAAGGCTAGGCATGAGCCTAGGACACAAGTCTTCAGTAAGAGCTAGCTGGAATGGGCTGAAAAGACATTCAATATACTCTCCCTGGTGATTTGTGTCTTCTAGAGCTCATCCCAGATACACTGAGCTATTTAAGGAATATGTGACTAGAACGTCTCAGGCTCAGAGTGTCCTGTTTTGTTAATGGATTGGATTATGCTACCCATAGAATCCTTGCTGGATGGATAGAGGAAAACTTCATCTTCCTTTAATATCAACAATGAGGTCTGTGTACTGATGCCTGTGGAAACTCTTCTGGAAGGTTGTGGAAGAGATAATGAAAGGAAGAAGGAAACGTGGGAAGGCAGAGAGTTAGTGAGACAGAAGTCCAGGAGGAAGAGGGGTGCGGAGACCTCTAGAAGCAGAAATGCTGTCCCAAGTGACTCAGAATCCAAGTATCTGCTAGAACACAATTCAGGAGAAAAAAAAATGTAAGACAGACTCAAACCATAGAAAAAGGATTAGCACTCCCTAATTAGAGGATCAATAATAAATCCAGGCTTGTTTTTAATTTAATCACATAAACAAAATTCACTAGCAATATAAATATAGCTACACTGCTTAAACTGTTAACTTTTTATAAGAAAAAGAATATACTCAGTGTTCACTCAGAATCTACAGACTAGCTTCACTGTAAACTGTTCTCAGACTGAAACCAAACCCTGTAGTTCTTAAGATCTTTCCTGATGGTGTGTGTGTGTGTGTGTGTGTGTGTGTGTGTGTGTGTGTGTGTGTGTGTATACGTGTGTGACATGTGTGTGTCGGGGGGTGGGGTGTGTGTTTGGTGTATATGTCAATGTGTATATGTATACAGGCTAGGGAAAGATATAAATATGTTTCTATCACTCTCTATCTTATTTCTTTGAGACAGGATAACTCACTGAACCCAGAGCCAGGCTGGCAGCCGACAAAAGCCAGCAATGCTCCTGTCTCCACCTGACACAGTGTTAAGGTTACAGGTGGAGATGACCATGCCTTGACTTTTTGTACGGGTACTGGAGATTTGAGGTCAGGTCCACAATGAGCAGCAAAAGCCCTTACACATGCAGCAAATGTTCTTACCTGCCTAGCTACCTTCCTACCATATCCCCACTTTCACCCCATACTCTTCTCTCGAAAATGAACTGGGAAACAGGAAGTCCCCCCCATCATGTGTACACATGTGCATGGGGTGTGGTGTGTGTGTATGTGTGTGTATATGTGTGTGTCTGTATTTGTGTGTGTGTATGTGTGTGTATTTGTGTGTATTTATGTGTGTATTTGTGTGTGTGTATGTGTGTGTGTATTTGTGTGTGTGTCTGCATTTGTGTGTGTGTACTTGTGTGTGTGTATGTCTGTATTTGTGTGTGTGTGTGTGTGTGTGTGTGTGTATTTCTGTGCATATACATGTTGGTTTTCAAGTTCTAAAGCAGTGGTTCTTCACCTGAGGGTCTCAATCTCTTTGGGGGTTGAACAACCCTTTCACGGGGCCACCTAAGACTATCAGAAAATACAGATATTTGCATTACAGTTTATAACAGTAGCAAATTACAGTTGTGAAGTAGCAACAGAAATAGTTTTATGGTTGGGGTCACCACAAGAAGAACGTAATATTAAAGAGTCACAGTCTTAGGAAGATTGACAACCACTGTTCTAAAGTAAAAACTTATAAGTATGTGTGAAAAAAAATTTTTTGAGGCAAAGTTTCAAGTAGCTCAGGTTGGCCTTGATGTTGGCATACTGCCTAGGCTGGCCTCGAACCCCTAATCCTTCTCCCTCCTAAGTGTTGTCATTAGAGGTGTGTGTCACCACAGTTGGTTTTATATGGTCCTTGGGATGAAACCCAGCCACTGCCTCACACAGGCTAAGTACCAGTCCACCAACTAAACACCAGCCCCATGCTTACATGTCAGATTCTAAAACAATTGTGTGAGCATGTCTGAAGATACTCACTGCTTTCCGTTTGAGGATACAGTCCAGCCTCCAGCGGTTGCCTTCCACCACTGGACGCTTCAGGAAGATTTCCGGACTTAACCTGAAGTCACAAAACCAAAAGGAAAGGGACTGAAACAAAAGGAAAAATTCTTTGTGTCACAGAGACCAGCATTAGCCATGCTTGTCACCAAGTCTACTACAGCAAGTCTCTAGGCTGCGAGGCTTCAAGTGGCTTCACAGAGGGATCTCTGACCAATTAAAATGACTCAAGACCCATAACAATAATCTCAACATTTGGGAGGTGGCAGCAGGGTTACAAATTCAAAGCCACTCTAGATATCATAGAGAGTTTGAAGCCTATGGGTTACATGAGACCCCGTGTCAAAATAAAATATCACACACACACACACACACACACACACACACACACACACACACGCACGCACGCACGCACGCACGCACGCACGCACGCACGCACGTGCGCGTGCACACATCAGAAAAAAGACCTGTCAATGTTTGCACCTGTAGTATATGCTGTATGGGACAGAATGCTTAGAGGTATATAGACATAGTTAAATTCTAAGGGGATAACCAGAACTCTGAAATATCTATGCTACTTCCCCAATCTCAGGATTGCTCAACTCTAGGTAGCTCATAAAAGAGACAAAGCCCTTTTTAATTGGGCATTTAGCTACAGCAAGCTGAATGCATTATAACTGACAGATTGGGATACACACTGATTCCCAGTTACAAAGGCAATGTCTGTGGGAACCTGGGGCTTTCTGAAAAAGGACACTGTTGTTATTAAATTCTGTGAAGGTGAAAGCTATCCCCTAGGTTCTCCTCCCTTCGTAAATCTACTCACAAGGTAGCTAAGAACACCAACAGAGTCACAATCCCCTGAACCTATTTGTTAGGGTCTAAAGGCAACTCAATTTCAATCTATATGTGATGCAACTTCTCTGTAATGAGGAGCAGCAACAGAAACACCCATCCCCCATAGAAATGGGAGGCCTGGTAGAGCAGGAGGCAGGGGAGGATTAATCTCATGGAGTCCTGTGCTAGAACATGGGCTTACAAGAGTTCTTCTACTTGAGGCAAAGCAGTAGGATTTGTAAGAAACAAAGACTTGAAAAAAATTATTTGTATGCTCTATTTTATCCTTTTAAAAACTGAAACAAAACCAGCCTTAGTGGGCAGGAGAGCCAGAAGGATCTCTGTGAAGTTCTGTCTTCTGGGAAGGACAGGAACACAGCACGGTGAAACTCACAACAGAGGTGTGTAAGACCTACACGAGATCAAGCCAAATTCCAGTAGGGGTGGAAAAAAGCTCATGGAGCACAAAGGTCATGCCCAGCTGATCTGCTGCTGGCTGCTGGGGAGAGTCAGTTTTCTTTAGGGTTTTGGTCCCTGGAAAGTTGGCCAAGCTCCAATGGTTAGTCGTACATTCCACATTCATATGCTCCATATAGCCAATGCTAATTAGATGCAGTAGGTTGAAAGCAGAAGACATGAAGTTGGGAGGGGGACATGAGGAGAGGGATATAATAAAAATACGTTGTGCACATGTATAAAATTCTCAAGAGGAAATACATATTAGAAAACAAAACCTTCATATTCTGTAACAGAATAAAAAAGCTTTCTGTCTAAAAATTAAAAGAAAATTATTCTTAAAATTTGAAAACCGACCTATTTCACATTAGTTGAAAAAAGCAAGAAGAAAAATGAAAACCAGAACAAAACATGCAGGGAAAATCAACAAAATTCAATATCCATCCACAATCAAAATTCTTTTATTTTATAACTTTTTTATTTCATGTGTATTGGTGTTTGGCCTGCACGTATGTCTGTGTGAGGGTATCAGATCCTATGGAACTGAAGTTATATACAGTTGAAAGCTGCCATGTGGATGCTGGGAATTGAACCTGGGTCCTTTGGAAGAGCAGCCAGAGCTCTTAACCACTCAGCCTTCTCTCTAGCCCACACAATCAAAATTCTTAGCAAGACACAAATAGAAATGACCTTCCTTGGGGCTGGAGGGATGGCTCAGAGGTTAAAAGCACATCCTGTTTTACAGAGGACCTGAATTCAGATCCCAGGACCTACGTTGGAGGGCTCAAAACTGCCTGTTACTCCATCTCCGGGCCATGTGATGCCTTTGCCTGGTCTCTGAACACCTTCCTCATGGCATATATGTATGCACATACTCACACATATGTACAGAAATAACTTTTAATAAAAAAGTAAAATGAACTTGCTCAGTAAAGAGAACGCATTCAAAGTGTACCCCAATGTCATATCACTATTAAGAATCGGAATTCTCTCAATACTGGGGGCAAGAAAAGGAGAGCAATACTCTAACTACTCTTCTTCTGATGATTCTAGCCAGTGCAATAAGGCAAGAGAATAAAATACAAAGGGAACCAAGTGGAAAGCCAGAGGTTAAGTGATCTTCGTTCATAAGTTGTGTCATGGAAACAGAAAAATCCCAAAAAATCAACAAAAAGGTTGCCAGCACTAATTAGGTGAAGTTAGCACTGTCACCAAATATAAAGTCAGTGGACAAAAGTCTGCCTCTTACAGTAACATTAAGAATCAAAGTGCTTACTGATAAATTTATCAAATCGTACCACAGAGATTGACAAGATGGCCCAGTGACTGAAAGCACTTGCTGCTAAGCCTGACAGCCTGACTTTCATCCCAAGGGCCTACATGGCAGAAGAGAATCAACTCCTTTGAGTTGTCCTCTGTCCTCCAGGTGGGTGTCCTGACACATGCATGCCCATGCATACAAATATGTATAAGATATAATTTTATAAAGAGGTCCATGTAGATCAGTACAAAACCATACTAAGAAATTTTAAATGAATTCTAAGTAATTGAAGAATTAGGCAATACTCATTAACTGAAAAGCTCAGTGAAGAGTAGAAAAAAGAAAAACTTGAAGCAGCCCTGGATAAGTGCTAAGTTTGCTGGTTATTTGGTCTGGAAGGTAAAACCTAGAAATAGGATCATCACATAGAGTTTTAATTCCAGCTTGACAAGAAAGAACAGGATTCCCTGCAGGAGCAGCAGAGGACATACAGGGGAGTCCAGTTGGAGCACAGCTGAACCCAAGAGGGTGACACAAGTCCTCAGTGGCTCAGCTCCTTAGACCGGCACTATTTCAGAGTCCCATGTCAGAGTAGGGTGAGTCAAGACTCCCATTTCCAGTTAGATACTAAAAAGGGAAGCTGTGAGAAATGAGAACACAGTTGGGTGACCATGAAGAATGAGAGGCTCAGGAGAGCGGACTGGGAAAGCAGTTTTCGATCTCCTGGCTTATTCACAAGCTGTCCCTGTGGGGTTCTGATCCACAGTGAAATTCATCTATGGAGTCTGAGGAACTGAACTAACAGATTGCAGCCATGGCCCAGAAAGACCATGCCACAAATAGACCACCAGGTGGCACACACTATGTGGACCAGACGAGAGTAGAGCAAAGGCTTTGGGATTAAAACTGGCACTAATAGTGAGTGACTTCAACATGCCACGCTCACCAAGGGACAGATCATCCAGACAAAAACTAAACAGAGAAATAATGAAACTAACAGATGTTATGAATCAAATTGACCTGACAGATATCTACAGGACATTTCACCCAAACACAAAAGAATACACCTTCTTCTCAGCATCACACAGAACCTTCTCTAAAATTGACTACATACTTGGTCACGAAGCAAGTCACAACAGATACTAGAAAATTGAAATAACCCCCTGTATTTTATCAGACCACCGTATATTAAAGCTGGACTTCAACAACAGCATAAACAACAGAAAGTCTATAAACCCATGGAAATTGAACAAATTACTACTCAATGACAACTGGGTCATGGAAGAAATAAAGAAAGAAATTAAAGACTTTCTAGAATTCAATGAAAATGAATTCACAACATACCCAAACTTATGGGAGACCATGAAAACGGATATAAGAGGAAAATTCATAGCACTAAGTGACTTAGTAAAGAAGTTGGAGAGATCTTATACTAGAAATTTAAAAGCACACCTGAAAGCTCTAGAACAAAAAGAAGAAAACACATGAATAAAAGTAGATGGCAGGAAATAATCAAACTCAGAGATGAAATCAGTAAATTAGAAACAAAGGGAACAATACAAAGAATCAACAAAACCAAGAGTTGGTTCTTTGACAATACAAGCAAGACAGACAAACCCTTGTCTAACTAAAAAGGCAGAGAGAGAATACCCAAATTAACAAAATCAGAAATGAAAAAGGAGATGAACAGCAGACACCGAGGAGATTCAAAGAATCATTAGTTCTTAATTCAAAAAGCTGTACTCCACAAAAGTCAAAAATCTAAATGAAATGGATGATTTTCTTGATAGATACCACTTACTAAAGTTAAATCAAGATCAGGTAAATAATTTAAATAGATCTATAACCCCTAAAGAAATAGAAATAGTCATTAAAAATCTCCCAGCCCCCAAAAGGTCCAGGGCCAGATGGTTTTAGTGCAGAATTCTACCAGACTTTCAAAGAAGAACTAATACCAATTATAACCATTGGGGCATCAATTATAATGGGACTCTCTCAGATTGCATGCTCCCAATAATGACATGGAGACTTTTTATATTGATTACAAAAACATGTACTTAGCTTAGGCTTGTTCCCAACTAGCTCTTAAATTAACTCATTTTTACTAATCTATGTTCTGCCATGTGAATTGTTACCTTTCCTCAGTCTCTCGGGCCTGTACCCTGTTTTTTCCTTTGCTTCCAGCTGGCAAATTACTCATGCCTGATTCTTTCCCAGAGTTCCTATCTCTGCCTGGAAGTCCTGACTTCCTCTCCTCCCTTGGCTACTGGCTGCTCATATCTTTACTAAACCAATCAGGTGTTGGAGGAAGTGTTTACAGAATATGATGCAGATACTGAGCTATTGGAATAACAAAACCTAAGTCTGGACAGTACTCAGCTATCTGGCAGTGTAGAATTAACGGTTGAATATACAAAGACAACTTTCAACATACAAAAAGGTCCCACCAACAACAAAAACTCCTCAAATTACTCCACAAAACAGAAACAGGAGGAAAACTTCCAAATTCATTTTATGAAACCACAGTCACCCTGATACCCAAACCATACAAAGATTCAACCAAAAAAGAGGATTTCAGACCAATCTTCATTATGAACATTGATGCAAAAATATTCAATAAAATACTTGAAAAAAATCCAAGAACCCATCAAAAACATCATCCACCACTAAGCAGGCTTCATCCCAGGGACACAGGGATGGTTCAATGTATGAAAATCCATCTAATCTACCATTTAAACAAACTGAAAGAAAAAAAAAAACCTCATGATCATCTCATTAGATGCTGAAAAGCCTTTGACAAAATTCAACAGCCCTTTATAATAAAAATCTTGGAGAGACCAGGTATACAAGGTCCATACCTAAACATTATAAAGCCAATATAAAGCAAGCTGATAGCCAACATCAAATTAAATTAAATGGAGAGAACAACCAAAAATATAAGAAAGTTAAAATATATATTAGAGTATCTTTAGGTATTAGGTTTTAGGTATAAGGTTATAGGATATAGGTGTTTTATAGGTATTTGTTAAGTACTAATAAATATAAGTGATTTAAAGAAAAGTTTTCAGTTACAGAACACCTTTGATAGGACAAAATGGAGCCTACAGAATGGGAAAAGATCTGTACCAACTCTACATCCAAATATATAAATAACTCAAGAAACTAGACATACAACAAATGCAATAAACCAATTAAAACATGTGTTGGAGAGATGGCTCAGTGGTTAAGGGCACTAGGTGTTCTTCCAAAGGACCCAGGTTTAAATCCTAGCACCCTCATGGCAGTTCACAGCTGTCTGTAATGGCCAGGTGTGGTGGTACATGCCTTTAATCCTAGCACTCGGGAAGCAGAGTCAGGCAGTTAGTTCTCTGTGAGTTCAAGATTAGCCTGGTCTACAGATACACAGAGACACCCTGTCTCAAAAATCCAAAAACAGGATCAAGAAGAAAGGTCACATTATTGAATATGCCCTTATACCCTTGTATATTGATACAAAATTAATAGTATATTTGGCTAAAGTGGTATTGACCATTGTTTATTGTGCAAAAATAAGATTGTGTTGGTCTACGTCAGTATTGATATTTGTATATTGATACAAAACTAAGATTATAGTTGGCCACAATGGTATTGACCCTTGTATATGGACGCAATATTAAGATTGTATTGGGCCGCATAGGCATTGATCTTTGTACATTGATACAAAATTAAGAGTATATTTAGCCACATTTGAATAGATCTTTGTATATTGATGCAAAATTTAAGGTAACGCTTCCTAATGGTATCGTACTTAGAGATACTTAAAAATGAAATGTGAAGTTCTGGCCTCTTGATACCAACCGTCTTAAACTGTTTAGGATAGTTAAGAAAAATAAACTCCTAGTCATGCATGCATGTCACCTTGTTAGCTACTAAGACAGTCTATCACATATTCTCTAAGCTACTCAGTAATCAAGTTGTTAAGAGACAAGCAACATTTGCTTATCTAAATACAAGAGATAGATAGGGCATCTTCAAAAACCCCAAGAGATCTGCAGAATATGGCATTCAAAGATGTGGTCTTAAATTAAGATTTTTTTTTGATATCGTGACATATCAGCTCCTGACAGCACCCCCTATTCTACTCCAAGTAGAAGAAAAGCATCGAAGAATCTCCAATGTGAGATGGTTGAATTAGTGGCAAGCCTATCTCTTGACATGTAAAAACTCCTTGCTTCAATTGCAGACAGACTGCTGTCCAAAAAGGACAAAACTTGGTAGCAGGGAAGTCGACAGCCTAGCTCTGCCAAGACAGGGTAGGTTAGTCCTTCACAATCCCTGCTCTACAATAAATGTCTGTCAGAGAAACAGGACCAAAAGACTGAAGACTGATGCTGGAATGTATGGAGAGAAAATGGGAACTGTCCAGGTAGTCACTGGTTTGTCATTTCTTAGTATTGGAAGCTGCAGGCCCTGCACTTCCTATACAATCAGATATATTTATCCTTCTCAGCTCTCTGAGGTGGTTGAAGAATAGACAGCTTGAGTCTCATAGCTAAATTTTGAGTTGTTTAGGAATCAAGAGGGCGTTCTAGATCTAAGAAGATGGTTATAATAGTGATGCAAGTTAGTATGAAAACTAAGACAGTTATAGAACTTTAAACTCATGGAGATGGTTAGAAGGTAGAAGGTTAAAGTCAGGGGCCAAATATGTATGAACTGGACATTGGGAAGGTACACCGGGCCATTTAACTCTCATAAATGTGGCATATTTAATTCTGCTGTTTTGTATAGAATTTACTGTTATAAGAGAAAGAACCATTTGTTGGAATGAAAAGAGAAGCTGTTGGCGGGGGGAACAGGGTGGAAGGGTGGGACAAGAAGGGGGAATAGGGAAGGGTTTGCGACTGAGATGTAATTTGAAAAAAAAATAAAGTACTTATTAAAAAAAAAATCCAAAAACAAGGAGGGGGGCATACAGATCTAAACAGAGAATTCTCAACAGAGGATTCTCTAATGGTTGAGAAGCACTTAAAGAAATGTTCAACATCTTTAGTTATCAGGAATATGAAAAACAACTCAGAGATTCCATCTGACACCTGTCAGTACGGCCAAGACTAAAAACTCAAGGGACAGCTCATGCTGGTGAGGGTGTAGAGAAAGGGGAACTCGCCTCCATTGCTGTGGGAATGCAAACTTATACAACCACTTTGGAAATTAATTTGGCAGTTTCTAAGAAAATTAGGAATAGTTCTATCACAAGACCCAGCAATACCACTCCTGGGCATATACTCAAAAGATACTCCACCATACCACAATAACACTTGCTCAACAATGTTCATAGCAGCTTTCTTCATAACAGCCAGAAACTGGAACCAACCCATATATCTCTCAACTGAAGAATGTGGTACATTTACACAATGGAATATTACTCAGCTATTAAAAACAATGATATCATGAAAATTTCAGGGAAACAGATGGAACTAGAAAAGATCATCCTGAGTGAGGCAACCCAGACCAAGAAAGACAAACATAGTATGTACTGACTAGTAAGTGGATAGTGGCCATATAGTACAGGATAACCATGCTACAATCCACAGACCCAAAGAAGCTAGGTAACAAGAGGGCTCAAGGGAGGATGAATCTCTCTGAGAAGTGGAAATAGAGTAGACATCTGGAGTGGGTGAGGAAGGGTACCGGGAGGGGAAGGGGGTGGAGAAGGGAGCAGGAGGGATGAGTTGGTAATGGACAGAGGGAGAGGGTACTGGGAGAGAGAACTGGAGTCGGTGGGGGATTGTATCTGTAAGACAAACTAGAAACCAAGGACAATGGAAACTCCCAACAATATATGAGACCCAAGCTAAGACTCCTAGCAAGGGGAGATATGGACCCTGAAACAGCCATCTCCTGTAACCAGAAAAGACTCCCAATAGAGGGACTGGGACACCAACCCAGCCACAAAACCTTACAACCACAATTTATCCTGCCACCAAATGTGCAGAGATGGACCAGATAAAGATGGACCAGAAACTGAGTGAATGGCTAACCAATGAGTGGCCCAGCTTGAGACCTATGCCATGAGAGCCCTCCCCTGACACTATTAATGATATTCTGCTATGCTTGCAGACAGTTGCCTAGCATAACAGTCATCTGAGATCCTTCACCCCACAACTGATGGAAACCGATACAGAGACCCACAGCCAAACATTAGGTGGAGCTTGGGGCATTCTATGGAAGAGAAGGATGAAGGATTGAAGGAGCCAGAGAGGTCAAGCGCACCACTAGAAAATATACAGAACCAAATAACCTAGGTACATAGGACCCACAGAAACTGAACCTGCCAACCAGAGACAGACCTATGCCCGCTGCACTTATGCAAGAGTTGTACAGCTGGATCTTCATGTGGGACTCCTAAAGCAGGAGCAGGGGTGTCTCTGACTCTGCTGCCGGCCTTTGGATCCCTTTTCCCTAACTGGGCTGCCTTGTCCAGCCACAATAGGAGAAGATGCAGTTAGCCCCTGCTACAGCTGAATATGTCCAGGTGGTGTGATATTCATAGGAGGCCTCCCTTTTTCTGAGCCTTTTCTGAGGAGAAAGGGAGAATGGGAGGGTGGTAGGGAGGTGAGGTCAGAGGGAGGGGCTAAGAGGAGAGGAGAGAGGGGAAACTGTAATCAGGGTGCAAAATTAATTAATTAATTAATTGAAAGAGAAAGAGAAAAAACCTAAAATAAACAAATGAATGAATAAGAGAGGAAGGAAGGAAGGAAGGAAGGAAGGAAGGAAGGAAGGAAGGAAGGAAGGAA
>CAJQZJ010034361.1:384731-415027 GCA_907164525.1 Lophiomys imhausi
GTGGGGGTTCTAGAAGATAGGCTAACCTTGAGCATGCAGAAATGAGGGACAGGGGATGGAAAAGAATCAAGCTACAGAGAAAAGGAGGAAGAGGGGATGAAAATCACACGGTCTAGGAGGCCAAAGAGACTTGGGAGCAAGTACCAGGTGCAGCAGAACTTTCCCCAGTACTAAGGGTTGGACCTAGATCTTCACACACATTTTCCAGGGGGGCTACTGCTGAGCAATGTTCCCAAGGCTCTTTCCTCTGAGATGCAGTTTCCCTCAGTTGTCCAGGTTGGACTTGGATTCACTCTGTAGCCCAGACCTTGAACTTTCCTTCCTCAGCTTCTGGAAGATCTGGGCTAACAGGTCAGACCCACCAGCCTGCCTGGTAGAATTACCTTCAATGAGCTAGGAAGGAAGATAATGACGCTCATGGATACCACTTACTAAGGGGTTTTTTTTTTTTACATGCTCACAGTATATTAAGTGGTTCTTCATGTATTATCTTAAACACTCTTTGATAGTCCTATTTTTCCCAACATAAAAAGGAGGCAGAGCTTCCTCATAACAAAACAAGAAAATATTTTGGTCTCTGTGGGTCACTGATTCCTTGTTACAAATGCACACTTTTCTCCTGTAGTGTGAGTATAGATTCAGGGGATACACAAGTGGTTATGGCTGTAGCAAGTAAGACTTTATGAATACAAGATGCAAATATAAAATCGGGTCTGAGCCACTTGGGAAGCAAAACCAGGGGGATCAGAAACTCAAAGTCATCCTCAGCTGTATTGTGAGTTTGATGTTAACAAGGACTACATAAGGCCCTGTCTCAAAAAAAAGACATAAATATAAATTATAAAAGTTATTCTCAACACAGAGAATATATAAAAACAGTCAGTGAACTCAATTTGGCACAAAGGTTGATCTGCCAATCCTTGGTTTAGGGAAGCTAAGCAACAAAAAGAAAACCTTTAACAAAAAAGATATTCGCCCAGGATGGAGGAGGAGATGGGAGATTAGACAAGCAACAGAGTCCCGTGGAAGAAGCAGCCCATCACAGTGCAATAACCATAAACTTCAGAGCAGGGTGGGGCTGAAACCTCGAGGAAGAGGCACCTGGCTTCCAACTGGATTAACAAAAGGAAACAGTAGTTTTCCTTAGAATGTTTATATGTGTTTTAAAAATATAAAGAGAACAAGAACTGTCTCAGATCTGTCAGAGCTTTCGAGGTTCAATCAACTCTTGCATGCCTTCCTCAAAGAAAATAGGCTTTTCAAACTTAAAAGGACTTAAGACACTTTTAAAAATGCCCCACTGAATATATCTGCACATAGCACTTTTAAACATAAGAATTCTTAAAGTCCAGGCCTTTGGTTTGCATTTCTCATATAAAACACGATGGCTCAGCTCTACACATTTTCTATCTGATTTGTGGAAAAAAAATTTTTTTCAATTGGAAAATGTAGTTACTTAGAAATGATAGAGAGTAAAAGTGAGAGTCAAACTCTTTTTGATTCCTAAACCATAACTTCTCAGTTTATCTCCAAGGAGCTGACAGATAATGTCTATCCTGGTTTGCCTCTGAAGAAACCATTAATAAGACACAACTAGCCGGGCAGTGGTGGCGCACGCCTTTAATCCCAGCACTTGGGAGGCAGAGGCAGGCGGATCTTTGTGAGTTCGAGGCCAGCCTGGTCTACAAAGTGAGTCCAGGACAGCCAGGGCTACACAGAGAAACCCTGTCTCGAAAAACCAAAAAAAAAAAGACACAACTAATCTGTCTAACATCAGAGAACAAGGAAACAGAAAAAGAAGACACAAAGCAATGATCCAGGAAAGCAAGCCCAGCATGGGGTTCTCACAGCTGCGACCCCAACACTCAGGAAGCTGCCTGCAGGTCAGTCTGGGCTTCACAGCAAGACCTTGTCTCAAAAACAAACAATGACAAACACCAAGAGTAGAAGGACAACAGTATACAGGTGTGGTACTGCTTGCCTGTAATTCCAGACTTTGGTCTCACCCAAGCCTATACAGCAAGCATGAGGCTAGCCGGGGCTACATGAGGCAATGTCTCAAACAGTCAAAAAATCAAGGAAAGCACATGGTCACTAATACATAGATATTCTCTTTTTTAAAAATTACTTTTGTTTATTTGGGGTGAGTGCATTATTTGAGGTGTGTGTGTGTGTGTGTGTGTGTGTGTGTGTGTGTGTGTGTGTGTATGTCTGTAATCAATTGCCACAGATCCTAAGTGTTGGTTAGATTTCAACTTCCGGGAATGGCTCCCCTCCTTCTACTGTGCTTGAGTGCTGGAGATCAGCCTTGGTGGAAAGTACTCTTACCTACTGAGCCGTCTTCTCACTTGCATGTTAATTTAAAATTTAGAATTTTCTTCAGGAAACTGGGGCAGGAGGATTACTACAAGTTTAAGGTCCACTTGGTCTATACAGTGATTTCCAAAGTAGCCAAGACCACACAGTGAGACCCTGTTTCAGGAAGCCCACACTGCGAAGGCCAGCAGGATGCCTCAATGGGTAAAGACACTTCTGCACTGTCGTAATCTGGGTTCAGTCCCCAGATCCCATGGTAGAAGGAGAGATGTGACACTCGACCTCCAGTGTGTGCAGTGGAACATGTGTCTGAACTTAAATATACACACATATACACACACTTAACTAAATAAAAAGCTGCATACCAAGAAAAGAAAAAGATCTTTCTTAATAGCTTGCAAAAGTTAGACTAAAGAGGTTTCCAGGAAAAACCAACACTATAAAAGAAAGAAGAAAGAACTCCTTGGCCATAAGCATTCTAATATACAGAGTTATCATATTGAAAGCAAAAAAGCTTAAGTGGGAGGCAAACTAATTAGCAAAACAACATTTTAACAAGATTATGTTGTTCAACTTTCTTAGGGTTTCTTCATTGATAAGACTTTGACCCTCCACTGAGACAGGTGATTCTCACTTCTAAGACTTAAAACCAAGTTATCCGAACAGTATTCCACAGGGCTCACTGAATAAAGAACTCCTCCATACTTCCTTTGGTTTCATTTTGGAAGAGGCAGATGCAAACCAATGCATTTAGAAATGTTCTCGGCACTAAGTAGAAAGTGCTCGCTGGCACAAAATGCCAGATACTGGATTCTTAGAAAGCTAAAGAAATGAGGGAGTACAGAGGTTGCCATGCCAACCACAGGCAACAAAACCTCTGGGTAACAACCTGACACCTGTGGAGATGATTGTCAATCACATTCAGGGTGTCCTTTCCAGTATTATAATGGAGAGCAATCTTCAAAGGTCCCTTTTGTGCCTCATGTAGCAACACCGAAAGGATGGCCAGCCAGGAAGCTATAAGACACAAGGAGGACAAGAGTTTCCAGCAGGACCACAAGCCAGGAAGCCAGGCCCAGGTATTCCAAGAATAGCTGCCTCCCATGTGGACCAGCTTACAGAACTACAGGAGACCACTACATCCAGTCTATGGAGAGAAGATGCTAGACAAAGGCTTCTGGTCCCTCCAGGCTCCAAGGTTCGGTCGTGAAAAACAAGACACACACACACACAGCTTAATGCTTAATTTGAAAACGTAGCCTTTCAAGTCTCTGTCACCATGGCAACTGTGCCTCTGTATTCCTTACCTATTCCTCTCCTGGAGTTAATTTTACTTGCCCTTCAAAGGGAGGGAGAAGTGAGCTCAGAATGATTGATCTGAGGGGGATGGCAATTATGATGTTTTATCTAAGATTTTAAGCTGATCACCACCCTGAAGAGAAAACATCTCATCAGGGAGGGGCCGACCAACGGTGAGGATCGACATGGGCTCTCACCACTTTACGGCCTTTTCTCGGAAACTGGGCATTGTGTTCTATCTCTAGATTTTAATCTTACGGGGAAGAAACACATTTACTCTTACTTATCCTGCTTCCTTTAATTCCCAGGGAGAAAAGCATTTTCTAGTTAGCAACTAAATGCCCAAATGGTAGATTCTGAGAGCAGTCTCAGACCACACAAAGAATTCCTGTTTGAAGTTTTCTGCCTGGTGTTGTACCACTCAGTCAGATATTATATACATATTTATATCAAGAGAAGTGAAACACACTGGGATGGTTCCCTAAAAGGAGGATGAGAAGAGGGACAAGCTGTCCTTGCACTAAACAGTTTACAAGGCTGAATTATGGAGAGAGAGAGAATGTAGTAGACCAGTGCCAAATTATCATGGACTGTTTAGTGTCCCTTTGAAAACCAGTCATTGTCATCCCCGTGTCTGGCCTAACTTCCTTGTGACTATCAAAACTTTAAAATGTAATCTTAGCCACCCACTTGCCTCCTCAAGGTTAAGAAACTCAACAAATATTACCTAAAACTACATCAGAGTTGTCCCTGCCTTGTGGGTCATCTGTCTACCTGTGGACCCCACCAATCTATTTGATAAACACTTTGATTTATTACTTTCTTTTTTTTTTTTTTTTTTGGTTTTTCGAGACAGGGTTTCTCTGTATAACAGCTCTGGCTGTCCTAGACTCACTTTGTAGACCAGGCTGGCCTCGAACTCACAGAGATCCGCCTACCTCTGCCTCCCAAGTGCTGGGATTAAAGGCGTGCGCCACCAACGCCCGGCGATTTATGACTTTCTTTGTTCTGTAACTAATAAAATCTCACATAACTACTTCCACAGAGAGAGCATGGTATTTGGGGAAGCCTGAGTTTGTGTTCCCAGCACGTGATCACTCATATTTGGCTCCAAAATAGTCTGTTGTTCCCTCTGAGGTGAGAGTTGCATTTCCTCCCTAACATATGTTTACCCATTTTACAAATTACTGAGGAGAACAGAATGAGGTAATTTCCCAGGGAGGGCTGTGTTGAATCCCCTTACAAGCTAGGCTACTCTGTAAGAGCTACAGAAGGAAATGAAGACAGAGAAACCTTCGTGATCCAGGATAAAAAGGTAGTTATCTACAAGCAAAATCAGCAAAAGGCTGTATAAAAGGAAGAGGAATAAGCCAGTCAGGGCTAGCTTCAACAGCTTCTGAGCAAATTAAAAGCCCAGTGCTTTGAAGCCTAGCCCAGCTTCCTCCAGTTAAATCCTCTCACACCAATACTATAACAGCAAAACTTTCTTAGGCCTTTAAAGTCATTTACCCATGTCAAAATGTGCCATAGTGTGGTAACCCAGTTACCAAATCCTCCTGTGGAGAATCATCTTAAACTACTGGTTTAAAAAAAAATACAGGTTCCAAAGACAGAATGTTTTTCTGTTTGTTTCTTGAGGTGGAGTCTGACCTGTGTGAAATCTGCCCACACTGACCTCAAACTATGTAGCTGAATTTATGATTCTCTTGCTTCCTTCTACCTCCTGAGTTCTGGATTAGAGGCCTGCACCACCACGGTTGGTTTGTGCAGTTCTTGGACTGGAGGAGGTATCTTATAAACTGAGCTACAATCCCAGCCCTCAGACACAGATATGCACGGGCCTAGAGTTAAGTAGTCCATGCTTGGTTCTACAGCCCTGAGTTGCGGCCTGAGGAGCTGGCTCAGTGGGCAAAGTACTTCCCATTGTAAACATGAGAAGCTGAGTTCACATCCCCAGCACCTCTAAAAAACGTTGGCTAAGGCAGCAAATGCCTTTAATCCCAGACCTGGGAGAAGGGAGTTCAATGGCTGGTCAACTTTGCTAATTTTTTAGTACCAGGTTCAAGGAGAAATCATGTCTCAAAAAATCAGTTGAAGATAGATATAGGAGGACATGTGATGTTTACCTTTGGCTTCTACATATGCACACGTGTGAACCACACATACGAACACATGCATATACCACACAAAAAAGAAAAGGGCCTAAGCTAACGTCAAACAGGCTTGCTTCATAAAGTATAAGCATGTTACTTTATAATAAAGTAAATAACTTACAAATGCCCTTAGCAGTTTGGACTTTTAATCTTTCTCAGTTGTTACAGGAAACACGTATTCAGTAACCTAATTTTACAAAATGATATGTAGCTTGTGTATGTAGTCTTGAGACTGGGTGAAATTTACCATGAAAGGATATATCAGTGAATTCAGGTAAATCAATCATATCCTACACTTGAATATTTATGGCGGATTCCGCTGTTGGAGGGAGTATCTGGCCAACATAAGAAACAAGCGGGGAAGATACACTCATTAGGTTGTGAGCTAGTTTTTCTCCCCCAAAAGCAGTACTTATAAAGTACCTCGGGGTTTATAAATATAATTTGGCTTCAATTTGGAAATATTTTTATGACAGGAAAGAAATTAAACATTTTTTTTAAATATGCCCATTCTGCAAGGCTTGGTGGCACACGCCCTCAATTCCAGCACTCGAGAGGCAGAAGCAGATGGATCTCTGTGAGTTGAAGGGCAGCCTGGTCTACAAAGTGAGTCCAGGATAACCAGGGCTACACAGAGAAACTCTGTCTCGAAAAACAAAACAAAACAAACAACGCCCATTCTTTGCTGGACATCACAATCTAAAATATAATAAGGCAGCAGGAAAGAGAGAAGAGTGAACTCAGCAAGTGCTACTCTAAGCCAAAAGAAATGGTGCAGCCAAGCCATGAGCAGCAGGAAAGCAAGAGAAGTAAGGGGGGGACCCTGTGTAGGAGTTAGGTCACATTTGCATGGATCTACATTGACAGGACAGCACACCTGAGCTCAGAACACACCTGGAAGCTGCATTCCTCATAAAAACCAGAGTTTGTTCATTGTGTTATTTTGCCATCACAAGATAGAATAAGACCCCTCCCATCATCCTTCTCTTTCAAGCCTCAGGTGAGACCAAAATTTCTGGATTTCCTGAGTCTCCAGGCTTACGAAGCCTTGCAAGGCTCCTTGAGTCTGTGACAACCACATTACAGGCCAGCACAGTGGTCTGGCTCAGGCCATTTGTGTGTTAACAGGGAGACCAGCTAGGTGCATGTTTGGACCAGCAGACAGCAGTAGGAAGCTCTTGCACAGGAAGCAGCAGAGCCAGGCACTCTCACTTCCTCTCCCGTCTTCAGTCTATGTGCTTTTGGGCCACCATTCTCTCAGCCAGAGGCCAAGTCGCACTGGTGCCAATCCATACATTCTACATGCAACACTTCTTTGTGGACAACCTCACAGCAACAGTCTGCCACCAGAGAAATATTACAATCCAGGCATTTGCCATTGTTCAGATCTCAGCAGAACTGAAAGCTAATCTTTGGAAAACACTCCACTCCCCATTCAAGGGCCTCTGGGAAGCAAAGCTCTCTCTTTGCTGACACTGCAAAGCCAGCTTCCTCCTGCTGGCTGGCTGCAGTCATCCCAGGCGCACTCTCTGTGGCTTCTAAGCCCTACCAACCTACTCTCTTTTCTTACATTTTGTAAAAGGTCTTTCGTTTGTTGATTTTACCATGCTTCACACCTTCACAAGAAAACATGAGCCAATCAGATGACAATCAAATTATGCTCTCTCTAATCTAGGGGTACATAACCCTGATTGACAGTTTTCATTGAAATATTTTTCGGTTTCATTCTAAAACCATGTGGTGAGAAAAAGGCTGATTTGTAATATCTAGCTGATAGTAGCATTTCAACTTCATTTGAATCTGTTGCTACAGACATTTTAAAAATATTCATCAGGATCTGCTGAATATTTTTAAAATAGCAGGGTCATCATAATAAACTGTATCCAGATGGTCAAGGCAATTTTGAATTCCTTAATTTAGTGTCACTCAAGAACCATAGGCACTTATGTTCCTGAAATTACCCAAAAGTTAATTACAGTTTAGGATCTTACAGGTTCCTGCAAGACGACTGAGGGGTACTTACCGTGGCATGATAATTTCTGTACATAGGCATTTTTAGAATTTTTGTCAAGTAATCTTCCAGTTGTTTCTGCAATAAAAAAAATATTTTGGATATGGTTGAACATAATTCTATTTGTAGAAAATTTAAACAGTGACAAAAATAAGATCTCATTTTAATATCTGTAAGTCACTTTATTATACTTTGTCACTAGGCTGTAAGCATAATGCTAATTAAACCTCTTTTATTGTTAATATTTAACTTTCAATACACTTAGGTCTTTGCATCTATTAGTTTTTTGTCATTGTTGTGACAAAATGCCTGACCAGAAAGGGTTTATTCCGGCCTACAGTCTGAAGGGGTACAGTCTGTCATGGAGCAGAAGGGGTGGAGCCAAGAATGGAGCTGGCTGGTCTCACTGGACTCACAGTGAGGAGGCAGAGACCAGTGAATGCCAGGGCTCAGCTCACTCATTTTTAGTCAGTCCAGAATAGTTAAGGTCATTCTTCCCCTTCAACAAATCTAATCTAGAACCCCCTTCAGGCATGTCCAGTGGCTTGTCCCTAGGCCAAGGTGACAGGTGAATTTTAATTCTGACAAGACATGAACTACCTTTTTAATCCTCTGTACTTATTGGAACACGATTGCTCATAATAGGTAAGTTTTGTTTGCTTGGTTAAAACAGGGTTTCATGTAGGCTAAGCTGACTTTAAATTTGCTATGTAGCCAAGGATAGTCTTATACTTCTGATCCTTCCAAGTTTGGATTACAGGCATGCCAAAACACCTGGCTTCGTGGTAATGGAGATTGAACCCAGGACTTTGGCGCCCTAGGCAAGCCTTCTACCAGCTGAGCCACACACATCCCTAGCAACTCCATAATTGGTCACTTTAAATATTTTCTTTTTAGTCCAAAACCTGCATTTTTCAACTCTAACAATTAATTAATTCAAAGATACCCTATAACTTAAAAATTTTCCAAGAGAAGAAAGGAGGTGATGTCAAAAGAAAATGAAAAAGACTTCCTAGTAAAATGTATCTGGCCTGTCTTGACAAACGTGTCAAGATGTGCATGTGTGTAATGGGTATGTGGTACAGGCTTAGAGCAATGAGGTAACACCTGCAATCACACTCTTTTGCTAAACCATGAAGGATTAATTTCTATCACTCTCTGCAGCTGGATTCACGCACCAGTCACTCCAAACTGAACGGTCTACATAACTTTATGCCTATGCATCTCAAAAAAAAATTTAGTACAGAACTCTATAAAGGCTTCAGACAAGATGACAACTCCAAAGGGAAGGTCCGGTGTTCTCTGTGAAGCATAGACATTTCAGATTCTAAAACAGCGCTGATGGAAATTTTTTTAAAATCAAATACACTAATATAAATCTATCTCCTGCCTTGGTAGCAGCAGTCACTGAAGCAAGATGACCAGAAATGTCCCCTGACCTGTGTCCTGTTTCTTTTGTCTCCTGTGTTTGTGCTTCATCTTACTGATTTCAAGCTATAACTGCCCCTTTTAAGGAGCAGGAATATGATTATATATATACATATACATGTATATGTATACATGTATGTAATATATAAATGCACTATTAGAAATCAAAATAAATGGGTGAAGGTGTCTGTTTTAGGAGTAGGTCTCAAACCTACCGAAATATGCTGATCCTTCCTGTCCTCTCAAGCCCAGTGAAGTTCCATTTGGGAAGATGGCTGACCCAGCCTCTAGCCACCAACAAGCCCCCTGTCACTTCCTTGGCTTGGGGGCCCAGGAGATGTCTAAATTCAGTGGGGCCAAGGCAGCCCCCAATCAGTGGGGGAAAGAAGAGGCAGCTCCTCCCTCTCCTTAGGCACTGTGTTCTTATGGCATGATTTTCAAAACAACACAATAGAGCCAGAGAGAGGGCTCAGCGGGTAATGGTGCTTCCCACACAAGCCCGAAGCCCTGGGTTTGATCTTGGAAACCCATAAAAATTTGGAAGGAAAGCACTGAGTCCGCAAAGTTGTCTTCTGATCATTGCACACATATGTACACACACATAGTAATAAGTACAATTAAATGTTCACAAAGACTCACCCTCCTGCCAAAGAGCTGTTCTTCCTGTATTGCATTTTCTGATGAAGGGGGCAGACTGGGCATATCTCGGGGCTCTTCTTTGACATTTTGTCTTCTAAATGTGTGTCTGAAATACAGACACACAAAATACAGACAGCTATTAGACTATTCTTTGACTCTCTCAGGTCCTGGTTTATTATTTTCATTCCTGTCAGTGTTTAAAACGTTCTCATGTAGCCCAGGCTGGCCTCCAACTCACTATGTAGCCAATAGCCAAGATCCGCCGTGAACTCCTGATCCCCTTGTCCCCTCCTCCCCACTGCTGGGAATCACAGGCTTGCAGCAATGCACACAGATGAGGTTGCTTACATTTAAAAGAGCTATGTAATTGAAAATATCCACCAAAAAGGAGTAGGTAGCCTATGAAAAGAATAAGATACATTTTCCATCCACGTATACTGAAGTAACTGCGTTGGTTCTGCCATGGTTACCTTTTGGTGGGGATGGGGATTCGGATAAAGGCTTTGTACTTGAGAAGCTCTCTATGAAACTCTTGGAAATGCTTGAATTTCCTCTTAACTTGCCACGTGAATTCCCCATGCCTTAACTCGATAGTGTACAGGTTGACACTTGGCACCTACGGGGATAGATGTTTTTAAAAGAAAATGTTGTTATCTTAGGTGGGGAAAGTTCTGAAATTTCTCAGCCAACATTACCTAATTGCTAAGTAATATTAAAGTACACTTAAGTTCAGTCTATTTATTTTGTATAAATACTTTTTAAAATATTCTACTTTTACTAATTTCCTTAGAATTTCACAGTGTATTTTGATCATATTCACCCCTTGACCCTCCCCCAACTCCTCCTACATCCACTTCCCATCCTCTATCTGCCATCTTCTCCCTTCCTCATATTTTCTAAAATAACCTACCCAGTCCATATACTCTTGTGAGGGGGGCCCCCACAGGAGTGGCCCACCAGGGGCCACACCCTTAATGAAAGTTAACTCTTCCTTTGCCAGCACCCATTCATTATAAGAAGCACCCATTTAGGGAGCTGGGACTTGTGAACCATTGTACTTAACATTTTTTTAAAGCAACCAACTATAGAAATACTTTCTTAGATGGTCACATGATAAACTACTTGAAACAAACTTTGTATCACCGACAAACTCCTACAAATCCTTTTCCCTCAATATATAGACATGATACCATATCCACACACATTTATACACTGCAAATGGCTGAGACAATGCATGAGGCTCCGATAAGCACCGAGGGCCTTAATCACACATGGACAGTGAAGACACACTACAGATTGAGAGGACACAGGAGTAAGGTCCCATGGGACCACCGTCTTAGCCCCCCTCCTTTTTTTCTAAACAAATGGCACGCAGCGTGATATTGCCCCTTTTTCAAAGAAAAAAAATCCAATGGCCAGCTTTATCTACACAAGCCAGGGTTCAAGGACCCAGAGAAAGTTGCTGCAGTTTTGACGATACAGTGCATAACACGAGCATGATCTTGTGAGTACTAGTGTTAAGTCCTTACAGAAAGCACAGTGGGTAAGCGCTGTTAGACCCAGGGTTCAGCTCAGGGCACAGACACTGAGAGGTTCAGTCACCTGTTCAAGATTGCGAAGCAAAGACACAAACCCAGCCGTGTAGTCCGGCTCCAGAGTTTGTGCATTTAAACCCCACAAAGCACACCTTGCCATCTAAAGGCTAGCAGGCAAAATAAGAGGTAACAGGGCGTCTTAGAGATGTGGCTCCTCGGAGAGAGGGGACCCTAACTGATAAATAAAGGATAAGCCTACAGCAGAGCTCTAGCATTCAGAAGCCCAGCAGTGAATGAAAGCAATGTGGAGAGACAGGCCTTTCTGTAAGCACTCGGGAGGTGGAGTTCAAGGTCAGCCTCAGTTACATAGCAATAAAGTGTCCAACATTTAAGAGCTCGTTGGGGCTCCATGAGATCATCTCTGAAAGAGAGGAAGGGCAGGAGAGACAGACAGAGATGGAAGGGAAAAGAAAGAAGAGTCCAGAGTACGGGGTGGACACGGGTGCGGGCACCAGGGTGGTATAAACTGGACTCAGTATAGCAAAATCAAACGGATCATGCCTCCAAATCAGAAAAGAAGCACAGTTGCCCAGCTGCCTCCAAGACAATGTGTGTGTGTGTGGGGGGGGGGATTCAACTAACCCCTGACCAAAGTTATGATTCTGTCTGTGCCTACAGGCAGAAGCCAATGGTAGTCTACTCAGTCTTGGCTGGTACTTAACCGAAGAGACAAAGGACTGGGGATGGGCTCCAGGGGACTGAAGAGCCAGGTCCAGGGAACCGGAGAGTGGGGTCCCAGTGGCTGAAGTGTGCACTCCAGGGGACTGGAGGGTGAGGTCCCAAAAACAAGTCAGAGATAGGATTTGCCAGCAGAATTCTCTCAGTAGTGCTTCTGATTACAGCATCTACAATCCAATATCTGGACATGTTTTTTTTTTTTTTTTTTTCCTTTTAAGAGATAAATAGCATTCATAGTTTTGTGCTAAAGAAGCTTTAGGAAAAGTAAAGTTTCTCTTGACTTGATCTTCAGTTAGAATTTTTTTAAAAAAAGGGAAATAAAAAGGAAGGACTTGACTTCTTCTAGGTATTCTAGAAGAGAAGGTTTACTGTAGACAAAAGGGAGAGTAAAGCCAAAGGCAGGGATTATCCGGGAGAGTCCAGAGTGGACATGACCTCGATCTGGGCCATGTAAGGAGAAAAGGGAGAGGAGAGGGGCGATCCATGAGAGCCAAGGGGAGACAAAAGACGGAGGGTGACCAAATGGCTGGATTATATAGGGAATGGCATCTGGGGAAAGGGCAGCCCAGCCTCTTGGCCGGAGAAGTTTAGGAGGGGGGACGTAATGCCAACCATAGCCTGTAAGAGGTAGGGACTGAGGAATGCTGGGAGAACCTGGCTTTGGTGTGTTAAATAGGAATTTCAGTTAGACGTTACTGTCCTGGGTTTGAGACTTAACATATGTAAGTCAGAAGCCCAAGTTAAAAGGAGTACTGGAGAGAAAGAGGCATCTTGCCAGTTATTATTGAATTAATAAATTGCCTGGACCAATACTGTCCTTTTGTGTTCGTTTCTTTTCATGCATTTAATTATTTTTGTGACTCTGTGTGTGTGTGTGTGTGTGTGTGTGTGTGTGTGTGTGACAGCACTCAGGTGATCAGAGGACAACTTCCAGGGGTCGCATCTCCACTCCCTGACCTGATCTCAGAGATCAAACTTAGGTTCTCAGTCTTGGCAGCAAGTCCTTAACCTACTGAACCACCTCACCAGCCCTTGAATGCTATACAAAATAAAAATTAAGAAAATAAAGAAAGATTGTGGCAGCATAGCTGTTCACACCTATAATCTTCTCACTGGGGAGGCAGAGGAAGGGGGGTCAAGAGCTGAAGAGCAGTCTGGGCTACATGAGACCCCATCTCACAGCAACAAGGAGCATGGTTCATAAGCAGGGGGAGGAGGTGGGGGAGTTGGGGGGAGAAGAAAGAGAGGATGAGAATACAGAGTATATGAAAGGGAGTTAAATCCTGAGATGGGGAGAGAACTTGGAGGAGGTAACTAAACCAGCAGTAGCACAGCCAAAAGAAAGGGACTGGAGTCAACACTGTTTACTGACACAGCACACAAACCAAAACCCTATGAACCCAAAGTGCCCTGACCCTCGTTGTAGACGTGAAACGTTCCACTTCCAGCACTTGCGCTTTTATGGGACAGCCGGAGAGGTAGGTCTGGATGTTGGGCTCCTTAAATCCTTGAGTGTTGTAAATAGAAGAGAATGGGATGCACTCTGAAAAGGACAAAGGTAAAAGGTCATTCCAGTGAGAGGCGGGAGCAGCACTGGACCTTGCAAGAGTCTTAGTTGTTAGGATGGATCTGTTATAGATGGTGCCTCCAAGCCTGATAGGATGGATCTGTTATAGATGGTGCCTCCAAGCCTGATAGGATGGATCTGTTATACATGGTGCCTCCAAGCCTGATAGGATGGATCTGTTATAGATGGTGCCTCCAAGCCTGATGACCGACCCGAGGTTGATCCAGGAGACCCACACGATTGTTTAGGGAAAGGAACTGACATAAAATTGCCCCCCAGGAATAAGCTTTATTAGGAGAGAGGGTCTCAGGGTCAAGGGAGCCATGATGGGCCTTGAGGTGGCAGAGCATTTAGGGACACTATATTATATCAGAGACAATTTGATGGGGGCTTTAAAAGGAGGTCTCTCTTCCCCTTTAGGTCTGGAAAGGAACTTCACTGAGAGTTGTAGCTTAAAGGAAGAGTAGGAGACAGCTGACAAGGAGAGAATGACCAGAAAGCACATGCAGAGAAATCCCCCAGACAAAAGAAAATAAATGATTTTTGTGTCCTTTCCAGGAGTTGAGGGAAGTTTTACACCTTGCGATGCCACCTGGGATAGCCTAGATGACAAGGAAATAGAGGACCCAGGTACTGGACAGGACCACAAACTAGGGGCTACAAAGCCACAAGACAGTATAGCGTAAGCGTTCCAGAGTTTCAGGGGAACATGGGACCTGGCCATGTAGACAGTGGGAATCTGCTCACTCAGAGTGACCATTGTCATAATGAGACAGGCCCATCATCTACTAGAATGTTTTTTTAAAAAATGTTAAAATAAGTAAGTCTCAGGAAGCTCTTTCTCCCCAGGCACTGCGTCTCCTAGGAAGGTTGTAACTCTGATTATTTATAGCTGTGCTCTGTTAACCAACCATAAGGAAGTCTTGAACCCTCCATCATCTCTCCTTACCTTCCTGAGTCTTGGGGTCTCCTGGAGATGCATCATACTCCACCTCCTCTCCCTCAAAGTGGAGTTCCCGGGTGTCAAGATTTTCTATCAAATTGCTCATGTCTGCAGCGATTTTCTGCAGTGCGGAAGTGTTTACCCTGGATTCACTTTTTAGTGACATGCTTTCTTCTGACACGGTAAAAAGAGAGGGGCTGGGAAAGAAGAAAAGACGTCATTCAGACACGTGTGGCTGTGGAAATCCCCATCATAGGATTTGAAACCAGGCGTAGATCAAGCACATACAAAAAACAAAGCAACTTTAGGTGACGCTTCATATAGATTTTACTTCTCATTTAAAATATGTAGGGTTAAGCCTTGAGCACTGCTTTCAGAGTTGCATAAAAAGTCTCTGTCACCCAATATAGAAACCATCTCTGCTACCACCAAGCCTAACCTGAAAGGGGTCTCACATGCTAAGTCTTCTGAACATGCTCATTTGCCACTGGAGCTCACAAACATTAACTTACCACTCGCTGTGTGTGAGAAAAAAATGGTTGGAAATGTAAAGATAAATGCCCATGAGACAGTTCAGCAAATAAAATCACTTGCCATATAAGCCTGGCAAGCTGAGTTCAACCTCTGGATCCCATGGTGGAAAGAGAGACCAACTCCTGGAAGCCATTCTCTGACCTCCACACATGGGCAGTGACGCACACACACAAACACACTGATAGGAACACCTGCTGTGTAGGTTGGGGAAACAGCTACATAACCCCAAGTTCATCCCAGGCCTCCACCAAGGGTTTGAAATTCCTGAGAATAGAATGCCCTGAGAGGAGGATGCCTGGCAGGCTCTGCCCTACAGGTTCTGTTGAAAGGCTGAAAGTGTCACATGGTGTCAACTTACATAGCTCTTATGATAACAAGTCTCTACAACCTAGACACTACTGTGTCTGGTAGAGACCTTGTTTGGAAATGCAAAGACGGGGTGACAGAGGGGAGTTCTGGTTTATTTCCCTGTGACCTGGGTAAGCAAGCCCTCATCCTTCTTTCTCTCTGCTGGCTGTAAAGAAATTTAAATCTGACGTTATACTTACTGTGGCCAAATTATTGGACTAACATTGCCCGTGTCTCTTCATGTCAACGCTCTCTCTTTCTCATTTCCAAATTATCTTTCTCATTTTTGGAGATGTGTAAATTGCCGTGAAAGTGTTGATGCTCATTCAGACATATCCTGGGGCAAGTCTTTGTAAATGCTGACTGTAACCGCAGGAGCAGGAAATGAATTTTTCCTACAATTTAGTGCTCACAGGACTAAATCATTTCAGGCTTCAGGATCTTGGCTTCCTCATCTACAAATATCACTCCCAGGGTCTCTTTAACAACAAAACTCCAACTATATGCAAAAGATGTCATAAAGCGGTCTAGCCTCCATAATAACTAATTTCACCATCTTCCTATCTCCAGGAACTACAGTTTTGCATTTCAATAAGAGGGTAGGTGGGAGAATGCTTTTCAGCCTAAATTATCTAATTAACTCAGCTTCCTTTGCAGAGGTGTTGCCTTGGGCACAATTATTTGTTTCCTTTTCTCCTATTCCAACAAAGAGCGGCTTGTTAGATGCCAACCGTGGGCCAAGTTTTGCATTATTTAAAAGATAAGGCAATGAGAAGTAAGAGGAAATTAGATAAGGAAAACGAAGGCAGAAATTACATCATATGTTGCCATTTGTTAATTTTTAATGATTTTTAGAGATTTTTTTATTGATTAAATAAACTTTTCGTTAACTTTCTGAACTTTCTCAGCATAGCAAAGGGGGTGGGGAGGTTACTTCAAATGACCTTTCAGCAAAGTAATAGAATGTTTAAAAAAATAATAATTAACATACAGAAACTAATTCTAGATGTTGGGGTAAGTAGAATAAAGGCATTGACTCGAGCTAAAATAAATACTTCCTTTTAGGCTGAGAAAAAGTTGCATGAAAACACACGGAAACTGAAGGGAAAATGAGAAAAGAAACAGAGTAGAAGGAAAAAAAAACCTTATTTAGTATAAAGCACCTATTGTGTGATTAGCATAATTTAGCATAATTTTGTTATTTAATACCTCAGAGGTATGATTGCTCTAGGAAACTTAGGTAATTGCCGAAGGGAACTCAGCCTGTGTCAGGGTCTCCTCTTATATTCTTAAAGATTTTTTTTAAATTATATGTATAGGTGTATGTCTATATGTGCACGCTTGAGGAGCCGAATCCCCTGGGGCTTGAATGACTGGTGGTGCGAGGTACTGTGCGTGGCTGCTGGAAACTGAACTCACATCTTACGCACGGGTAGTACATGCTATCTATCTTGGTCAGTATTGTATTGCTATAAAAAGACACCATGACTTTGGCAACACTCTTATAAAAGAAAGCGTTTAATTGGGTCTTGATTACAACCTCAGAGGTTTAGTCCGTAATCTTCATAGCAGGGAGCCTGGAGGCACACAGGTACACTTGGTGTTGGAAAAGTAGCTGATAGTTCTACATCCAGATCCACAGGCAGCAGAAGACTAGAAACAACGGGCCTGGCTTGGGCTTTTGAAATCTCAAAGCCCAGACCCAGTAAACTCTTCCTCCAATAAGACCACATCTCCCAATCCTTCTCAAGTGGTACCACTCCCTGATGACTGCCTATTAAAATATATGAGCCTATGGAGGCCATTCTTGTTCAAACTACCACCTGCTCTTAGACATTGAATGATCTCTTCAATGGAGGGTTGACTTAGTTATTGAGGCTCACAAGCATTTGTTTTATTTTGTGATTTGAATGACTAGAAATTTAATCTTTCATATGAAGTCCATCCATGCTTTATGTCAATAGGAGATGTCCTCTAGTTTAAACACCACACCTTGGGGAGGATCATGTGAACCCACAGTCACTACAGTGACAGCTTCCTGAATTTCTATGATTCATAACATAAGATAATAAATTTTAGGGGACTCAGAGGTCCGCAGATTTACACATCAGATCTCAAAGACTTTCACCACTAACAGTAGGAAATAGAAAGCATGATTTGAGCATCATTGCCTTTACTGTGTTCTTCAAACTATTTCATGAGTTGTTATCACACAATTCTATTGTTGGAGAGGTTTTTCAAAAATCAAATGGCGAGGTCCTGTTTGTTCCTATGCTATCAATCTTGGAGGACAACAGCTGGCATAGTTACAGCCTCAGTTACCCAGCAGTGGTATAAACCCTTCAGTACACACATCTGGGATAATATAGTCCATTTTCTTATCTCTTTATGAGTCTAAACTATGGGTCTCTCTCTCTCTGTACTAAGAAGAGATAATGCCAGCAGAGAGATAAGAGCAGCTGTACTGTAACTCTGTTTTCATGTGTATCTGGGAAATAAATAAGGTTGCTTTTCTTTCTCTTTTTGCTACTTAATAACCTCATTGTTCAGTGAAGGAAGCAGAGAAATGGGGTTTTCTCTTCAATTTTCAACAGGACTGAGAACAATTTAATAGAATCTCACATAATAAATACACATTCATTAAAATAACAGTAATGAGCCGGGCGGTGGTGGCGCACGCCTTTAATCCCAGCACTTGGGAGGCAGAGGCAGGCGGATCTTTGTGAGTTCGAGGCCAGCCTGGTCTACAAAGTGAGTCCAGGACAGCCAACAATACACAGAGAAATTCTGTCTCGAAAAAACCAAAAAAAAAAAAAAATAACAGTAATGTTGCCAGTTGTAGTAATTGATATGAAAGCAAACACTAGCATTAGTTAATATTTTCTAAGTATGAGCTACATGTCAGGCACTGATGAAGACAGTTATTTCATAACCATCTTGGGAGCTGGATCTCACTAGCAGCTATACCAGTGTGGGAAAGAGAGGACACTTCCCATGGCCAGGAAGTGAGGGAGCCAACCCTCTAACTCCAAAGTTCAGCTAACAAATAAACCATCCATAACTAGAGATGGGGGAGGGAAGGCCACTAGAGACTCTCAGAATATAATTAAAGTATATCAAGCACATTGTATGATAAATTAATTAAAAAATACAAATATAATTGTAAAAGGAATGATAACAACAGCAAAACCTCAGAGAAAGAAGCACAGCAGATTTCAAAGCCAAAAACAAAATCGCCAATATGAATGTAAATTATAATTAAACCACTAAAAAGAACATTAATCAATATGGTCTCCATAATATATGATGACAGAGCCGTCCCTATCACAGAAGTCCCTGTGGTCACACAGAAGTTACTTATAAAGAATAAACTTGATGTTCCCTAAACCATAAAATATCATAACTGAAAACTCAAACTGACCTAAATCTCTAGTGATACAGTAAGCCTTGAATAAGTATTGTTTGAGTTTAGCTGACTTTGAATAAACTATTGGAATATTTTGTCTTCCAAAAATAATTTGAGAAAATAATACATGCTTTAAAAAAACTTTTAATGTTTTCTTGGATCTTTGACATTTTTTAAGAAGAATATCACATCCACAAAAATCAATGAAAAAATCTATCATGTCCCTTCATTGAAAAATTAAATGGCGTTGTTCAGAAACAATGACATCATGCAATTTGCATGGATGGAACTAGAGAAGCTCATCCTGAGTGAGCTAACCCAGACTCAGAAGGATGCACATGGCATCTATTCATTTATAATCAGATTTTAGCCATATAGTACGGATAACTATACTACAACCAGTACACCAAAGGGAACAGGAACATAGACTTTGTTTCATATCAATAAGACATTTTGCCCTAGTGGTGCTGCCTTGTAGGCCCCCAGTGTATGAGGAGGCTCTTGACCCTCATATGACTGCTGAACTGGGGCAGGGGACTGAAATGTAGGAACACTCCACTCCAGAGGAGTGGGATGGAAGGGATAGGGGGTAGAGGGTGGGAGGGCAGGACTGGGAGGGGTGGAAAGAGGACACTATGATGGAGATGTAACCTGAAGAAATAAATAATTATTTTTTAAAAAAAGAAAAATTAAATGTCAGAAACTGGAGAGATAGCTCAGTGGTTGCTCTTCCAAAGGAGTTGGGTTCAATTCCCAGCACCCACTTAGCAACTCACAACCATCTGTAACTCCAGTTCTAGTGGCTCTGATGCCCTCTTCTGGCCTCCACAGGCTCTGCAAGCATATAGTGCACACACACACACACACACACACACACACACACTCAGACAAAATGCCCATACATACAAAATAATAAAAAAATTTTAAAAATTTTGGATTAGGTGTCAGTGGTACAGGGAAAGGTCACACATAGGTAAGCTTGTTTAGTTGTGGTAGTCTTCAAGGCTGACATGCTAGTCAGTGTTCCATCTTCCACCTCAACTAAATCTCAAATTAATATACCATTTGGCAGCAGTCCTTCCGGCTGATACCACTCAGACAATGGGCTCTGCCTGCTGGCTAAGCTTTCTGAATTTCACACTATACCACACAGTAGGATTTCCATTGTAAAACACAACTGTGGATGAAATTAGCCAGTAAGACACTGCCCTCTCCCTCTTGTCCTCCCTGGCTTTGACCTTTGCCCTCCCTGCTGCTCCTGCAATTCTTCCTTGTTCCTGAAATGGTCCTGCCCATTTGTTTTCCATTACAGTGGCCCTTGCTTGCTTTGTGGCAATGCTGAAATATCAATTGTTCCCTTGACAAGATCTGGAATCACCTGGAAGTCTGCGAGGGAGCTTCTCGATAGGACTGACTGGGGTCAGAAGGCTAACCCTAAATGTGAGTGGCATTGTGGAGGTTTGAATGAAAATGGTCCCCATGGGCTTACAGGTAGTATGAGGTAAGTAGAGGTGGAACTCGCAGGAGGCGTGACCTTGTTGGAGTGGCCTTTTGGGAGGAAGTGTGTCACTGGGGAGCAGGCTTGGAGGTTTCAAATGCTCAAGCCAGGCCCAGTGTCCCTCTCTCTTCCTGCTGCCTGCTGATCCAAATGTAGAACTCTCAGCTACCTCTCCAGTATCATGTCTGCTTGTATGCTGCCATGCTTCCCACCATAACAACTGATAAAGGGAAATATTTGATTGGGGCTGGTTTATAGTTCAGAGGTTTAGTTCATTGTTGTTATGGTCATGGTGTCTCTTCACAGCAATAGAAACCCTAGGACTGGCACCAACATGTGCTGGAGTCCTGGACTGAACAAAGAGGAGAAAGAAGGTGACTGTCAACACTCTTCTCTCTGCTCCCTGAGTGCAGACACAATGGGACCAGTCACCTGAAACCCCCACCTCTGCCTCCATGACTTCACTGTCTTGGTGGACTGTCCCCCTAAATAAACCCTTCCTTCTTCAGGTTGCTTCTGCCAGTTGTTTGTCACAGCAGTGAGAAAATAAATGATGTTAGAGTTCAGTCCTCCTTGTGACTGTCGTGTCACCTCTGAACCTAAAGACCCAGAGAAAGTGCACATGTGGTCTTACCCACCGTGTTCCACATATATTCCCTGGTCTGTGAGTGCCCTTCTGTGATGTGCACATAAAGAAGCCCTGTCCACTGAACTGCAGCCACATTCTGAGGGTGGACACCTTAACTCCTTCAGGAGATGGGGACCCTCCTGGGGAAGAATGGGGCAATGCCCTGACCACTCAGATCTCACAGAACACCTGCTCAGCACTTACTTGCTTCTAACTGACTTAGTCAGTGAGCTGTCCATAGAGAATCTGCTCTCTATAGGCTCTCCAATACAAGCCTCAGAAAAATGTCTTCCTCTTAACCTGCAGAGGCTCTCTCTCAGATGCAATGATCTTCTGGTGGCAAAGACCCCTGAGAAGATAATAGTAATGGTGTGGCTCATTGGCAACCAACACAGAGAATTGTTATGGGAACTTGGTGCGCCAGGCTTTTGCCAAGGGCTCCTCCTGTATCACCCCAAGTAGTTTTGGCAATAGCTTCACAAACCGGTAACACTGTGACTTTCACAATGCCGATAATCATACAAGCTGGCCTAGGTGACAGTCAGGAAGTCAGGACACCAGCCAGCAGCTGAGCTCTGACTGATCTGAAAGTCACAGGCCTGTTTCAACTCTGCCCTGAATTTGCAACCATGCCAAGAAGAGCAGATGATATGATTATTCAGAATCACACAGCCCTCTCCTGCCCAGAGTCTGTGTGGATATCTTGCTATCCAGCTGGTTCTAAGTATGATTTACAAGCACTGTCTCTCAGAACTCCACATCAGATCTGACAGGAACTCAGAGCAATTCCTTTACTTTACCTCTCCAGGGTTCATGGTAACCCTTCATAGGAAATGTCTAACAATGGTATGATTTTCTCCCATAGGTGGCAAGACTACAATAGATGGTGATAATTAATTCCAACTCAAAGGACCTGCAGCCAGGAGCCAGGAGACAGACTCTTTCTCTTATCCAGCTAAAGACACAAACAAACCTATAGTGACTAGGAGAAGGTCTTGACATGGTTCATTTTCTATTCTTTTTCCTTTGAGATTTTATTTTTATTTTATGTGTCTGTGTTTGCCTAAGTGTTTGGGTGTGAACACAAGTACAAAGTGCCCAAGGACCAGAAAGGAGCATTGGATACTTTGTGCCTGGGGTTACCAACGGGTATGAACCACCATGTGGGTGCTGGGATTTGAACCCTGGTCCTCTGGAAGAGCAGTCCGTGTTCTTAGCCACTGAGCCATCTCTCCAGATCCATGGTTAATTTTCCATCAGCAAATCTCAATTGGTATTGTGTGTCATTTACATTGACAACCATTGTGAATGTTGACCCCAAGCAACCAGGGTAGCTTTATGACACAGAAGCAACAATCAGTTCCCACAGTTGCCACTGATTCCAGAGGGGACAATCCTAGAGACAAAAAAAAAAAAAAAAAAAGGATGCTCTTGGCTCACCCCAAAATTTCCCTAAATCCTTGGATCTCCTTGAATAACCTTTTGAATATACAAGGTGCACTTTACCTGGCAAGAGGTTTCCTGCTCATTTCATCTGGTGTGTCCTAGAGCTGAGTATTGCTGTCCTTGTGGGAACCAGTTACTTCTGGTTTGTCTCAGTTCTACCTGACTTTGTCTCCACAGACACACCCGATTGTTATGGGAAAGTGATATCTGCATTCATTGAGTTCCTACTCTGTCCCAACCACTGCAATGAGAGCGACAGACATCAAACACAGTCTTTACACAGCTCTCTGCCGTGTCAATCAAGAGTGGAGGGGATGGAGCCTCAGCAGTACATCAGAGCTTCACACTTTGGAGTGAGTGGTCCTGCTTGCCTCCCTGGCTTCTGTTCATGTAGATCCTGGTCACAGTTGGCCTTACATCCTCTTCTAAGGTTTCAGACATCTTGACCTGCCCCCTGGGTAAAGGTTGGGCATCAGTACAGTCTCCAAAACATTCAACACAAGAGTTCCACTGACTTATGCAGACCATCCACAATCCCTGGTTCTGGATTCCAGGAAAAGACTAACTGGGAAGCATGGAGAGCAGCTCTCTGAGGAGTTCTGATCAAGGACAGGTGGAGCCTCTTCCCCAGTCCTCCTTCCCTGACTGGTGCTCCAGGATAGTCCTAGAAGGAGCCTTTGAGAGGCTGGGCAATTGAGTGAGTCTCTGCGAATGTGATGGTCAGCACTGCAGCACAGTTTCTAGCTTTCCTCCTAGCTGCTCTTCTCCTTCCTTCTCCTTTCATTCTGGCTGCTCTGGAGTTATGGCGCTCCCCATACAGCCCATCCTCCAACCTCAGCTCAGGAAGAAGTTGCATTGCATGCCAGCTAGCACAGGGTAGAAACAGAATGCCAAAGCCCAATGGTTTCCCACTCAAACAACATCCTGCCTCACACAGGAGCCCGTATGACACATGCATTACAGTAATGGAAAAAAAAAAAATCAAATTTGCATCAGGCTGAGACTGCAGGGAGCAGGGATCCAGGCACTTTCCATGCCTGGATCAGTCTTTCTGGACAGTACACCTGCAACTACTATCTTTGTTCTGTTTTCATAGGCAAGGAAAATGGGGACAGAGACAAGGAAATTGGCTCACTTGAGGTCATTACCACCTGAATTAAGTACTTAATTTGTTCTTCTTTGTGACTTCACGAGTCTGGGCAAAGTGACCTTAGTTAGTGCTCAGGTTCCTCATCTGAAAACTGAAATAATTGCCAACTGTGGTGGCACAAGCCTCTGAAGGCTAAGACAAGAGGACCACTTTGAGTTCAAGGAGAGCATGGGCTACACAGTCAGTCTCTGTCTCTGTCTGTCTGTCTGTCTGTCTGTCTGTCTGTCTCTCTCTCTCTCTCTCTCTCTCTCTCTCTTGCTCATATACACACATGTGATAAGAATTTTGTTTATTAAAAAACCAGTTATGAGAATGTTTTTGTTTAATCCTGGGTGTGAGGATGCTTCAGTTAGTCCCCATGTGTAATCAACATGTGCCTTTTGAGCCAGCAGGGGTGTGGCTTAGGCACCTGCAGCACAAGAATTCTGAGGACTGAGGGATAAAAAGCCAAAGACCCTTGGGAGAAGGGGGGGCACCACAAACAGAGAGGGAGGGCTACAAAGAAGAAAGAGGTTGCTGCTCTCCCAGTTGCTGGTGCTCCCCCAAACCGCTGCTGGTTCTTTCTGCTCCAGTTTCCTGGTTTGCTGGACCTCTGGATAGTGTGACTACTGAGATTAATATTGCCCCTAAAGAACCTGACGACCCTAGTCAACAGGAAGTAGTAATCAGCAAGAGTAGCTCAAAGAGATGTCCATCCCTTTTCCCTTTAACTTTCTCTCCACCTAGTTAGTGTTGGGGGATTGGAAGGAACAAGGGTTGAAAGAGAAATAGAGGAATTAAGTACAATAAAATAAATTAGAGTGTATCATAGAATAATACAATAATAAAGTCACTGTGTTATATACACATAGTAAGAAAAAACTACATTTCATATGGCTACAAAATCATGTGTGTAGGAGTTTACAGAGGCATGTCTCAGCACCAGCAAATGTTGGGGAACCAACACATTGAACAGCCCCATCCACAAGACACACATAGCACAAACTCCAGGTCATTATGGATAAGGATTCTAAAGCAACACCTAAGGAGATTTACTCCTACTCTACTAAGAACAGAGCACATATAAACACTGTGTTTGAAGAGAAAACATGATGAGCCTTTCTTAATTTCAAAGCTCATTAGCTTACTGTATGGATGACAAATTCTATACTTGCAACCACAAGAATCCCAAAAGGAAGCCAAGTATGATGCACACTCCAATAATCCTAGCACTCAAGAAGATCAGGTACTCAGGGACAGCCTGGACTACACAGAGGCCAACTTTGGATACACAGAGAAAAGGGGATGTATTAAAATGTGTGTGTGTGTGTGTGTGTGTGTGTGTGTGTGTGTGTGAAAGAAATGGACAATGAAAATCTAGTCAAGCTTCAAAACAACACACCTTTCAATTCTAAATTGTCTTAATTACTTTTCAATTGCTATAACAAAACACCATGAACAAGGTAACCTGTAAAAGAAAGCATTTCATTTGGGGCTCATGGTTCCAGAGCATTAAAAATAATGGTTATCATGAGGGGGAGCAAGGCTGGGAGCATAGCCCCAGGCAGGTGACCATGACCCTAGAACAGAAGCAAAGAGCTCACATCTTGAGACACAAACACAAGCCAGAAAGAAACTAACTCAATTGGGCTTTTGAAACATCAAAGCTCACTCTCGGTGACACACCTTTTCCAACAAGACCCAACCTGCTAATCTTTTCCAAACAGTTCTACCAACTGGGGACCAAGTATTCAAATGTATGAGCCTAGGATGGTCATTGTCATTCTGACGATCACACAAATAGTCACCTTTTTATGGCCAACTTTTTATGGCCAAGAATTGAATATTCACGCAGTGTGTTTCAAGAAAGGGTGGTAGCTACACGTGAATTTATGGAAAAAATACTTTACTCTTGTGAAAAAAGTTATACTAAGCAAGGTGATGTAAACATTTCAACAAGATAAACTGAGCCCACCAATGTTTTAGTGATGAAATAAATACACCCCCCCCTCCGCGCACACAGCTCGCATTCTCCTGTGTTGAGATGACATAAAGAAATATTTCCTTGCAGTGATTCAGAAAATCCAATAAAAGTGTTTTCGTGAACCATTGGGTTACTTTTGATAAGCACACACGATGGTGGTGATGATATCCAAAGCTGCCATAGGAGCCCGCCACCTGCATGTGATTTTCCGGCACCCTGGCCTGTACCTGGCAGCCAGGGAAGGTATGGTCAATGTCATGGAGAAAGCTGTACAGGTCTGAGGGATCCTCCCTGTGCAGCCCAAGCTGGACCCATAACATGTCTGACTGAGAGAACACTGCTCTGAACAACTCCAACACCAGCTGCAGCTGAGCTCCGGCAGAACCTAGGGGGTCTCCACCGAGGACTTGTAAGCCACACTCCCGAACCTGGCTCTGCTGGACTGGGCACAGGGTGCAAAATTCATTTTCTTATTCCTTATAAAGCTTATGCTATTGAGGAAAAGAAAATAAGAAACATGTATACATACACATAGGATAAGGGGTGGGAGGTGGTTTTCCAGTTTGATTGGTTGGCTCGCTGCTACGAATTTATTTATTTATTTTTTTGAAACAGGGTCCCAGGGAGCCCAGGCAGCCCTTGAATTCCTGATCCTCCTGACTCCACCTCCCAAGTGCTGGGATTCCAGGCCTGATAGTTTTGAAGTATTTCCTCTATGATCGCTTCTTTTCCTTAAAGGTGTGCTTGTATCTTTTACAGAGAGCCCCATTTAGCTGCAAGAACTTGATGCTCTTGTGTAGACTGTTTATCAGCAAAATTTCTCCCAGGTATCTAAAATCTGACTCCATCCAAAGGAATGAACAAACAATCCACACTGTAACAAGCAGAGGCAACACAGAGAGCCTTCAGTGACCTGCCTCCCCGCCAAAGGAAGCTGGCAAATCCCCACTGGCAGTCTCTTCCAGGCATTGTTGGTGCTAATTAGCTCTTAATATTTGTCACAAGTGCTAATAACAAAGAAAAACATCTATTTAAGCTTCTTGAGGCAACAGAGTACCATGGTACCCTGAGACTTTGAAAGGAATAACTTGAATGCTGACACCCTCCTTATGCTAAAATGAGCTACTGTCATCTCTCCAGTGTAGAATCTGTCTTGACTGGTCTTGGTTATCAAGCTGACACATCTGAGAAGAGGAAACCTCAGTTAAAGGATTGCCTCCACTATATTAGTTAGTGGGGATGTCCGTGGGGGTTGTGCTGGCTGTTCTTATGTCAATTTGAAGGAAGGGAACCTCAATTGAGAAAATGCCTTCATAAGATCCAGCTCTACAATAGCAATAAAAACAGCATGGTACTGGTATAGAAACAGACCAGTGGGTCAATGGAATCAAACTGAAGACCCAGAAATGAACCCACACACCTATGGTCACTTAATTTTTGACAAAGAAGCCAAAACCGCACAATGGAAAAAAGGACAGCATCTTCAACAAATGGTGCTGGTCTAACTGGATGTCAACATGTAAAAGAATGAAATTAGACCCATACTTATCACCTTGTACAAAACTTAAGTCTAAGTAGATCAAAGACCTTAACATAAGGCCGGTCACACTATATCTACTAGAAGAGAAAGTGGGAAAAACCCTCGAAATCATTTGGCACAGGTGACAACTTCCTGAACAGAACACCAACAGCTCAGGACTTGAGACCAACAATCAATAAATAGGACCTCATGAAACTGAAAATCTTCTGTAAGGCAAAAGACACTACCATTCAAACAAAATGGCAGCCTATAGACTGGGAGAAAATCTTCACCAACCCCACACCTGATAGAGGGCTAATATCCAAAATCGACAAAGAACTCAAGAAATTAAATGCCAAGAAACCAAATAATCCAATCAAACAATGGGGAATAAAGCTAAACAGAATTCACACAGGAGGAATCCCTAATGGCTGAGAGACACTTGAAGAAATGCTCAGCATCCTTAATTGTCAGAGAAATGCAACTCAAGACGACTCTGAGATTCCATCTCACACCTGTTAGAATGTCTAAGATCAAAAGCTCAAATGACAGCACATGCTGGCGAGGGTGTGGAGAAAGGGGAACCCTCCTCCATTGCTGGTGGGAGTGCAGGCTTGTGCAACCACTATGGAGGTCATTCTGGCGATATCTTAGAAAACTTGGAATAGCTCTGCCTCAAAATCCAGTCATACCACTTCTGGGTATACATCCAAATGATTTCTCACCAAACCACAAGGAAGTTTCCTCATCTATGTTCATAGCAGCCTGATTTGTAATAGCTAGAAACTGGAAACAACCCAGATGTCCCTCAACCAAAGAATGGATTAAAAAACTGTGGTACATCTACACAATGGAATATTACTCAGCTATCAGCACAACAAAATCGTGCAATTTGCAGCCAAATGGATGGAACTAGAGAAGCTCATCCTGAGTGAGCTAACCCACACTCAGAAGGATGCACATAGCATCTATTCACTTATAGTCAGATTTTAGCCATATAGTATGGGATAACTATACAACAATGAATGCACCAAAGGGAACAGGAACATAGACTTTGTTTCCTGTCAGTGAGACACTTTACCCTAGTGGTGCTGCCTTGTAGACCCCCAGTGAATGAGGAGGCTCTTAGCCCTCATATGACTGCTGGAAGGCAGCTATGCTCACCACTATACCACCAACACTACTACTCATATGACTGCTGAACTGGGGTGGGGGACTGTTATGTAGGGACACTCTACTCCAGAGGAGTGGGATGGAAGGGTTAGGGGGTAGAGGGTGGGAGAGTGGGACTGGGAGGGGCAGAAAGAGGACACCGCCACTGCCATGGAGATGTAACCTGAAGTAATAAATAAATACAAAAAAACAAAAACAAAAACAAAAACAAAACAAAACCTCGCTTATTTAGGGGTCCAGAGGTGGCTCAACAAGTAAAGGCACTTACCACGAAAGGCTGGCCACCTGCGTTGGATTTCTGGAACCCATATAAAGATGGGTGGAAAGAACAACTTTACAGAACTGTCCTCTCATTTTCCCAGATGTACCATGCTACATATGCTCACATATAAATGTCAAACATACATGTGTGTACACATACAATCATAATAAATGAAACATTTGAAGAACTCATTTACCCAGGATGTTTCGTATGATTATTTAATAAAACTGAAGACAACAAAAAGAATAAAGAAATTTGTTTGTTTGTTTGTTGTTGTTGTGTATGGAGGGCATCAGATAATGAAAGTCCAGATGCTCAAAAACTGTAGTCTTGAATTCTTGCTTTTCAGTGCTAATTTATCATTTCAAATTCCATATAGTATCCCACAGAGCTTGGTAATATTAAAACTCATATCAGACGTAATTAAAATTAGCATATAAGACTTGTCTTCTTCTAAAACATATATCAAGAATTGATACATGCCCAGAGAAATCTAAAAGTATATTACATTTTTTCCAGACACAGATCCCAAAATCAGGTGCATAAATACAAGTCTCTCATTTATGACAATGATGGAAAACATTAGTGAGAATAGATTTTTCAGTAAGTGATGCCTACACTGACAATTCATAAAGAAATATTAAGCAAAAATTAGTGCTTTTCCCCAGGTGTCCCATAAAAATACTTTTGAATTATAGTCCTTTGGGTAAACAACATGTGTTTTTAGTATTAAAGTCTAAATGTGCACAACGAAATTCTAAACCATTGAAGTAAAATATAAAAAGAAATGCTATTAGGACCTTAAGAGAAGGGATATTAACATAACACAGAAAATACAAGCCAACATCAGGAGTGGTGGCTCATGCCTTTAATCCCAGCATTCAGGTGAAAGAGACAGAATTGCTGCAAATTTGAGCCTAGCCTGGGCTACATAACACAGCCCTGTCTGCAAAAAAATCCAAGCAAGCAAGCAAACAAACAAAAAACTTACCACAGAAATGCTAGGAAATTCAACCACACTGAAGTTTAAAACTTTTATTACTCAAGTGGTCAAACTGTGTAAATTTAAGAAAGAATCCCTGATTGAGAGAAATGATAAGTTGACTATAAAAAATAATTTCTGTAAATATGAAAGAAAAAGGTCCAGAGATAATAGAAAGTACATTTGGGTGCACATCAGCATCAAAAGTAACTATAAACTAATAACCCTTTAGTCGTTCCCCTTGCTGGCTAACTCAGTGTTCTCACTGAAACAAGAAAGACTATTTTGTCTTCTTGTACTCATAAAATTTTGCAAGTCCACAGGTACTTCATGCTGGTGAGAAAATGAAACCCTCATTCACTGGTGGCCAGAATGTGAAGCTGAAGTAACCTCACTGAAGCAATGTGGTGGCAACTAGTGAACTTAAAGATGGTGCAACCTCCTGACACAGGAGTCTTCCGCTAAGCCCAGTCATAAAACATCTCTCCATGAGGGCATAAGAGAACATATTCAAGTGGACACTGTACAAAATAAAGGAACCTGGACAGATAAAACACACAGCCAAGAGAGTAGATAAACTAATTTAGGGCTAAGTATAGTGGCACATGGGGGTAATCCCAGTACTCAAGGGGTAGGAGTGCCAAGATCATCTTCAGCTACATAGAACACTGGAGGCCATCCTAGGCAACATAACACCCTGTCTTTAGTATATGTGTGTGTGTGTGTGTGTGTGTGTGTGTGTGTGTGTGTGTGTGTGT
>CAJQZJ010034361.1:420037-426338 GCA_907164525.1 Lophiomys imhausi
TTATTTTATATTTTACTTTATTTTTGTGACAGGAATTAATGTAGACACAGATGATCTTAAATTCTGGATCTTCCTGCCTTTCTACCTGCCAAGTGTTTGGATAAGAGGCTTGAGCCAAAAGCCAAGGCCTCCCCCAGTGTATGAGGAAGCTCTTGGCCCTCATATGACTGCTGAACTGGGGCAGGGGACTGTTATGTAGGGACACTTGACTCCAGGGGAGTGGGATGGAAGGGATAGGGGGTAGACGGTGGGAGGGCGGGACTGGGAGGGGTGGAAAGAAGGTACTGTGATGGAGATGCAACCTGAAGTAATAAATAAATATTTAAATAAAAAGCCAAGGCCTCATCCTTGCACGGCAGGCTCTCTACTGAGTCACAGCCCCAGCTAGCTTCAGAACAGATTGCTTCATCTTCTAACCACAAAACATTTCCTCTTCTTTTGTTTGCTTCCTGAATAAATGAGAAGCATCATCCAACCAGCTGCATAGAACTGCAACTTTGGAACCTATTCTCAGCAGTTCTCTTTCCCTAATTCTCTGGATCAATCAATTAATAAGTCCTGCCAAGTCCTAAATAACTCTTCTATATGGCCACAATACTTTACTTCCCTCAGCATGGCAGGTTTAAGGGGATAAGAGAAGATCCTGCGTGGCTGGGCACTGGGTAGGGATAGTGGTATTAGGGCCTTATAGTCCATGGACCTCTCCACATGGTGGTCTTGATCCTCAGGACCTGCAGCTAAATGGTTTTTAGTAAGAAAGTTTTGGCTGTTCAATGTGGGATTTTATAGGATAAGAAACATCACTTTCACTTGGCTATTTTTTATTACCCTTCTAAACAATGATGTTCACTCACAAATATAAAAACATTCTCTGCTTAAGTAGAAAACCAGCTCCTTGTTTTTTTCTAAGACCCTCCAAGGAAAAATGGCTTCCAGATGAGCCTCAGCTATGCAAAGCAATGCTTTAGAGGGTCTGCAGAGGTCATATCTAGGGCTGTGGTGGTAGACTTGGGATACCTCAGCTGGTAAAGTGCTTGCTTTGCAAACAAGAACTCATGTTACAAATAGAAGAAGTCAGGCAGGTGACATGCACGTATACTCCCAGGACAGCTGAGGTGGACTCATGGTGCTCCCAGTTCCAGCCCAGTGAGAGACCCCAAAGCAAGGTGTATGACACTTAAGCAATGAGTTACAGCTGAGGTTGGTCTCTGGGCACTACATACATGTGAACACATGTGGCCATATGCCTCCACCCAAACATGTGCACACACAGAAACCCACAGAGACACAAAAGAGTCAAACTCTGTTGTGATGTTTGAGAGACAATGCACAGTAAGGAAAGCCTAGAGGACTGGGTGTGGAGCATGAGTTCAGAGGGAAGAAAGGAAGGGAGGCATGATAAGGGACACGCCAGGCTTAATAACCCGGAGACATAGTTGACACACTATTGATTCATCTATTAAAACAGCACTGATAAAAAAGTTAATAAAAAGTCACAAAGTAAAAGGATACACCTTCTTCTCAGCACCACACTGAACCTTCTCCAAAATAGATCATATAGTCGGACACAAAGATAGCCTCAACAGATACAAGAAAATTGAAATAACCCCTTGTATCTTATCAGACCACCATGGAATAAAGCTGAACTTCAACAGCAAAAGAATCAACAGAAAGCCTACACACACATGGAAATTGAACAACTCTCTACTGGATAACTACTGGGTCAGGGAAGAAATAAAGAAGGAAATCAAAGACTTCTTAAAATCCAACAAAAATGAAGGCACAACATACCCAAACCTATGGGACACAATGAAAGCTGTGCTACGAGGAAAGTTCATAGCACTAAATGCCTTCAAAAAGAAAATTGCGACAGCTCATATTAGCGAATTAACAGCTAAACTGGTGAATTGGAAAAAAAAGAAGCAAACACTCCCAAGAGGAGCAGAAGGCAGGAGATCATCAAACTTAGGGCTGAAATCAACAACTTAGAATCAAAATGAACTATACAAAGAATCAATGAAACCAAGAGTTGGTTCTTTGAGAAAATCAACAAAATAGACAGACCCCTAGCCAAATTAACTAAAAGACAGAGGGAGAAAACACAAATCAATAAATTCAGAAAAGAAAAGGTAGAAATAACAACAGACATTGAGGAAATCCAGAGAATATTTGGGTCCTACTTTAAAAATCTATACTCCACCAAATTTGAAAATTTAAGTGAAATGGACAATTTTCTTGATAGATTCCACCTACCGAAGCTAAATCAAGATCAGGTTAACAGATTAAACAGCCCTATAACCCCTAAGGAAATAGAAACAGTCATTAAAAATCTCCCAACCAAAAAAAAAAAAAAAAAAAAGCCCAGGGCCAGATGGTTTTGGCGCAGAATTCTACCAGACCTTCAAAGAGGAACTAATACCAATACTCTTCAAACTCTTTCAACAAATAGAATCAGAAAGAACACTGCCAAATTCATTCTATGAGGCCACAGTCACCCTGATTCCTAAACCACACAAAGACCCAACAAAGAAAGAGAACTTCAGACCAAACTCCCTCATGAACATAGATGCAAAAATACTTAATAAAATACTAGCAAACTGAATTCAAGAACACATCAAAAGTATCATACACCATGATCAAGTAGGCTTCATCCCAGGAATGCAGGGATGGTTCAGCATACAAAAGTCTATCAATGTAATTCATCATATAAACAATATGAAAGAAAAAAAAACACATGATCATCTCGCTAGATGCAGAAAAAGCATTTGACAAAATCCAACACACCTTCATGCTAAAAGTTCTGGAGAGAACGGTCATACAAGGGCCATACTTAGAAATAATAAAGGCAATATACAGCAGGCCAGTGGCCAACATCAAATTAAATGGAGAGAAGCTTGAAGCATTTCCTCTAAACTCAGGGACAAGACAAGGATGTCCACTTTCACCATATCTCTTCAATATAGTACTTGAAGTTCTTGTTAGAGCAATAAGACAACTAAAAGAGATCAAGGGGATACAAATTAGAAACTAAGAAATAAAACTATCCCTATTTGCAGACGATATGATAGTATGCATAAGCGACCCCAAAAATTCCACCAGAGAACTCTTGCAGCTGATAAATGCCTTCAGCAAGGTGGCTGGATACAAAATTAATTCAAAAAAAGCAGAAGCCCTTCTTTATACAACAAACAAATGGACTGAGAAAGAAATAGGGGAAACAACCCCCTTCACAATAGCCACAAACAATATAAAATACCTGGGGGTAACTCTAACCAAGCAAGTAAAGGACCTGTACAACAAGAACTTCAAGCCCTTGAAGAAAGAAATGGAAGAGGCCATCAGAAGATGGAAATATCTCCCATGCTCATGGATAGGTAGGATCTAGATAATAAAAATGGCCATCCTACCAAAAGCTATATATAGATTCATGCAATTCCTATCAAAATACCAACACAATTCTTTATAGACCTGGAAAAAGCTACTCTCAATTTCATATGGAACAACAAAAAGCCCAGAATAGCTAAATCAATCCTGTATAATAAAAAAACATCTGGAGGTATCAACATCCCAGATTTTAAGCTGTACTACAGAGCAATAGTAGTAAAAACAGCACGGTATTGGTACAGAAACAGACCAGCAGGTCAATGGAATCGAATTGAAGACCCAGAAATAGACCCACACACTTATGGCCACCTAATTTTTGACAAAGAAGCAAAAACGGTACATTGGAAGAAGGACAGCATCTTCAACAAATGGTGCTGGTCCAACTGGATGTCCACTTGTAAAAGAATGAAATTAGACCCATACTTATCACCTTGTACAAAACTTAAGTCCAAGTGGATCAAAGACCTTAGCATAAGGCTGGTCACACTAAATCCACTAGAAGAAAAAGTGGGAAAACCCTCGAACTCATTGGCACAGGCGACAACTTCCTGAACGGAACACCAACAGCTCAGGACTTGAGATCAACAATCAATAAATGGGACCTCATGAAACTGAAAAGCTTCTGTAAAGCAAAAGACACTGTCATTCGAACAAACCAGCAGCCTACAGACTGGGAGAAAATCTTCACCAACCCCACATCTGACAGAGGGCTAATATCCAAAATCTACAAAGAACTCAAGAAATTAAATGCCAAGAAACCAAATAATCCAATTAAAAAATGAGGAACAGAGCTAAATAGAGAATTCACAAAGGAAGAATCCCTAATGGCTGAGAGACACTTGAGGAAATGCTCAGCATCCTTAATCATCAGAGAAATGCAACTCAAGACGACTCTGAGATTCCATCTCACACCTGTCAGAATGGCTAAGATCAAAAGCTCAAATGACAGCACATGCTGGCGAGGGTATGGAGAAAGGGGTACCCTACTCCATTGCTGGTGGGAATGCAGGCTTGTGCAACCACTATGGAGGTCAGTCTGGCGATGTCTTAGAAAACTTGGAATAGCTCTGCCTCAGGACCCAGCCATACCACTTCTGGGTATACATCCAAATGACTCCTCACCGAGTCATAAGGAAGTTTCCTCATCTATGTTCATAGAAGCCTTATTTGTAATAGCTAGAAACTAGAAACAACCCAGATGCCCCTCAACCGAAGAACAGATTAAAAACTGTGGTACATCTACACAATGGAATATTACTCAGCTATCAGAAACAATGAAATTATGCAATTTGCAGCCAAATGGATGGAACTAGAGAAGCTCATCCCGAGTGAGCTAACCCAGACTCAGAAAGCTGCACATGGCATCTATTCACGTATAGTCGGATTTTAGCATAGATAAGACAGGATATCTATACTACCACCAACGCACCAAAGGGAACATGGACATAGACTTTTTTTTGTTTGTTTATTTTTTAGTTTTATCTCCCTGTCATTGAGACACTTCTCACTGGTGGTAATGCCTTGTAGGCCTCCAGTGTATGAGGAGGCTCTTGGCCCTCATATGACTTCTGATCTGGGGTGAGGGACTGTTATGTAGGGACACCCCACTCCAGAGGAGTGGGATGGAAGGGTTAGGGGGTAGAGGGTGGGAGGGTGGGGCTGGGAAGAGGGGAAAGAGGACACTATGATGGTGATGTAACCTGAAGCAATAAATAAATAAATTTATTTATTAAAAAAGTCACAAAGTAACTAGAAAGATTAATAGACTTTAAATGTTCTTTGTTATCTGCCCAACTATGTAAGAGGAAAAAGATACTGACAAACAGTGTGAGCCAGACATGGTGGCCCTCAATTATAATCTTAGCACTTGGAAGATTGAGACAGGAAGATCCAGAGTTCAGGCTTAGCCTTGGCTACATGAGACCCTGTCTCTAAAAGCAAAGCAACAAAAACTGTAGTATGGAGAGGCTTGCCCACACACAGAAAGCAGAGAAGAGAACAATTTTGCTTGTAGAGACCACTCTGACAATATACTAAAGATCATCAAATTATACTCCCCAAGTGGGTTAATTCTGCAGGTGGTAATCTATATACCAATAAACATGTTTAAAAGAACAAGCAATTATAAAAAGTCAATCAGTGTGCACAGTATTTAAAGGAAAAGTAGGTGATTTTTTTTCTTTCAGCCTGTGGTGGTTTGAACAGTTATGGCCCACATGGATTCATGTGCTTGAATGCTTGGCCCATAGCAATATTGGGAGGTGTGGCCTTGTTGGAGTAGGTATGACACTGTGGGGGCGGGCTTTGAGGTCTCCTACGCTCAAGCTACACCCAGTGTGTGTGATACACAGTCTCATTTTGCTGCCTGTTGACCAAGATGTAGAACTCTTAGCTCCTTCTTCAGTACCACGTTTGCCTGCATGCTGCCATGCTTCCCACCATGATGATAATGGACTAGACCTCTGAAACTATAAACCAGCCCCAATGAAATGTTTTCCTTTATAAGTTGCTGTGGTCATGGTGTCTCTTCACAGCAACATAACCCAAAGCAGGGCCAAATAAGGAATATTAGACGCAGGAATCATTTCTACATTCCTTATTTAAATGTAGACATGATTCCTGCTCCTAACTGTCCTTATTTAGCAACAAAAACAAATCAGCACTTAAAACTCAAAGAGGGGGGAAGAAAGAGACCCTGCCAAATGCTGCAGAGAGCCCCTGTTAATTCCTGCAAGTGCACCCTTCAGTTCCAGCGCCTGAAGACTCTGCTCAGAGATAATGTAGTCTCCCAAAACAGTCATGCTGGGGTGCTTTTTCCCAGACTAGTACCTTTTTATGCTTGTATCACACAGAACACTACGAAAAGTTTAGAAAAAGCATCTCAATGACTAGAAAAAGAACACACACACACACACAC
>CAJQZJ010034361.1:428186-440982 GCA_907164525.1 Lophiomys imhausi
TGTGTGTGTGTGTGTGTGTGTGTGTGTGTGTGTGTGTGTGTGTGTGTTTATGTGTCTGTGTTTCCTGGGGATCAAACTCAAATCAACTCCACTCCCTACTCAGCTCTAAGACATGAGTAAAAATTGTGTAGCACAGCAGTCAGTGAGATCCACTCTTGTTCGGATAGAGACCGCATCCTTTTTCCCTCAGTAACAGACTTATTCTCAAAGGAATGAACCCTCCATCCATGCATTGAGCAACAAGCCCTGTCCATACTCAGTGAGCTCCTGCTCAAGTCTGCGAGTTAAGCAGATACCTAACTTTGGACTACACCTTATCAGCACAGATTCAAACACTAGTGGTTAACTCTATCATAAACTGTGCTATCTGACCACATTATCAAATGTCTTATCTAATTTTATCTAAATCTCTCTGAGCAAAGATAGTAGGTTGGGCTCAGCCTTATGCAACAGAAAAGCTCCTTGTTACCCTCAGGATGTCAGTACAAGGGGAAGGGTGCCATAACTCAATGGAAGGCCCTGGCAGTCTTAATCCCCACACATTCTATATCCAAAACTACGTCTCATAAACCATGCATAGTTAACTCATAGGTGGTCAAAATCTCTCTTCTACACTCTTGAATGGTCATGTGTCAGGGGCTAAGATAAGGTTTAAGGTGACAATAGCAATCAAAAGTATTCCTCAGCAGTATGCAGTCAGGGGAGGTAAGGAGGAATTCTGAACAAGGACATTTCAAGTGTGATAGGAAGTAAGAGCAGGAAGTATTCAATCTACATACCCAGGAAATCTGCCCCAGGAAAGGGATATTCTAAAGGATTCTTGAAGTCACTCAAGACTTTACTGAGCATACCAGAAATCCCAATCCAGAAAACAGATGGAGGTCCATGTAGGTTGGAATTCATAACCCAAAAGGCAATTCGCAAGACTGTGGCTGCTTGAGCAAGGATCGAGGAGGTGAGCGCCAGGATTGCAATAGGGGACTGTCTGTTTAGGCGTTAGGGTTTCTGTGCAGAAAGTATCATGAGAATTAAGGAGCAGGACTATCTTCAAGAGCATGCACTTTAGTCTTAAGCGTGTGAGTGAGGTCTGTGAACCAGAACTATTATCAAGGAAATAAGTTGTTTTGACTAGGCAATGTTAACTTCTAATGGTATAGATTTGAAGATAGTCTGGGTTCTGATTCTAATTAATTCATAAGGGCTTACACTACACTATACACACACACATATATATACACACACACACAATCAGGTGCACTATGTTGTTTTTCCCAACATTTATTTATTTCTTCAGGTTACATCTCAATCACAGTCCCCTTCCTCCTCCCAGACCCACCCTCCTACCCTCTTCCTTCTCTCCCTCCTATGCGATTTTTTTTTTAATTTAAGGTGTAATGTTTACCCCTCAACAGCTCCCCCTTTTAGTCCAATAAAAGACTCTTTCTTTTGTAATAGTAAATATAATACAAAACAATAAGAAAAATTAGGCCACAATTATGAAAATTATAAGGTATAGCATACATTCCCAATATCAAGTCATATTTGGGAAATGATAATAATATTCTATTATCTATCAACCTCAATGAATTTAAAGTTCTATATCTAACTCAGTTACCATTCTAACTTGCATTACTAACTTAAAGATATCTTCTTAGACCTAGAACATCCTTTTAATTCCTAAACAACTTAAAATTTAACTGTGAGACAGTAACTATCTAATCTTCAACTACATCAGAGACCTGAGAAGTAATCTATCTGAATAAACAGGAAGTACAGAGCAAGCAGCTTCCAAAACTAAGAAATGACAGACAATTGGCTACCTAGACAGTCCCCAGTTTCTCTCTATAACATTCTCTTTCTATATCACTATGTTGTTTAGTGAGATGCTGAACTCCCTCACACTGTGAGTTCATCTCCCAGAAGTAAGAGAACAGACTAAACACGATCAACCATTTCTCCCAGTTGGGGCTGTCATGTGATCACATCTGCCCATTCTACTCTCATCTCAAAAGCAGAGTCATTAAAAGAAGAGTTTGTTGAAAACCTGTTGTGCCTGGTTATGGTGGTATATGCCTGTAATTTCAGCACTTGGGAAACAGAGGGAAGTGGATCTCTCTGATCTCAAGGCCAGCCTAATGGTCTACATGAAAAGTTCCAGGCCTGTCTCAACCCTATCTCGATAAAATTACAAAATTAGTTAGTTAATTAATTAGTTAAAACAAAACAAAAGTCTCTGGTAAGAGATAAGGATGCAGCTTTCTAGCATGTACAAGGCCCTGGAGTCAACTATCAGCACCCCAGGAAAGAAAAGCAAAAAGGAAAGAGAGGACAGGAAGGATGGATGTGAGGGGAAAGGGAGGAAGAGCATGAAGATAGAAACAGAGGAAAGAGAGAAAAGGTTCATTCCTTTGAGAATAAGTCTGTTACTGAGGCAAAAAGGAGGTGGTCTCTGTCCGAACAAGAGTGGGTCTCACTGACTGCTGTGATACCCAATTTTTATTCATGTCTTAGAGCTGAGTAGGGAGTGGAGTTAACCTGAGTTTTATCCCTCTGAAGAAAAAAGAAAGAACGCCTGCTATATACATGTTAGCTGTCAGTATTATTATTTATTTATTTCCTTGATAATACCTTTCTGCCAGCACTACTAGCTATGGTTCCTTGTTTGGATATTTCCTTCTTTTGTTTGCATTTAATCATATATAAATATTCTTGCACACTAACTCAAATCCTTAGTAGAATAGAAACAAATTCATAACAAATGAACTAAAGTGAAACCTACCAGTTTATTTTCAATGGATAACTAATACTTTCTGCCTTTCTTTCATCCTTCCTTCCTTCCTTCCTTTCTTCCTTCCTTCCTTTCTTTCTTTCTTTCTTTCTTTCTTTTTTTAGGTTTTTCGAGACAGGATTTCTCTGTGTAACAGCCCTGGCTGTCCTGGAACTCACTCCATAGACCAGACTGGCCTTGAACTCACAGATATCCGCCTGCCTCTGTCTCCCCAGTGCTGGGATTAAAGGCATGCACCACCACACCCGGCAATTACAGACAGCTGTGAACTACCATGTGGGTGCTGGGATTTAAACCCGGGTCCTTCGGAAGAACAGCCAGTGTTCTTAATGGCTGAGCCATCTCTCCATCCCCAACTAATACTTTCTTAATTCGTCTGATGCATCAACATTGTGATGGGCATTTTATATACTTTGTAAGTCTTTAAAATGCCTCTGAAGTAAATACTGGTATTATTATTTCTATTTTAGAGTTGCTGTAATTGAACCTTCCAGTAATTTGGTCATTCATTCAAGGTGACAACTGATACTAGTGGTCTACCCAACAATTTTGCAACATAATCTACAACTATCTCATATTAATGTTACATATTCCCATTAATTTTTTAAATTAAATAGGGAAAGAATCTGGAGCTCTTAAAGGCAAAAAAACTTAATCTAGTAAAATAGGTGGCAACTTTGTATCTATTTGTCTTACTCTCACACTTCCGGTGACAACATTGTATCATTTTGTCTTGCTCTCACACTTCTGGTGACATTATATCATTTTGTCTTACTCTCCCATTTCCAGACGTCAGAGATGAGAGAGGCCCCACACAGTAACCAGGACAAGTCCACTGAAACAGTCTGTGAGCATGAAACCAAAATTTCCAGGAGTCTCTTTCATTGATTCCATTCCGATAAAACGTACAGAATGGGCAAGTTAGTCAAGCTGAGAGGAGAACAATGGCTGCCTAGGACTGGTACAGAAATGGTGATGAGTTTCTTAGAGAGTGATGAAAATATCTTTAAAATGGATTATTGTGATGTCCACATAGCTTTATGCTAATCATCACTGAACTGCAGATCTAAAGGGGTTAGATTCATAGCACAGCAATTATACAATATCAAGAAAGATGTTCAAACCCAGTTTCCAGAGTCAGTGAGTGGCTGAGCAGGTTTTAAGGTGCTTGCTGCTAAGCCTTAGAACCAGAGTTCAGTGCCTAAGAGGTTCATGGTAGAAGAAAAACAGCCCCTACACCTTGTCCTCTGACCTGCACACACATGCTATGTCATGAAACATATATGTGCATACAAATAAATGAAACTAATAATAAAATAATAATTTACAAGCTAGGAGTAGTGGTGAATGACAGACCAGCACTTGGGAAGAGGAGGTGAGAAGACCAAGAGTTTAAGGCCAGCGTGGGCCTTAAGATACCCTGTCTCAAGAAAATTAAAACAACAGCGAATACAATAACATCCAAGATTCAGGATCAAACATCCTTTAGTCACCCTGTGTGACCACTCTCTTCCATAATAAACATAGAAACCAGATGTGTGGTACCGAGAACAAAATGTTTAAACAATTTCCATGAGAATCAAGACTATGTTTGGAGGTGGTTTAATTTTCCTTGGAAGGAGTGGTCAGCCTTTAATACCATTCAGTAAGAGCTGGATAATTTACTTGATTTTGACTTTTCCCAACCTGGAATTAATGGAAATATTGCTTCATTCACTGTCACTGAAATGTATTAAATTGGACAGAAGGGAATAGTAAAAATAGAAGCAATGGGACAATCGAAGAAACTCTAAAGCTCCGATGGTGTCTACTGGAACCTGTGGCTTGAGGGCTCACCCCTCTTGACCCTCAGTGACCTGTCTATTAAATGAGAACACAGAAAAAGAAAGCTGTCTGTTCCCAGGTTTCTCCCATCTACATTATTCTATCTTCTTTAAGGATGCCCCAGGACACTGGCATGCTCTTCCTGCATGTCATCACTGCTGTCAGACTAAACAAGTGTCAGAGAAGCACTGGATATGGGAAAAGCACAAATTATTGTGCTGGGAAGTCGATAAAGCCCTGGCTGGGCAAGCATGAATACCCAAGTCTGGATCCCCAGCACCTATGTGCCAGCCAGGAACAGTGGAATGAACCTGTACTCCCCACACTGCAGGGCAGAGATACTGGCTCCTAGGGGCTCACAGCTTATCATGAGCTCTAGGTTCAATGAAGCCTAGACTCAAACTGAAAAAAACAAAAATGAAAAATGTAAGATGGAGACAAGATTGAAGAAGACATCCCTATAATACCCTCTGGCCCCCACGCATGCCACACAAACAGCTGTACTAGACACATACAGAGACTACTCCTAATAATAATAAATCCCTATTAAAGAAAAATTTAGCAGGACATGGTGGCACATGCCTTTAATCCTAGCACTTGTGAAGTCAACGAAGGTGGATCTCTGAGTTAGACGTCAGGTGGCTTCTACATAGCAAGTCCCAGGATAGATGAGGCTACATAGAGAGATCCTGTCTCAAAAAAAAAGAAAGAGAGAGAGAGAGAGAGAGAGAGAGAGAGAGAGAAAGAGAGAGAAGGAAAGAAGAAGGAAAGAAGGAAGAAAAACTTTAGATTAAAAAATTTGAGATTACCAAAATCATTCCTATGGCTGGGTATGGAAGCTAGCTCAGTTGGTAGAGAACTTGGTTAATACACCTGAAACCCTGGGTTCAGACCAGTGCTGCATAAATTAGCTGTGGTGTCACAAATCTGAACTTGTAGCACTTGGGACAAAGAGGCAAGTAGATCAACAAGTTCAAGATCATCCTAGGCTGTATATTGAGTTTGAGGCCAATATGAGATACATGAGACCGTATCATACACACACACACACAAACACACACACACACAGAGAGAGAGAGAGAGAGAGAGAGAGAGAGAGAGAGAGAGAGAACTAGCTCCTACTCTATTACTCTATATGGGCTACACTGCTCTATATCATTAAATTTTCTAAACATTTTTGTCAAATGTTATGTTTTAGCTAAATTGAACATGAGTTGTTTATTCAATATTTTTTAAATAAGTATTTACATTTTTAAGGAAACTTCGATCTCATATATTCTTGGCTTTCTGCAGAGCTTCAGAAATCCCTAAGGACTGACAGAGTAACCCAAGCTTTCTTTATCAGCAGGAAGTCATGCTGGGCAGGAATGAAAAGGACAGAAAACTAAACAATAACAAGTTTCCTAGTCTTAGTGATTTGGTAATTTTAGACTTAAAAAGTCTTTAAAAATTCCAAGACTAGCTTTAGACAGTAGAAGGTAGCGTGCAGTCCTGTAAGCTTACTATCCACACAAACTGGCCACCTCCAGACTTACATAAGTGGTGCTGGGGGATGGTGGTGTATGAGGTGTGGGTGCCCACTCACATGTGAGCACAAGCTAATAGAGATCAGAAGTGGAAATCTGGTGTCTTCCTCCATCACTCCCCACCTAATGGATACAGGAGCTATCTGAATTGATTTGGCTATGCTGGCCTGTCAGCAAACCCAGGGGATCCCCCTGTGTCTGCCACCCCAGTGCTGGGATCACAGGCAAGCATGGTTGTGTCTAGCTTTCTCCTCCTCCTCCTCCTTCTTCTCCTTATATGACCGATAGGGTCCTCATCCTTATGAATAACCACTTAACTGAGTCATTTTCCCAGCCCACTGCTGGTCTTGTTTACTAGGCACAGATAAGCTCTGTGATTAGCCACTGGACTTTTGCCATTGGTCATCAACAGAGTAGGTAGGAAAGCAGGGCACAAGCTTACATATGTCTATGTGGAGGAAGAACAGGAGCGACATACCTTCCTGAGTGACAAGGGTTAACAGGCAATTCTTCAACGGTAATATCAGCACACATGTCAGCCTTTACATGGTCACTTGCCACTAGTGATAAACACCAGGGGACATTTCCCAAGAAAGCAAACCTACCTGTCTTCGTCGGGATTTTTTTGAACGGCAGTTATTATTGCCATGACCATTATGTTATGGCTCCTGTGGTGACCACTCCTATCACCATTCCAGGACACATCAGCTCAAAGTTCCTTTGGGTTCTTCAGAGCTGGTAAAGGTTTGGTTTGTTAAACTCTGGGAAAATAATCTTTCAGCTTTTGCAAATCCTGGGCAGTTAGTTTTGATAGTCATTCTAAAAACAGTGAATCCCCAGGGTGGAGGGGATCATTCTCTCCCTTGCTGATTGGAGTACACACAAAAGACCTATGCATGCCAGTGTCTTGAGTAAGCAAGGCTAAGGACAAGAACCATGGGGTTAAGGACAGCAAAGGCAGAGGACATGGCATTTTACTATTGTCCCTAAATAAGATGTGACAGGGTGGCACACTGTGGCTCAAGAGCCTCTCAAACTTTGTACAGCAAAGATGAAGACTATGGGGATGGACCGTGATCTGAGGTATGGATGGAATTCACGGATTAAGTGAAGATGTGTTGGCCAACAGCCACCCATAGCAGCACAGTCACTCTTAGCTTCTCATGCCTTCCCTCTGAGGCCTTCCCTTCTAGCACCATCTGATCGTCACAGTGTTCCAGGAGTCGGCCAATACTAGGTAGAACACTTTGCCTAAGAGCTGTCTCCAGCTCTGTCTTAGACTCACTCTAGAAGGCAAACCGGCATTGCTTGCCTCTGGGTCATAAAGGGCCTGATGGGCACGGGACATCTCCAGCACCTTGGACGGAAGCCGATGTGGGATAAAAATTAACCAGTTCAAAGCTCAATTTGAGATATGATGGCATAGAATCAACCATCTGCTGATGTCTGCTTAACCTGAGCCAGAAAAGCAGTACTGTAGGATGTGCTGGACCAGTCTGTCAAGGTAATGAGAGATACATGACTTTTTTAAGGTGTAAGTCTAGATTGCTCAGATAGTTCAACCCTGGTTTTCAGTTATTGAACACCCTTTTTCAGAGCCCTCATTTTCCTTATGTTCAGAGAAAACATTTTCATATGCATATGCTCTGGAAAAATCTCCTAAATCTGGCTTGTAGGTAGTTTCCCACTTATTATGCTATTTTTCATTCTGTTTATTGACATTTTCAACCAGAGGTGTGTTGTCACTGTGTGTCATCACTAGATGAAAAGCTCAGGAATACAATAGGACAAGCTGATTTTGCCAGGACACATAAACTGTGTGAGCTCTTACAGATTTGTTTTATCCACATTCACATAGCAGATAAGTGACCAATGAGTGAAATGGCTCAAACATTTTTCTTTAAAACCATCATGTATCAACGATCAGGTTGATAAAAGCCTCCCTTTAAGATTTAAATTAATAGCATTTATGTGGGTATGGTGGCACAGATCTTTAATTCCTAGCACCCAGGAGGCAAAAGCAAGAGGATTTGAGTTCAAGGCCAGCCTGGTCTACATAGTGAATTTGAGGACAGCCAGGCCTACACTGAGAAACCCTCTCTCAAGCCCAACAAAAGCATTTAACAATTAATAATTATGTAACACCATCCCTGTGTATGCAGCGGCAGCATACACATAGTGTCTAGTTAAAGAACAGCAAAGCCAGACTGATCTTTGCCTCTTTTTAAGAAGCTAAAGTTTCCTGGTGGATTGGAGGTCAAAGGAAATATCTGGTAAGGAGGAGCAGTAATGTCACTATGCCACCGTCATAAGGGAGTAAAGTACATGGTTATAATCTGAAATGGCTTGCAGCCTTCACTTTATAGCTTCAACTTCATAGGCATAGACAGGAAATAGGAAGAACCTTAAAGTTTAGCACCCTAAAGGCTGTGTGTGCTGGAGCGTGTGCACATGTCCTTGTGCAAGTTCATGCGTACACACACTCACACACACGTCTATCTCCCTTTCCCCTCCATTTTAAAAAATAATAAAAAGAAAAGGATGATAGAGCAGACGCTGATACAATGCCTGGTCCCATTGGGACAAAAAGAGAAGAGAGTGGCAAAAATAGACACATTAGCGTATATTAGCATATTCTAAAACACTAGTTCATCCACTTGAACGGAAGCATATTTACACGCACAAGGCAGAGAAGCCACAGTCTCTAAACGTACACACTTTGAAACACTGTCAAACGGACCCATCTTGCACAGGGGTCTCATGCCAGATGGCTGGGGCAAATGAACAGAGGCAAATTTGCTCCCTAGCTCTTTAACTCCGGGGAAACTGAGGGAGCTATTCTCTTGGCACTTAATTTTATTGGCTTCATTTCTCTACTATTATTAGTACTATTTTCATGCCTTACACATCACATTCCACTTTTACAATCATATTAGGGTGGCCTTCTATTCTACGGAGCTACTTGTGAATAAAAAAAAATGACAACAAGGGAGGAACTGGGCCCGCTCTGAGCCCACCTGGATGCTCCGCCCACAGCAATTGTTCTGTAGGTACTTCACAGGACAGTCTAGAAAAACACAAGGATTTTCAAAGCAAAAATGCAATGACATGTGATCCATGCTGACTCTAAGGAGTGGGTCCCAGAGAAAACTGTATCCAACAAGTGGAATGGGAGAAAATGGGGCATGCTAGACTACCACACACTACTTAGCACAAAAAATAAGATAAAATCATCATGCATAAAATCAGAGTTCTGCCTAGCTGCACTTGGAGAACACAGGAAAAGTCATTACCTAAAAAAAAAAAAAAGGAATAAAGACGACTTACAAACAATTACAACCCTTCAAATTACAACTCCAACACACGTATGCTGTTTCCTCTTGGCTCCATTTGGATTGACAGAAAAAAAAATCTTTGTCAGAAAAATGTAACTCCCAGCCCTGCAGGATGAAGGGACTCAAAAGTATTATTTTCTAACGCAGCAGTAGCGCAAGCCTTCTCCTGTCTGTCACCCCATTTCCCTGCCAGTACAGAAAGAAAATCTGACACAAAACAGAAAGTTCAAAGTGTTACTAACCTGAGGCCCCTGGCCAACAGAGGCGCTCCATTTTACTCTAAAGAATGAATCCTTCTATGAAGCTAATGTCCAAAGCAGTTGAAAGTCGAGATGGGGAGGGGGGGGGATGCTGGCTACCCCAAGAATCCACATAAACAGGGAAAGCCGGCCTCTTCCCAAGCTCAGCTCTGGCAAGCTCCCTAAAGGCAATTGAAGTCGGCCACGCCCACAGAACACTTTAGCCTATAAGCTTCAGCCATGAACTTGAAACCACGCCCCGTATGCTAAGCAGACATTCTGCTGTGAGAAAGAAAAGCCACACAGAGAATGAGCTAAGGCTGAGTCCGACCTCAGTTTTGCACTGCTGCCCAAGAAAGCCAGAGCACACACTTAAACAAAGAGAACTCTCATTCACTCCCCCCCCCCCGCGCCCAGACACTGCACTAAAAGGGACTGATTCACGTTAGACAAGGGCAATACAGTCTCCCCTCTACTGGGGCCATAAGATGACTTCTGTAAGTGACGTCTACGTTGGGTGCTGATCATGAAACATACAGCACTACAATTTCACACTGCGTAAGACAGATGCACAGCTTTATTGTTTATGAGAGCCAAACTCACATTATTGCTAGCTTTCAGCTTTTACATAATACAGGGCAAATTTAAACCCTCGTTTTCCACAAAAGCTCAAAAATTAATATAGTTCACAAGGAAAATCTATCAGAGAACCGTCTAATGTCAGATCTGACTTGTCTTTAAGTCTATACATTATCTTTCTCATATCAGTTCATCACTTAAGATACATTTGTAAGATAAAAAGATTTTTTTTCAAAGGGGCAGAATGATGCTCAGCAGGGAAAGACACTTGCTGCCAAGCTTGATGGCCTGAGTTCGATCCCCAGGACCCACACGGTGAAGGAGAGAACGGACTCCAAGAAGTCATCCTCTGACCCCACATGCACACATGCACATATACACCCACAAAAATAGAATGTTAAAAAGATATATCTATTTCGAGACAGTGTGTCTCTGTTAATAGCCTTGGCTGTCCTGGAACTCACTCTGTAGACCAGGCTGGCCTTGAACTTGCAGAGACTCACCTGCCTCTGCCTCCCGAGTGCTGGGATTAAAGGTGTGCACCACCACACCTGGTTTAAAAAGATATTTTCAAATGGATCATTATTGTCTTTCAATACCATACACCATGGTTTCAAAATAAACTTTCTAAATTTAGTATTCATTCTACAAAAATGTAATTGATAATTTTCGTCAAGTAACAAAACCCTAAAACACAGTCAATATAGTTCCAACATACTGCTCACTCAGCTTTTTAACATAATCTACTCACAATAAAAACAATTGTCCCTTACTTTTCAACCCCAAGAATAATGTTAATTTCAAAGACTTGCTTTTTTAAATATGAAGTTCTAATTCATTTAAATAAGTTCTACTTTAACATAGAGTTATAGATTTCATCTATACTGTAGCAAAGAATCAAATTGGGCAAGGAAAAACTGATTCACTTGCTGACAAGCAGAACTTATATACATTTCTGCTAAAACTAAATTACTCAACACTTGTGAAACGTAGGGATTTACCCATGTTAGCTCACCAATGTCAGTCAGGAAAACCCAGAGACAGTTGAGACCTGATGCCAACTCTTTATCTCCCTAACCCAGGCAGGGTTCAACAGTTTCTCCTGGACATACAAATCTGGAAAGATTTTAATCCCAGTACTGACAGGGGAAAACTGGATTTGACAGGTAACTACTGGCTTAAAAGGTCCCAGTACCCCACCTGCTGGCAGAAACAGGAGAAGCCTGGAATGTTCTTTTAACAGACCCTAGGGGAGGGAAGTCTTAGCGTTAAGAACAAGGAAGGAAGGACCAGTTATGACAACTTCGATGTCACAAGTGATGCTCAGTTAAGAATCATTAAAATGTTTTCACCTACAAAAGCAGAATATTTCTGAAAAAATTTAATACCAAAAATTAATTAAACTTAAAGCCACCTCTTATGTGGCTCTACTTTGCCAACGTAAATCATAATAACAAAAAGACATTTGCTGATTTGCATTCCCAAGGAAATCTCTTATGTGTGATATGGATTTTCTTTCCCCCTACCAGATGTCATGGTGTTCGGGTTCACCAGCAGCAGCTTTCAAACAGAAATGTACAGACAGACTCCCAGCTCAGTTAGGTGAGCTAGTGATGGGGCTGTGACTCCTTCATTCTGTAGTTTCTTCTCCTTGGATGTGGTGGTACATGCCTGTAATTCCAGCACTCAGGTGGGTTAGGCAGAGGATCTTGAGTTGGAATCAGCCTAAGTCCCACAGTGAAACTCTACCATCTATCATCTTTGGGATTTAGCTTTTCTGCCAAAATGTATTTCCTTTCAGGCTCAGGATTATAGCTGCTGCTGTATACAAAGCACTGGGTTTGATCTCGAGAACCAGGGAGTGTGGCAGCTCATCTGTAATCCTGGCACTTGGGAGAGGCAGGCAGGAGGAGGGACCAGAAACTCAAGGACATCCTCAGCTATAAACTATGATGTCAGCCTGGGATACTTGAGACTTTGTCCCAAAGTGGGGAGGAAAAAAAAAAAATGAGGCTGAGAAGATTATGAAGAGAGTCCAGTGAAGTACTTACTGTGTATGCACAGGATCTGGGTTCAAATTCCAAGAACCCATATAAAGCTGGACATGGCAGCAGAAGTCTATGGTCCCAGCATTCTCACAGAGACATGGGAAGTGGAAAACGAAGAATCCCAGATACTTCAGGAGCCAAGCAGCCTGGCTAACAGCACAGTGTGGGGTGGAAGGGGGGCAAAGAGTTAGGTGGTACTAGAAGAAAGCTTGGCTGAGGTCATCCTCTGACCTCTACAGGTGTGTCCTGCAGCATGCTTGCCTGTACTCACCCAGAAACATCCTTTGGAGTCGCGTAAGTTCATGTTTCAAAGTCTGAAGTCAGCCACAGTGGGTGTGAAGAATATTAAACTCCAGCAAAATAAGGTTACATTGAGATGCAACCTTTAAATAAGCCCAAGCATTTAATTGAAGCGAACACTGCAGGTATTACTGAAACTCCTGCTGTGAGTCAGACA
>CAJQZJ010034361.1:446730-515905 GCA_907164525.1 Lophiomys imhausi
AGAAGAAGAAGAAGAAGAAGAAGAAGAAGAAGAAGAAGAAGAAGAAGAAATCATAGGAAGACTCTCAGGAGTGGCTTTCAGAAAGGAGATCCAGGGGGATGAGATGATTCATTGTGTAAAGGTGCTTGCCTTGAAGCTAGGCCACCTGACCTTGACCCTCAGGACTCATGAAAAGGTGGAAAGAACAGAACTAACTGCACAGCACTGTCCTCAGACCTCCACATGCAGGCCAAGGCATAATTTCCCACACAATAATAAAATAGAAAGCAAAAGGAGAAAACTCTGATGTGAATTCAGTTGCAGAATTCGAAGCCAGGATTTGGAACTTGTGTCCATTCCAGGCCCTGACTCTACACTAATAAACATTAACCCCTTCTCTGATATGAACAGATTTCCACATGCACCTGCTCCACAGCGACTCCCACTGGAAGGCAGATAACTCAGCCCGCTTTGGACCTCCCCGGAGGCTGCCCTGTGAGACAAACCATTCCCTGACCTCCACACTGGGCCACGCCTTGTTGGCTTGAGGTAACTGTTACCCACATAGTGGGTCCTCAGCCATGAGTACAGGAGAGCCCATCCTCATCACCACACCTGTTAGAGTCCACCATAAGAAGTCCCAGTGCACAGTGCACGCAGTGCCTAATGACTACCCCACCCTTTCCCCAGGCTTCTATTCCTAGTCATGGCTCTTCTGGGTGTGGCTGTGTGAATTATGAAGTTTATAATATACACCTGTTTAATTTTCCATCATTCATAACACAAACAGAAGCCTCTGCTAGAGCAATTCGTTTGGAATTAGATGGACTAGCTGACACGGGGCTTTGTTCTCTGTTCTCCATGCCTGCCAACTGACATACTTTACTTGATCCGTGATGCGTGTTGCCAGGATGGCCGGAAAGGACAATGGTACCCATTGTTGCCATATCTACACCCTGGTCTGTAGCAGCTGTCATGGTTTCTCATGTTTGTGGACTTGACTTTGCTGCTTTTATTTCTATAGGCTTATTTCCTTCAAATTACTTTGAAATCCGGTCTAACCCTCTAAAATGTAACCTCATTTTGAGAACTGATAGCACAAAATTGAAAGTATGGGTGTTTAAAACTCTCTAAGGTGTATATTCAGGTCTTTATTAAGATTTATTTTCTTTTTGTGTATGGGTACTTGAACATGTCTGAATGTGCTTGTGTGTACAGATGCCTGAGGAGGCCAGAAGAACCCGTCAGATCTTCTGCAATTGGAGTGAAAAGTGGTTATGAGCTTCCATGCAGATGCTGGGAACCAAGCTCAGGTTCTCTGAAATGACAGTAAGTGTTCTCTCTCTGGCTTCTTTAATCTTTCTATATTATTGGAATTTTACACAAAACAGTATAATTTCAATCAAATTTTATCTCAAGTTTGATTGGGTAACTGGGATTTTTACATAAGTCATTCAGTTCACAGGATAGTCACCATATATTATACATACTTTCTTTTCATTAATGATAATTTAGCTTTAACCCATGGAGTAATCTATGAGTTAAAAAAAAAAAAAACAAGTTTAAGGGGCTTAGGGATGTAGCTCATTTGGTAGGCTCCTTATGAAGCCTGCACATACCTCATAACTGGTCTCGGTGGTACATACTTGTAATCCCAGCACCTTAGAGGTGGAGGGAGGAGAATTAGAAATTTAAGGTCACACCCAGATACATCCCTGGACTCCAGGACTAGAAGAGCTGTACCTTCCTCCTGCTGCTGCTTTAACATACCACACAGTCCATGTGGCTATACAGGAAGGAAGAGATCATAACACCCAGGCCCTGCCTCTCTGGAAGAAGGAACTCAATGGGCAACAAGCCCAGGATAATTTACCTTCTCAGCCAGTCGCCTGGAATATTTCCTTCCTTCCCTGTATGATTTAAGTAAGAGATTCCTGTTGCCCCGCAATGCTTCCTTAAGCTGTAAATCTATTGTATTTGTTGTATTGCCCAGGTTGGTTACTTAAATATGGCACAACACTTAACTTCACATATGCCTTAGTAACTTTTCTATTGCTGTGATTAGACACTATTGCCAAGGCAACTTAGAGAAGAAAGAGTTTCTTTGGGGGCTTAAAGTTCCAGAAGGTTAATTAGTCCATGATCATCATGGCAAGCATCAAGACAGCAGGTAGGCAGGCATGGTGTTGGAGCAGTAGCTGAGAGTTTACATTTTGATCCACAAGCATGAGACAGAGAGATGACCAGAAAGGACATGGGCTTTTGAAACCTCAAAGCCCTCCCCAGTGATATACCTCCTCCAACAAGGTCACACTTCCTAATGCTCCACAAATAGTCCTATCAACTGGGGACCAAGTATTCAAACATAAGGGCCTATGAGAGCCAGTCTCGATTAAACCCCTACACAATGTATCAGATATCCCTTGATTTGTTATGATCTTGCCTTCCAACAAACCCAGGGTGAAACCGAAAATGCTGAGAGTCAAAGTAGATTTAATGCATCCAGTCTAGGGTTAGGAAATGGCCCAGTTGGTAGACTGTTTGACTAGCATAAGCAAAGTCCTGGGTTTGGTCTTCAGCACCTCACGAATGAAGCATTGTGGTGCACACAAGGAATACCAACACAAGAGGATTAGAATTTCAAAGTCATATGGGCTATACAGTGAGTTGATGGCCAGCCTGAACTACACGAGACCTGTCTCATAAAAGAATGGAAGTCGGAAGGCCTGCCTCAAAAGGAAGCTAATTGGGCAGCATCATAACTTAAAAACGATTTAATCATAAATTAATATATGATATATTCTGTTACAAAATAGGCTGTGTGATAGTACCGATATGTATCATACTTAATATCTGATTTTCCACTCATGTGCACCCAACATGGTAAATACTGTTATGATCTTCACTTCTCAGAAAACTAAGTGAAAAATGCTGACTTGGCCAAGATCACTCCTTCAACACTTGTTTATTTAACTCATACTATGTCATGAGCACTGGTACCAGAATTAATGGTACAAAGCCAAAAGACCATGCCTTCGGGGAGATGATGTTCTATTAGGGAAAACAGACTACCAGAAATTAAAAGATACAGGCTGAGGATATAGGTCAGTGGTAGTGTTTGCCTAGCATGATCAGGATCCTGGGTTTGATCCCCAGTACTAAAAAGAAAACAAACAAACAATGAAAAGATGTAAATATAAAGGTAGATGGTGCTACTTGCTATGAAGACCAGAGCACAATAAGGGAAATCAGAATGATGGGGGGAGGAGAGGAGGTGGCACACTCTTGAGATGAGTGCTCAGGGGAGGCTGTGGGGAATTTCTGCTGGTAAGGTTGAACTCTGGCATTACTAGAAAGCCCCTGAGCTCAGCACTAAATGACGGACTTCCCTTTTCAGCAGAGTCCCTTCCTCCACCTGATCTGGGGAAACTCCAGTTTCTCTAAGGAGTGTCATGTAGCCTCGGGGAAGACACAGGCCCAACCCTTTCCTGATAAGAAACCCAAGTAATGAACACCTGGGGATTTCTGGAGGTACTTCCCCATGCTAATGAGACCTCTAGGTGCTTTAGCTTTCAGCCAATGACATCTGTCCATGCCTCTAACCATTCCTGGAGTTCTTGCTCCACCTCCGCTCCCCTTGGGATAGTTAGGTACTGTGTCTCCTTTCTTATGATAGGATCATACCCAACAAATCAAACACATTCCCCTGCAAAACCCCTCCCCACTGTCCAAAGTTTTATAATGTCCCTGATTCACGAAATAAACTGTTTCTCCATTCTTCCACCATGAATGTTTGAGACTCGGCTGTTTATTTTGGGCTTGGGAGGAAAGGCTTTCCCCCACCCCATGAAAAACTCAGCACTCGACATGCCTGCCTACCTAGGCTTGCCTGGGACTCAGGTTCCTGCCTTGCTGCCACCTAGCCGGGTCTCCTACCACCTGCAGCTGGGGCTTGTCTCTAGCACCCAGAACCCCAGCTCAGCAAGGCTCATGTCTCAATCACCACTTCTTTTACCCCAGTGGCCACCTCTGAAGGTCACGGAGAGGACACTGTGCTGCCTCTCCCACACAGCCCACCACAGTTCTTCTGAGATGGTTGGTTGCTGACTGTTCATGAAACAGACACAGGACTCACCTGGCCACTTGGCTCGGCTCAGGGGCTCCAAGAGTTCCTTACAGCTGCCTGGCCTGAAGCCAGCAGTTAAGCTAAAAGAGTTGTAACCTTTTGCTGAATGAGAGAGACAGGGCTATCCTAACTCTCCTGCATGCTTTTCATAAGAGCTGTGACACCTGGTGGTGAAAATAAACTTTTCTCCTGCCTCTGTAGCCTGATTGGACATGTTCTACCCCTTTCTGCCCAGACTGACCTATCCTTGACCTTAGGGCAGGGGAGCACGCAAGCACACCTGTATCCCCAACACTTGCAAGGTGCAGGCAGGAGGGTCAGGAATTTGAGGTCACTCTCAATTACATAGTGAATTCAAAGCCAGCATGGACTGCCTGAGCTAATGTCTTAAATATGCCAAAAAAAGGGCAGAAATATAAAGCAAAATAGAGAGGACAAGAGATTAAAGGGGTATCTTTAGATTGTTAAGTGAAACATTGTAATTGTGCATATTATAGTGTGACATTCCTAAATAGGTTTACAATGACATTTCTAAATAAATTTACAAAGTTTACATGATCAGGTCAGGATAAATAGCATACCACCACCTCAAACCTTTAGAATTAGTTTATATAGGGAACTTTGAAAATCCTACGTTAGTAACTAACATCAACCCTAATTGTTTTGCTGTACTATATAGAATACAAACATTAATCTTCCCTATAAATGGATCCTGGTACATGTTAACCCTCACCTCTCTGCCTTCCCTCCCCAACAACCTTCCTAAGCTCAGGGAAGAACTATTCTCCTTTTTACATCAGGATATCTATGATTCAGCTTCCACATATAAATAAAAACAAATGATACTTGTCTTTCTGTGCCTAGCTTATTTCATTTAACATGATGCAAGGGGATGTCTTTAAAGAGGATACTATGGAACATGTGGATAATAAAAACTATCCAATAAGCAAAGGGAGTCTAATGATGCTAGATGTAGAAGGATACAGAGTACTGAATAGGCAGGAGCAGATTTGTATACTGGAGATAAGACAGATGTAACTCAGGAGAACACACAATCCATCATTCTGAAGACCAGGGCCTACAGGAAGAGAATGACAATGGATACACGAGGGTTTGATCATGGGGAGGTAGGTTAGTTCTTTCTGATTACTTCTAGATTCTCCATGATCCTTAGCCAAGAGAGACAGGAGGAAATGTAGGTTTGGGGAAGAAACAAAGATAGGCGGAAGATAGGACAATGAACTCACTGGGAAATAAACTGTAACTGCCGAAGAGTGCCGAGTGGGGGCAAAGGTAAAGGGATGGAGGAGAGATGACCGATTAATTGCACATCGCCAGGGTGTGTATGATGTTTTCAAGGTATGCTCAGCTTTCGGAGAGAGCGGTCAGCTGTACCTGTGGGGTCTTGATTTTAAACACGGCTGGGATTTGCTGGACAGTGTGACAGGAGGAGAGACAGAGAGAATAATCACAAGTGTGATGGTTAATCTAGTCTCTTTAAATATATTTTATGAACTCTCCTTCCTTCCTTTCCTCCCACCTTTCTTCCTCTTTCTGTCTGTTTATCTGTCTCTGTCTCTGTGTTGCTGTGTGTGTGTGTGTGTGTGTGTGTGTGTGTGTGTGTGTCCATACAGCATAACTTGTAGTATTAGCTCTCCTTCCACCATATGGGTCTCAGTGTCAAACTCGGGTCATCACACTTGCTAGCAAGTTCCTTTAAGCATTGAGCCATCTCACCAGCCCTCAATTTAACTTTAAACAAATACATGTTTTGTTCATCTCTGGCTGAATTAATAAAAGCGAATTTGTAAATCCACAAAACTAAAGAAAAGATCCAGTCCTGGTCTGTCTTCCTGGACCAAGGAGGGGCCATATCAGGAAACAGGACTTATATCCTACATTATAGATTCTTATCCACCAAACAGGTTTTAATGGTTCCATTAAAACTGTATGTATGTATGTTGTATGTATGTATGTATGTATGTATGTATGTATGTATGTATGTATGTATATACATTTTTGAGGAAATGTATTACTCTGATGAAGTTTCTACTGGAAAAGTAACATGGGAACCTTCCTGCTGATTCTCATGCAAATGTGGCAGCCACAGATGGTCCTCCATTTACATGGTTCAACCCATATTTTCTCAGTTTCCCCTTATGTCAAAGCCAAATGACAACTGGCCTTCCAGCTTTGAATCTAGATCTTCTCCGGAGTTAGTAACAAATGATCTCTAGTGATGCTGGACACTGGCAATACCCCTTGGATCTTGTCAGGCACATAATCAGGGTACTCTACAGTATCTTGTGTGGTTCAGTAGGGTAGCTATGTTACGTGCATTTTATGGGGGTGTGTTTGAGTGTGTGTTCATGTGTGTACACGTATGCATGTGTGCAGGTATGGTGTGTGTACAGGTACAGACATCAACTTTGGGTTGAGGATGCACTCAAAGTTGTTTTGTTGTTGGTTGGTTGGTTAGTTGGTTTTTGGTTTGTTTGTTGTTGTTGTTTGTTTTGAGACAGGGTTTCTCTGTGTAGCCGTGGCTGTCCTGGAACTCATTCTATGGACCAGGTTGACCTTGAAACCAGAGATCTGCCTGTCTCTGCCTCCAGAGTGCTGGGATTACAGGAGTGTGCCATCACACCCTGCTGGAAGAGGTATTATAAATTAAAATATTGCTTCCATCAGATCAGCCAGTTGGTTTACCTCCTGAGCATTGCAAGTAGGCATGCTTGTATGCACACACAGAGGCCACTAGAAAACACTCGGTGTCCTGCTCTATCATTCTATGCCTCATTAGAAGTTGAGGAGCATCTGTAAATTTTCAGCATATTCAGTGTCTTACACTAACCCCTTTCATTGATAGGTTATCATCACTTTAAACCTTCCAGCTTGCTGTCCATGCCTGCACCTAGCAATTTACTAAACAGTTTTGAACAATGCATAACTTCAGCAGGGTACAAGCATCCAGCAGAGAACAGAAATGATGTGGCCCTACACTGGGTAAGCTGGCCATTCCTGACCATTCTGCTCTCCCACCTCTGGCTTCCTCTGAGGTCCCCAAAACTGCCTGCCATGCAGAAGCTTCCATAAATAGTCACTTGGCCTGTCCAGTAAGTCAGGCTTCTTCAGAGTATGGGTAATACAGGGCTTCAACACAGGCCTCCGTCTGGGATCCCACCCTAGAACATACTATGCTAAAACACTGAGTTGTTTCCTCGCTTCCTTTTCCCTTGGCAATGCCTCTATTGTCCTTGTGAAATAAATGCCTGGGTGCCCCCAAGTGGCCAATATGTCTATTCTACTCCTACTGCAAAAGCTGATTCTGTACAAAACAAAACAAACCAACTACTTGATCATACATAGTGTTTATATAGAAGGAAATATGATAGATTTGTACACCTCAAAAAGTTTCTGGAATACATCTGCCCATGCTATGACTCATTTAAATGTCACTATCTCCAGAAAGTATAACAAAGATCATTCCCTTGCTAAAATTTATGGTGTATACCTGCTTTGGGGTGGGGTGGGGGTGGATAGAATATCAAAGAGGAGGCTGATGCAAGATGAGGGACAGACACTTGCTTCCTAGTGGGAAGCATGGTATCCTTGGGGACTGGCAAGATGGCTCAGTGGGTAAGAGTGCTGGCCGCCAAGATTGACAACGTGTCTTTGATCATTAGGCCCCCCTTGGCTGAAGGAGAGAACTGACTCCAAAAAGTAGTCTCTCTCTCTCTCTCTCTCTCCCTCTCCCTCTCTCTCTCTTACACACACATACACACACACACAAATAAATGCAAAAAGAAGGATAATAGCAATATTGGTATCCCTGGACTATCATTTGAGAAAAGTGAATGTATATTTCCCTGATATGGTATAGAAATTTAGATACAAGAATTAATTTGGCTTTAAAAAAAAAGGGGGAAAGATTTTTTTTTCCTTTGAGAAAGGGTCTCAAATAGCCCAGCATGGCCTCTATTACTCTGCAGCTAAAGGCAGCCTTGATCTTTTGGTCTTTCTCCCTCCACCTCCTGAGTCTGAGATTATAGGCAGGCACCACTGTTGCCTGGTTTATGAAGTACTGGGAATTGAACCCAGGGCTTCTGCACATTAGCCAACCACTCTACCCAATGAGTTTTGTCCAGACCCTGACAATGACTTATGAAAAGAAGGTATTATAACTATGGGCTTTAAGAAAAAAAAAATAGCTTTTAAGCTTGGAGCACAGCTGCCTTTTCTTTTGAAAAGAGCAACAGGAGAGCCTGGGGTCACTATACCAACAAGGAGAGTGATTGGCAAACACAATACCCAGGTTCCCAGCTGCTGAGAAAATGAAGCCAGGTTCACCAACTATTAACATCTTGAAGGAGAGGGCTGAAGTTGTCTGAAAGGAGTAGGATTCTAAGACCCCTTGGCCAACTGAACTCACTCAATTAAGATCTCAATAAACCAAGAGGCTTGATATTAGTTCCCTAACAACCCATTTACCCACTCCCAGATACAAATCAGAACCCATAGACAGGGTCAGTATTCTGGATCAGCTAAAGAATAGTGTGGGCCACAGGAGACCCTGTCTCAAACAAACAAGGACCAAGCAAATAGAGGCAAAACAAAACCCAACAGGAAGCCTGCAAAACTGACACAATGTGGCAAATTTATTATACCGTGGTTGAAATGTTGTAAAAACTCTTCATGTCTCCTAAAAGCTGACCAGGAAAATATTGCAGGGATCTTGACAGGACAAAGAGCAGTGACAGTTGCCGACGGTTTTCCACGTGTATCAAAGCACTTCGCTGTCAAGCCTGGCTCCAGAAGACAAAGAAGACCATGCATTAAAGTTTCATCTAGTTCCTCCTACCACCAGTGCGACTCCTGACTTGTCTGAGCTTAAATTTTCTGCTGTTAGCTGAGCTTAAGGTTCAGTGCTTTCAGGAAGACTAGGAGTTCAAGGCCAGACTGGGTGACAAGTTGAGACCTGTCTAAATCAACCAATAATAGTTATAATAATAGAAAAGAATCTCCTGTTAGCAGAAGGAATAATTTGCTTCTTTGTTTGTTTAGAGTCTTGTTTTTTTGAGTCAGGGTCTTACCCTATAGCTGAGTCTAGCCTAGAACTTACTATGTAGCCCAGGCTGGCTTCCAACTCATAGAAATCCTCCTGCATTGGTCTCTCGACCAATTTTGGTTACAAGAATGAGCCATCATGCCTGTCTCTGTATATGTTTATGGAACCTTTATTCCAATACCTGCTGAATACCTACTCTGTGCTGGGACATCTGTAGACACTAAAAGTTCAAGGTTGGATAATAAATGGACATCACAAAGCTGGAGAACTCATGAAGGAGGTGATCTACATGCCCCAATCAACAAAACTGTGCCATGAACAGAAGCTTAGGAGAAGGAAAGAGAGCAGAAATGCCTGACCAAGCATGCAGGAAAGTGCTCATCAGGGTAGACACTACCAAGGTACAGGATGCTTATCTGTAAGAGAGAAAGAGTGTCTTGCTGAAAGAGTCCCAGAGCCAGGGAGAACAAGGCAAGTTCTAACACTAAAACTCCCAGGAGAGGAAGAGAAAGGAAAAGGGGGAAAAGAGGGAGAGGGAGGAAGAGAGAGATTTGAATCAAATGAGGAGCATAGAAGGTTTTATGCTCTAATCTGAGCTTCAGAAAGACCACATGCTCTATAAATCTGGGGACAGAGACTGAGCAATGCTCTGTGAGGTAGGAGCTCACAGGGCCAAAAGCTGTAGTGAGAAATCAGTACCAAGGAAGGGTTTAGTGGAATAGAAAGGGTCGGGAGACAGGAAGGTAGGCATTCACCTTACTCAGTGAGGCGAGGAGGACGTGGACAGATGCATGAAAGCAGAGCCTGTTATGGTGTTCCATAGGAAGAGAATAGGAGAAGAGGCTAATCAGCAGGCCCAAGCAGGACAGCTGCACACACACTGTTGTTTGGCTGGGTAATTTGGAGGCCAGAGGTAATCTTGCCCGGCATTTCTAAGAGACCATAGAGAGCTGGGGAAGAGACAGTACTGAGGTCAGGCTTCAGACTCCGCAGCTTCTTTCACATGGGCTGACCAAACCAGGAGGACAAAAGGCCATGGGAAAGCTGAGCCAAGAGATGGTGTGTTCACTGGGAGGGACTTGGCATGAAGTAAGCTCATAGGAATGATGGAATCCCAATTGCAGGGTTCAGAGCTACTGTGGTTTGAATGTGAAGTGTCTTCCACGGGGTCATGCTCTTGTGTTTGAACTCTTGGTATCAGACTGCTGGAGTTGTCAGAAGGTTATAGAACTTTTAGGACATGGAGTTTCACAGAAGGAAGTGCAGCACTAGGGGCTGGCCTTGGTGCTTTGTAGCCCAGCCTCACTTCCTGTCCACTCTCTGCATCCTGGCTGCACATGTAACGTGACCACACATCACACTGTGCTGCCTTGCCTTCCCTGCCACGAAGGACTGCATCTCTTCAAAGTAAGCTGAATGATATCCATTTTCCTTTGGGTAGCTTTTTGTCAGATGGCAGGCCACAACAACAAGAAAAGCACCTAGTATAATACTCAGAAAGTGGGGCATCCCACAGAAAGTCCAATAAGAGAAAAGTTTGCAGAGAAGAACTTCCAAGCCATAAATGAGGGCAGGGGTTCCTTCCAACATGTTTTGTTGGAAAAGAAAACAACAAGGCCTATGACAGGGAAAGAGGCATGCACACTCACTGTGGCTTCCTGCATGCTGGGTCCTGTTCTAAGCTCTGACAATATGAAAGCAAGCTTCTATGAAACCTGGGAGATCAGGAGTTCAAAGTCGACCTCAGTTACACAACCTGGGCTACATGAGACTATGTCTGGGGAAAACAAAAGCAAAAGTGCTAACGTAGGTTGAACGAGCCACCAGGAGCAAACCAGTAAGCAGCATCCCTCCATGGCTTCTACTCCAGTTCCTACTTGCTCAAGCTCCTGCTCTGACCTCCCTCAGTGTCAGGGTGTGACCTGAGAATTAAAAGTTAAAATAACCTGACAAAAAAAGTGCTAGTATTCATCAGGAAAACTAAAATTAAAAAATGAGACATAGAGATGGGGCTCAGTAGATAAAGACACTTGCTGTCAAACCCAAAGACCCGAATTCAATGACTGGAAGCCTTATAAAGAAAGGCAGAAGAAGAGCCCTAACTCCCACAAGTTGTCCTCTAACCTCCACACCCGCACTAGTGTGTGAATACACACAGACATCTTATGTTTTGATGTTTTAAAGTATTTGTTCGTTTGTTTTTCACTGGATAGGTGTGGCTGCCCTAGAGCTCACAGAACTCACCTGCCTCTGCCTTCCCAGTGCTAGGATTAGTAGAAAGCATAACTCTGCCTGGCCCTTGGTGCTTTAAATACTGTACAGGCACCATAACATCCTTAAACAGCTCATTGTGCACTTTCACTTGGCTTACACATATGTGGACGGTTCTCTCCCTTACTCTGCTCTGATTTTTTTTTTCTGAGATAAGCTCTTGCTATATATCTGCAGATGATCTGCAACTCACTATGTAGACCAGGCTGGCCTCAAACTTTTGGTTTGTTGGGATTATAGGTGTACACCATCATACCTATTGTTTGTTATTTCCATTCTTTTTTTTTTTTTTTTTTTTTGGTTTTTCGAGACAGGGTTTCTCTGTTTAACAGCTCTGGCTGTCCTGGACTTGCTTTGTAGACCAGGCTGGCCTCGAACTAGCAAAGATCCGCCTGCCTCTGCCTCCCAAGTGCTGGGATTAAAGGCGTGCGCCACCACCGCCTGGCTTGTTATTTCCATTCTTAAAGTAAATAAATGTATTTACTTTCTGAAGCAGGGTTCCACGTATCCAGGCTGACTTCATGTTCTCATCCTCCTGCGTGCTGGGATTGCAGGCCTGTGCTTCCACTCCCAGTTTATCGGCTACTAGAGCTGGAGCTCTGGGTTTCACCTGTTAGGTGAATACTTTGTGAACTGAGGGACACCCCCAGGACCTAATTTCCTGGGAATGTGCCAACCTGATGACCTGAATTCAATGACTGGAAGCCACATAAAGGTGGAAGGAGAGACTCAATTCCCACAAATTATCCTCTGACCGTCAGGAAATCCTGTTGGTAAGGTCGAAGTCTGGCATTACCAGAAAGCCCCTGATCTCCGTGCAGAATGATGAGCTCCCTTTGTCAGCAGGGCCTCGCCTTCTGTACCTGGGGGTTCCCAGGATACCAGACTCCACACCCTCTATCTGAGGAATGTCACATAGCCCTCAGGGAAATTACAGGTCCAACCCTTTCTCCTGATAAGAAACCTGTTCAACAGCACCTGGGATTCCTTTAAACATCTCCTCATGCTAATGAAGTATCTTTTAGTACCTTAGCTTTTAGCCACAGATGACTTCCACCCATGTCTCTAACCATACCTGGGGTGTAACATTTGACACAATTCCCTGCTGACATTCTTCACCCCTGCCACCCCACACCTGACACACCCCGACACACGCCCCCTCTCCCTGCTGCCCATAGGAGGATTAGGTATTGCATTCCCCCTTCTTATGACAGGACCCATGCCGCTGCATGTAAATGAAGTATCCCTGGCACTCCTAGCCCAACAAATCAAATGTATTCACCCCCCCCCCCAAGTCCTACCACTACCCAGGGTTTATAATGTCTCTGTTCAAGAAATAAACAATTTCTTTCCTATCTTCCACCATCTACTTCAAAGATCACCTGAGACTCACTGCTTATTTTGGGCTAAAGAGCCTCTTCCTCCCAGAAGACCTCTGAATCTTCCCACCTAACCAGACTCCTGCCCTGGCAGCCAAAGCTCACTTCAGGGTGCCTGGGGCACAAGCTTCCACCTCTGCCTCGTCACTGTGGCCACCCTGGACACAAACTGCCACCTTCTCATCAGCCCTCACCACAGTGGTCATCTGCAGCAGCAAGTTGGTTGTTCCTGAAGTAGCTGCCAGATTTGCCCCAGCCAGGTCAGGCTTCCCTCAACACTTATCTGGGTTCAGGAGCCCTGAGCTCCCTGCTGCTGCCCAGCCTGGGGCCAGCAGCTTAACTAAAATGGTTGTGACTTTGCACAGCAGGGCGCGTCTCTCTCTCTCTCTCCTGCAGTTTTATCTGGGAGCCTAACACTTGGTCGAGCTCCAGCCTGACCAGATATCCTGTGACATTGGTCTCCTTTTCTGCCCAGAAACCAACCGAGCTTGGGCCTTCCAGTGGAGAAGAGTGCTCTTGCAGCTTGGTGCCCAACAAGACCTGAGCTTCCCGGAAGACGCAGAATGACATCTGAACTTCACATCCATGCCATGGCAAGTCACACAGAGACATTTTTTATTTTTATTTTTCATATGGTTTTAAATGTTTGTTTACTTATTTAATTATCACTGTATTTGAAGTTGCTCCTGTTAGCAGAGCACCCCCCCCCCCCCCCCCCCCTAATCTTCAGCTTCAGACAGAAGTTTAGGAACAGGAGATGTCAAAGAACACAAATGCTACGTAGTGTTTTGTAATGAGAGATCAGTCTTACCCATGATCCCCAACACAGAAACTTATGAAACACAAAAAAAGTCATTATTGCTTGCATAAAGGAACTGTATAAACCAAATTCTACTCAGTTGTGTCTCTATATGGCTCCTTCTTGCATGCACTCTATCTGTACTCTCTACTGCCTGGCAGACACTACAGAGAACACAGCAAACAAACACGTTCTTACACAAGGTTCTCACTGGAACAGCAGCTGGGCAAGCAAGGCAGCAGCAGCGACAATACCTGTGTATAACAGCAGCACCAGGATAGAACAGGGCAGGGATCTGCTTAAATGCAGGGTTGGGGAAGGCATCTCTGATGCGTATTGTTATGTGAAGATCTAAAGAGAGGGAGGGTGCAAGCCCACAACAGTGGGAGCTTTCTGATCATATCACACTCCAGCAAGCAGCATTCCCTGCCTTCCTGAGAGACCACCTCATAGAAGAGCTTAGCAATGTACGGCATGTCTGTAGCGAAGTCGCCCCTAGGAAGATCTGGGTCTCTTCCTCCAGAACATTCTCAAAAATCTGTTATAGCTTCTTCCCACTTCCCTCCTGCAGACCATATCTCTATAGAGCACCCTGCCCATAGGGCATGTCTGAGCTTGCTGGCTTCCTACCCATTGAGAACAGCCAAGATGCTATCTGCCAGTGAAGGGATGAGTGGACAGGTCAGGGGGTGACATGCTGGCTTTGCAAGCAAGAGGAAATAAGTTTGGATTCCCAGAACCTACATAAAAAGAAAGAAGGAAGGAAAATGGGCATGGCAGCATGACTGTACTGGAGCAGAGGGACACATCCAGGATGCTAATGTGAAGTGGTACACGTACATTCCTATAATCCCAGCATTGGGGGTGGACATGGCATGAGGATCAGGCATTCAAGACTAAAGTTCAAGGCCAGCCCAAGCCTCTTAAAGCCCTGCATGACTTTAACCTCAGCACTCAGGAGACTGAGGCAGGTGGATCTCTGTGAGTTTGAAGCCAACCTGGTCTACAAAGTTTTCCAGGCCAGCCAGAGCTACCCAGTGAGGCCCTGTCTCAAACAAAACAAAACCAGATGGATGACCTTCCAGTATCTCCACTACGGGACCACAAGGTTTCCGAGAAAGTTTCACCTGACTTGTGCCAATAGTGTCTGTCAATGAGTTTTCACTAAACAAAGGACAAGAACTACTTGCTGTAGCGATGAAAGAAACCCTCCATGAAGAATGGCATCAGAGGGAAGAATTTACCCAACTGTGGCAGAAAAATCCCACAATAAAGGGCCATCTCTGTTTGAAATCAACATTGCAACTAGTTACTCATTTCTGTTTTCAAGAACTTAAACTTGGGGTAAGACAGCTCAGCAGGTACAGGCACCTGAAGCTAAGTGCCAAGCCTCAGGATCTGAGTTCTATCCTGTGGACCCACATGGAGCCAGAGCTCTACAGACTTGCACAAGCTGTCCTCTCCACCCTGTGTGTGTTGTGGCAAACATGCATCCCTGCAGACCTATATGGTAGAGTAAAAGGTGGACTCCTGAAGGCTGTCCTTTCCACCCCATGTGTGCTATGGTACATGCATGCATCAAAATAAATAAATAAATAAATGCAATTTAAAAGGAACTTACAGGGATGGGCACTGTGCCACATGCCTTTAATACCAGAATTTGGGAAGCAGTGGCAAGTAGATCTCTGTGAGTTTGAAGCCAGCTTGTTCTACCTACTGAGTTCCAGAACAGCCAGGGCTATATGGAGAGACTCTGTCTCAGGAGTTAAAAAAAAGGAACTACAATCTGATAAACTACTTTTCACAAGCAAACAAAAACAGCTGGGCCTTTAAACCTCCCAAATGTTGACTTAATGCCAGGTTCCATCATCAATGTGGCTGTATTCCCACCCAATACTTCTGGTGCCCAATAATGAAGCCATGGGATTATTTTAAGTGGATAGTTCTAGAGAATTCCTTCGTTTTAAACTTGAACTAAAAAAGCAACACTGACTATTTTAAATAGTTTCTAATAGAAAATGCCTGGGAACATTTGTCAAATACAATGTGTTAATTGCTTATAGTAGTCTTTAATTAGTGAAGTGGGCTTTTCCCATTGTAAATGCATAGTTTTATCATCATACAGTCATGAACGAGCTGGCGAGATGGCTCATTGTGTAAGGCATTTGCTACCAAGCCTGATGACCTGAGTTCTGTCTCTGAGACCCTCACAGTGGAAAGAGAGACCTGACTCTGAAAAGTTGTTCTCTAACCTTCACATAAGCACAGTGGCATTTGCAAGTACACACACACACACACACACACACACACACACACATCATATATTCACACATACTGACACACATATCATACACACACATACACATCACACACACACTGATACACACCATATACACACATGCACACACATGTGCACATACATGCATCATACACACATACACATCATATACACACATTGACACATACATTGTATATACACACACACAACAGACACAAACACACACACGCACAAACACACAATATAGAAGAAAAAGATTTGTTAGCATGTATGTAAAGAAGATGAAAATAGGTGCAAATAAGAACAGTTAAAAACTTAGACATATTTCCATTAGTTGTAAAAACAATGTTAAATTCTGTTGCATTAGATGTGTTCACAATGGAACCTCAAAATTCCTCACTCATTTCATACAACATAAAAAAATAAAGTCAACTCTCTGTGATAGGTGGGAAAGCAGAACCAAATAGTGAAAATAGCAAACTACACAACTAATTCAGGATTGCCACCAGTCAACAATTACAGTAACATCCAAGCACTTTCGGCAGAAATGAGGCAAGACTCACTGACTTGGTTTCACCCTGTATCTGTTACTACTTGGCAACTAAATACTGATATGTGACATGTTGACCTCACTGGGAGGAACCACAGTCCCCAAAGTGCCCTTTCGCGTGTGTGTGTCTAGTCAGGGTCAGTGGCCACGACACTGTCTCCTCAGAGCAGAAGCACAGAAGGGGCAGCAGCCATTTTATGGCCTGGGCACATGTGCACACATGCAAACCGTTCCCTTGCTAGCCAGTCAGCTACTAACCTTGATGCCGTGAAGAGATTACCAGCTCTGTTGTGGGTTATTAGTCCACAGGAAGCATCCCGTGGACAGGACTGAAGTTATCCATTGAATGTCTCTTAGGAATCCCACACTTCAGGAACTCCATGCTTCTGTTTCTGCTCCTGGTGGTTCTGTTTATGGTACCTGTTTCTGGTGAATAAGCCACTTCCCTGTAATAAATCCCTAAATACGTGTAATTTACTAACCCCACATCTGTGGCAAACTTACCTAGTTTATGACTCATGTTTATGACTGGTGAGAGGATATAAAAGAACACTTCCTGATGTGGAATCATCCAGAAAGGCACCAAAGATTCCCCTTTTACAAGGGGTCTTCCTGAGTATATGGCTACAATGGCCAGCTTTTGAAAATGAGACTCAAATTAACTAAGAAATCCAGAGTGTAGCTAGGGGCAGCGGCTGAGGTGACCAAGCTCCTCACTGGTGAGATGGAAATGAGAGTGTTAGAATGATGAGGCAAATCTGGTCATTCACAGGGAGGCAGAAACTTCCCTCCTCTTTCCTTCATTCTTTGCCCACAATGTGAATAGGACATGTCAAGCACCAGACTCCTTCTCTGACAAGGACCACATCTTAAAGAGAGCTGCAGAGAGGCAGAAGGCACCTTGGCGCGAACCACACCAGCTACCAAGTGCCTGCATCTAATCTGCTTTCGCAAGAAAAACAGTACCTTGGGATCTGAGACACTTTCCGAATAACACAGTTCCTAAGTGTCTTTGCCTCAGTTTCCCATCTTCTTAGTAACAGTCTCCTACATTTAAGTTGTTGTATTGTAAGGAACAGCAATGTTAACCCTCAATGCTGTGTGTGGGGACACATTAAATGTTTAAGGGGAGAAGAGTAGACACACACCCTCAGCAAAAGCTCATCCTTATTTTTCCATGCTTCTAGGCTTTGGCAAGAGAATACAAGAAAAGTTTTTTACCCTCTGCAATAAATGCCTTTACAAAGCCACAAACTTTAACTCCCATGGCATAGAGTTTCATATGCAAGCCTGTGGTTATATCCAAACTCACTCATTCCACAGATGTGTGCTGTAGAAAATTTACTCTGCTGTATCTCCAGATAAGGCGCTGTCTTTTTCATGTTAGAGTAATTCTGTTTTCTAAACCAGTGGCTTCTCGTGTGTCCAAGGCCTGTTATTAAATTTATGTATTTACTCCGTGTGTGTGTGTGTGTGTGTGTGTGTGTGTACAGGATGAGTATGGCGACCAGAAAATAACTCGTGAGAGTCAGTCCTCCCCTCCCACCATGAGGGTTCCAGGAATTGAACTCAAGACATCAGGTTTGACGGCACACACCTTTAGCTTCTGAACGATCTCATGCCTCATGGCTGTCCAGTGTGGTTTTTGCTGAATGCCAACCCAACCATGTAGCCACTCAGAAACCTATCAGTCAGCTCAGCAGTCTTTTTAGATGCTGGGTAACATACCACCAAGAATGACACACTTTCTGGGCCAGCTTGAGATCTATTGTGTCACTAAATTACAGTGGAGAACTTGCCTGACGCATCAGGCAGGAGACAAGAGAGAGGGAAAAAATATCAGGGCAGTGACTAAGGGGGGGGATGCAGTGACTAATACAAATAAGAGTGAAGAAACACCAATCAGGAACACAGGCCACTTCCCATACCTTCAGTTCACACAGAAGTGTCTGTTCCTGGGGCTGACTATAAAAGGCTAGATCAAAAAGTACTGACAAGGTGCAGGGGTGTCAAATGTCCTCTGTCCCCAGGCCACTCCTGATATTGCAGCAAATCTGATCCCTCTTCAGAGGCCGGAGGGAGGACGTTCATAGATTGGTATCCCAGCTCTGAATAGATGAACTTGGGAAACCCCTCTCATAGCACAATGGGTGAGCCTGTTCCCAGCCTGGGTCACAATGCTGGGCCCAGGCCCTTTGTCTGTGTTGCTTCCTTCTTTTCACAGCTCTGCAAAGCAGGGGTCTATGCTGGTGAGTTCTGGGCTTCTCTGCCAACACCCTCCCTTAAACACTGATGTTGCTTAGGGTTCTTCTATCTCCTTATTTGGCACCTTAGTCCCCGATCATTCTGACAGCAAGGGGAGTCTAGGAGACATTTGTAAACTTACACAAAGCTTCCCTCTTCCAAACGCCACCATTCCTCTGTTCTCTCTCCTGAATGCCCAGGATCCTCTGAATTCCCTCAAGCGCCTATTTCATCAAGTTCAAGTCAAATATGATCTTGAATCTCAGAGTAGTTGTCCCTCCCTGGCCTGGGCCTAAGCATAAGCTGTGTTGCAATTTGAGTTCCTGGCCCCACCATGCAACCAGCGGCCATGCGCACCATTTTTAATCTACTTTTCTGTATTTCATCTATGAAGTTTAGTGGGGGGGGAGGGACCCAAAATGAACTTCTTACATTCTAGGAGCAAGAATGGATCTGGGATCCTGGACATCAGTCTGCCCCTAGGGATCTGCAGAGGAAGAATAGGCCTCAGGCCCAGAGCCTGTGTGAGCCTGTAGGAGGGTGAGAGGCCTAAGTTCTGAAACAGGGAACAAAGCAAAAGTTTGTGATGGGGGGTGGGGCTCTTAAACCATGCCAGTTGGATGGCTCCAAGAGATCACCAAGGATACACAGAGATTTTTAGTAAAGGTTCTGCATGGCAGGGGCGAGGCATTCTGATGTATGCAAATCATAGCTGCTTGGGAGGCAAAGGCAGGAGGGTAAAAAGGTTGAGGCCAAACTGGGTTATGCAAATGAGACCTGTCTCAAGGACAAATTAAGGTTCAAGAGGAACACGGAAGGACACGCATGAAATTCCAGAGGTTAGAGGTTAGAGACAGGAAGATCAAATTCAAGGCCAGCGTTGGTTACAAGAATGAGTTGACTGAGGCCAATGCAGGACAAGAATAAGATCTTGTCTCACATTTGAGTCCTACAGTTAGATGTCCATACTGTTCTTTATTAGCCTTGACCTCACATAAACTCATGCCACTGGGGTCTGGGGACATTTCTTGAATCCATCTCATGTTCTTCCTTTATAACTCTCACTCAGAGCTTTTTCCCCCCCTCTACAAAACATCGCTACAAATTGCTGCCAGAGTAATCTTGTCAAAGCAGAGGTCCAGCAATCTTCTGGGCTCCAGAGCAAAACTTGGAAATATTACAAGTTACTTGTTAAATGTAGCAATGATGGAAAGTTAAGTAGAAGTAACTTACATTAAGGTCAAAGGCAATAAAATACTAATAATTGACTGTTGCTTTCTGATTTTTACATCCTGTTAATTCCTCTGCTTTGGAGGACATGTTTGTCTGGCTACTGTTGTGGAAATGCTGTGTGGTGAGCCGATGCATCTCCCCACTGTCAAACTTGTCCACATGGAAATTTAAAAACACTATACATCACGGGTGATTTTTGCTAAGAAAAGTCCTAAGAAGGTGATGGGTAAAAATGTTGATGGGACATGTGGCCCTTGTAGTTGTCACCCTGTGAACAAACCAGCAATTGAGGAAGTATTTTTCTAGCAAACTATCTGATTCATACCCAAGATGCTTAATGAAGAAGTGTTGTTCAGAGATGTGCCTGGCTTCACATTTGTTTCATCCTTACACTGACAAGGAAACAGGTGGACCTGCCTTTGCCAGTTGTTAACCACAAGTTGGCTATGGATACAGGAGTTCAGAAAAACCCAAATGAAGGTGAGTTTGAGTTCCTGATACCTCTGCCTGCGCCTCCTAAGGGCTAGATTTCAGGCCCATGCCAGCATTCCTGGCTGGAGATATTTGAAGTATCATTAGATAACGGGAGTTGGGTCCCTTTGGGCCTTCTGAGTAGGGAAAAGCTCCACAGGATCTGGTTGTAAGAACTTCTTTATGGTGTTGAAATGGAAGCTGTAAGCATTAGGGTGTCATTTCCTGAATATATTGATTTGCTCTCCTCATTCTACATGCTGTAAATGTGATTATTGTTTATCAAGTGGACTATGCATATCTTCTATATAAGTAGGGCAGATACTTCACATGTCTTTCTCTTCTCACATCCCAGTCATACCACGTATGACATATACATCCATAGGCCGTTTGCTCTTTCCTCTGAGTTATGATTTGGTGGTGGTGGTATTGGTGGGTTTGGACCCAGCTCTATCACTGAGTGAAACCCCCAGTACCTATGAACTTTTTCTGAATAAAGATCAGCTCTTCCTCAATTTGTCCTCCACTGTACTAATCAAGAATATTTCTAAAAACTGGTCAGCGAAGCTGGGTATGGTAGCACAAGCCTTTAGTTCCAGCACTCAAGAAACCAAGGTGAGATGATCTCTGTGAGTTTTGAGGCCAGCCTGACTTACACAGGGAGTTTCAGGACTGTGTAGTGAGTGGGAACCTGTCTCAAAACAAAATGAGTGAACAAAAATCCCACTGGTCAGATGGAACACAAAATGTATGAGGAATCAGATTCAATTGTTGAGCAAAAGTAAGTTATTGTCTAGTCTTCAGAGAGCAACAAAGTGTCTCAGGCAAGAAAGATTCACAGTTGAAATGGGTTCTGCTCATCTTGGGAGGTGGAAGGAGGAAGCATTTAGTTCTATAGACTCTCTGGACCAGAGTGGAGTGATCTGTGGACACTTCAGGAGCCAGAAGCAGATGCTCATAAAAAGTAGAATGGGACTCAGTCCTGCTTTATATCAGTGTTGGAAACCTTGGGCTAGGCCTTTTCACTTTGAGCCTTGATTTCCTCTTTTGTGATACTGAAGTTGTAGAAAATTACAGAATCCAATACATTTCCCCAACACTCTTAAGTACTGGATTCTTGGAAGCAGGACTTGAGAGATGGCTCAATGGTTACAGATAAGTACTGCTCTTAGAGTTTGGCTCTGCTCCCATGTCAGACAGGTCAGAACTGTCTGCAAATCCAGTTCCAAGAATCCAATGCCTTCTTTTGTCCTCTGTGGACACCAGCAATGCATGCAGTACATATGTATGTGTATGTATGTATATATATATATACATATATATACACACATGCATGCTAAACACTTATATGTATAAAATAAGAATGAATTAATGATAATAGTATAATAATAAGATAATTCCAAGCAGACTCTATGTGCCTGGGGACCAGGTGTGATATGATGGGACATGAAGCAGAAAGGAGACAGTGGCCTTGTTCAGAAGGATGCTTCTGGTACGATAAAGAGCTTCTCTCCCTCAATGACAGTGGGTGACACCAGATGGCTTAACATCAAGGAATAGCATCAAGGATAAGGAATAGCATCAAGAAACGGGATGAAGGGCCAAAAGGAGTGGACCAGCACACACAAGGAAGTTGTGTAGAACCAGTAGTAGCCTTAGCTGGAGGCAACTGCTGGAACCCTGGGGTCTTCTGGGAAGCTCCCTGAAATGCCTCTCAGAACAACTCAATTAAGGAAGAAAAGAGAGCAGCTATGTACTCCCATTGCGTAAAGGTAGCCCCAGTTCTAGGTGTGGAGGGGAGGCCCACAGTGACACATCAGTAGCATCATGTGTGAGTGTGAGGACTCTTCATAGAGCCAGCTACTAGCAATGGTGGGAATCAAAGATGAATCTAAGAGAATTTGCAGGTATGCATAAAGTAGGCCAATACAGGGGCTACTGAGAAATTTGTTTTTGTTTTTGTTTTTTTTTTAATTTAAATTTATTTTTTTATTTCTTCAAGTTACAGCTCAATTGCAATCCCCACCCTACTCCCCCCTCCGGTCCCACCCTCCCACTCTCTTCCCCCTTAACCCCTCCATCCACTTCCCTTTTTTTTTTTTCCCCCTAACAGCTCCCCGCTTTGAGTCCAACAAATGGCTCTTTCTCTTATAACAACAAACACAATACAAAACAACAGAAATAATTAGGCCACAATTATGAGAGTTATATGGCTTAGCATACATTCCCAATGTCCAGTCCATACATATTTGGCACCTGACTTTAACATTCTACTATCTAACCATCTCCATGAGTTTAAAGTTCTATATCCAACTCAGCTTCCATCCTAACTTGCATCACAGTTTTAGAAACATCTTCTTAGATACAGAACACTCTCTTAATCCCTAAACAACTCAAAATTTAGCTATGAGACTCTAGCTATCTAGTCTTCAACCACATCAGAGACCTGAGAGGGATAAATATATCTGATTATACAGGAAGTGCAGGGCCAACAGCTTCCAAAACTAAGAAATGATATACCAGTGGCTTCTTGGACAGTTCCCAATTTCTCTCCATATACCAAAGAAGACAAGTATCCCAGACGATTCAGCCTTGAAGACTTCCTCAATAGCTGTTTCCTCCAAAGTCTACAACCACAACAATTCAAAATAGCTAAGATTGCTCAGCTCCACAGACTGTTCCAGCCAAAACTCCAGTAAAGCTCTGAAGTTCAGCTTCTGTCTACCAACTTCTTAGGATATTTATATGAGCACAAAAGGACTGAACATCAAATGATTCTATTAACATGCTTAACCATTTTTCCATTCTTATTTGGGCTCCAAACAGGTTTACTATGTCCCAAATCAGCAAGAAGTCATTTTAAGAGAGTGACGTCCCATCTCCAGAAGATGAGGTGGGTGATTTTCCCCCCTTTGGTCATTTGATGGGTTATAGGTACTTCTTGTTATTTAGGGGGAGAGATTACAAACTGTTAAATGGTCTTGTTAAATAGTTTTTGGAGGTTAAACCCAGGGATTTCTCTCTTTTTCTTTTCTGTATCCTTCTTTCTCTCCTATGCAGGGGTGAAAAGACTTGAGAAAAAATGAGCTATAGACATAACATAGGAATGATAAATAAAAAAGGATAGATTATTGAATATGCTCTCATACCTTTATATATTGATACAAAATTAAGATTACATTTGGCCACATCGGTATTGATCTTTGTATATTGATGCAAAATTAAGGTTAACTCTTTTTAAGGTATTGTACCTAGGTAATGCTTAAAAATTAAATGTGAAGTTTTTGGCTTTTTGTTAGCAACTGTCAAAAAATGTTTAGGATAATTAAGAAATGCAAACTAATAGTCATTCAAGCATTTCATCTTGCTAGGCAGTCTATCACAGTTATTTTCTAAGTTAATCAGAAATCAAGTTGCTAAGAGACAAGCAACATTTGCTTATCCAAATATAAGGAGAGAGATAGGTGGTTTTCAAAAACCACAAGAGTCTGCAGAATATGGCATTCAAAGGTGATTTCTTAACTTAAGATTTTTTTGATATTGAGACATGTCAGATCCTGACAGCACCCCCTATTCTACTCCAAGTAGAAGATGAGCATCGAAGAATATCCAATTGGAGATGGTTGAATTAGTGGCAAGCCTGCACTTGGCAAAAAAAAACAAAAAAAACAAAAACAAAAAACAAAAAACTTGCTTCAACTGCAGACAGAATGCTGTCCAAATCGGACAAAACTTGGAAGCAGGTAAGTCGAGAGCCTAGCTCTGCCAAGACAGGGTAGGCAAGTCCTTCATAATTCCTGCTCTACAATCAATGTCTGTTAGAGAAATGGGGCCAAACAGCTGAAGATTGATACTGCTTTTTGTTTTTGTTTTTAAAGCGAATGTCTCAGGTAACCTAGGCTGGCCTTAAACTCACCACATAGTCCAAGATAGTACCTTAAACACCTGATCCTCTTGCCACCACCTCCCAAATGCTAGGATTACAGAACTGTGCCACTACACCTGGATATACAGGGCTAGGGACAGAATCCAGGGCTTTTTGCATGCTAGGTACATGCCCTACCATCTGAGCCACATCCTTAGTCTTCCATAGAGAGTTTTAAATAGTATTATATGATCAAGCATTATATAGTGTTAAATTGCTAATAATCAGCTTTCCAAGAAACATAGGTACTAATGTGTACCTGTATACATGCTTACTGTAAAGATGCTTAGATAAAAGAAAAATAGCATAATATTTCTAAATAACAAAATATAAAATAATCTTCATTATAAAGTTTATATAGTAACTGATTCTCCTGGGTCTTGGGAGGTTCTGCTGAACAGTTTCACCTGTAGCCAAACTATGGGGAGAAAAGGTCTTCCTGCTTCTTTTTCCATATGAAGGCAGACCCACAATGCCAGGTATGTTCCTGAACTTCACTTGTTCACTAAGCATAATACTTATGAACCAGATAGCTTACTAGAAGAATACTCCCTTGCCAGGTGTGGTGGCACATGCCTTTAATCCCAGCACTCAGAAGGCAGAGGCAGGCGGATCTCTGTGTGTTCTAGGTCAGCCTAGTTTACAAAGCAAGCTCCAGGACAACCAGCACTGTTACACAGAGAAACCCTGTCTTGAAAAAAACCCGTCTTGAAACCATCAACATTTCATCCATCACCTTCTTAGGACCAACAATGGAAACCAACTGTGATTTACAGTGTTTTTCAGTTTCCATGTGGATACACTCCCATCAAAGCCAAGTTCAACTTATGGGACAGTGGGGAGACACGCAACAGCACAGTCCACGGTGTTTTCATACTAAAAAAATAGACAAAAGTGTCCTCAAGAGAAGAGGCGGCAATAGGATGTAAAATCACAGAGTAGCAGAAAACTGTGAGTGTTTTGTCATCTTCGCGTTTAATGTCACCCATTTCGTTTAACTTTGAACCGTTGCTGCACTTAACATCTTACTGAAAGCATTCCTGAAAACTGAACACAGAGTCCTAAGGACTCGGATAACACTGGAATTGTGTATTACTTCGGTAGCAGTCTGCAGAACTGTTTTTGAAGAGAAGGGGTTCTGTCTACATCCTTCCCCTCCTTTGACCCTTCCATCACCCTTGCGCCCCCGAAAGAAACCAGCCTCCACACTTGCTGAAGGTGCACCAGAGGACTTTGTGCTTGCCGCCCTGGGCTCTTCCTCAGCCCACCCTACACCTGGGTTGGGTTGTCACAATAATCCCTAGCTGCTCTCCTGAAATCTCTCTCTTCCCACGCCGCCTGTCATAATGCCAGAGCTGGCCATAAGCACAGCTATGGCCATGCTTGCTCACTAAGTCCAAAATGCAGAACACCTTAGCATGAAATTTCAGCTCTCAGCGCCGGAGCATTGGCTCAGCAGTTCAGGGCATTTGCTGCTCTTGCAGGGGACCTGGGTTCAGTCCCCAGCATCCATTCCCAGCAACTCACAGCTGCCTGTAACTACAGCTTCAGGTGATCTGACACCCTCTTCCAGCCTCCACAGGCACACACACAAACACTTTTTTTTTTCTAAATCCGTGTTCCTCCCTTCCCAGTTTCATTTGTGCCTAGTGGTACCTTCAATAGAAGCAAACTCACACCCTACTATATTGTATACCCTCCCTCTTCCACAGGCGTTCTTCTTTCTTCCTTTCTGAAAGAGCTGTCAGCCCCTAAATGTCCTTTGAGGCTGCTTGACTCTCTCGTCCATCAAAGCTGCCAGCTATGTGTATCTGTTACCCTGGAGCCCAATTCCCCACACTTGGTCTCCCTGCAAGTCTACAGTACTTAATCCGCAGCGTTTGTTTACTCTTTGGATCATGGCTATTGTTATGTCCACTAAGGCATCTTACCAGTGATTCTCACATCGTAGTCCCCAGACCCACAGCACCATCTGGGAACTTGTTCAAAATGCAGGTTCTCTGCCCAGACACTCTAGAATGAAAGTTGATTCATCCCAGAGGCAAGGCTGAAACACACAACAGTGCTGACTGAATTTCCACACACACATTATCTGGGCTCACACTAAGTTAGGTACAAATCTAAAGCCAGAACTCTGCTTATCCTAGCTACAAACTAGAGTTATTCTCCCAGCATACCCACCATTTTGTTTGTTTGTTTTAGACAGGGTCTCATTATGTATCTCTGGCTGTCCTGGAACTCCATATGTAGACCACAGTCAGATCTGGGACGGTAGCCCCCAAGTTTGTGAAAAGCAAGTACTTTTACCCACTGAGCCATCTTACTGGACCAGTTTTTGTTTTCTTGAGACAGGATATTATGCTTCAAAGTAGTAATTGAGGTTGGCCTTGAACTCTTAATAGCCCAGCCTCAGTCTCCTGAGTGTTGGTATTGCAGGAATTCACCACCTTGCTTGACTCAGAAAGTAAGTACAGAGACCAGTGAGATGGTGACTCTGAAGTCAAGAGTATTTGCTGCTCTCCAGAGGACCTGAGTTCGATTTCTACTACCCACAGACAGGCTCACAATTGTCTGTAATTACATTTCCAGGGGATCTAATACCCTCTTCCGGCCTCCACAGGCTCCAACCACGCACATGGTACATAGATATTCATGCAGGCAAAACACCTACTCACATAATTTTTTAAAAATTAAGTACACACAATACAGATACCTTTTTTAAATGTTTTTAAATTGCATTTATTTATCTAACTAGTTATTATGTGGGTACCTTTCATGGCTAGTATGTGGAGGTCAACATACAATTGTTGGGAGTTGGTTTTGTTCTTCCACCATGCAGGTTCTGGGGACTAAACTGAGGTCATTAGTCTTAGAAGCAGGTGCCTTTACCTGCTGCGCCATCTCCATGATCTGATATCTTTCATCTGAATGTGTATTTTTAACCAGCATTTGACCAAAGTGATGGTTAATATTGATGGTCAGTGTGACAGGGTCTAGGATCAGGCAGGAGATAAGCCTCTGTCTTCTAGACTGTGTTCACCCATGAGAAAGACCCTCTCTAAAGTGGATGGCACCAGTCCTTAGGCTGGAGTCTCACACTGCATAAAAAGGAGAAGGTGATCTGAGCACTAACACTTCTCATTCTATACCTGCTGACTGGGGATGCAGCATGAGCAACTGCCTGAGCTCCAGCCGTAGTGCCTTCCCCTCCTTACAGCCTGTACCTCTAACTAAAATCAACCCTTCCTTCCTTAGGTTGCTTCAGTCAGGTGTTTTGTCACTCCAGTAAAAAAGGCAACTAGTATATGAAAATATCTTACTAATGGGAAATATATAATATTATAAATATATATAATATGTATGATATAACATAATATATTAATGTGAATATCTTACTAATGGGAAAAGGGTTGCCATACACCACTGTGAATAATGTTTTTAAATTTCTCATTTATTTTGGGTCTCCTAGGTACAGTGGACTAAAGTTGGCTAAATTTATTCTTCTTCCTTCCATTGTTAGAATATTTGAGTAGCTTATTACTTCTTAATTGCTAACCTTCCTCAAGTGTGTCATAAGGTAGTCAGTTTCCATGACTCATTTGTAAAACAAAAGATAAATATAAACACCACTGATTCTTGAAAGAGACTTTAAAAGTAAGGAAGACACTCTCAGGCCACTGAATTGAGAAGCAGCAGTGGTCTATCATATAATCAGGATGGTAGGAAATGGAGCCGGAGAGAAACAAAGGAAACAGATCCAAACGCTGTGGAAGATCTTTCAGAGATAAATAACAGTCCAGTGCCCAGGAATCAAAGCCATTTAAACATCTTCTGGTAAAGTAACTGTCAACCCAGACCCATGGCCTTGAGCAATGGGCCAACATTTTACCATTAGGCTCTGGGTGGGGAAATAGCTCCAGGCCTGGTCTCTGAGGGGAAGAAAAACCAGGGTCGCTGAGGAGCCCAAGGGTCATTTCAGGGCCTGCGGACCCCAGTCAGCTCGAGACCTTACTGGTGTGTTGCTACTACCCTTGCTCCTTAGCAGCTCTCAGGGCTGTAGCTACAGGGACCACAGACCAGATGAGATCCAGACATTTAAATACAGCTTCTGGCTTCCTCCTTCCTTCCTTCCTACCCATCCTCTCTGTACACGTCATATGAAAGCAGTCACATTTGGGGCAAGGAGTTAATTAGATACTTTTCAGTAAGATGAATAGCTACTGGAGTTTGAAATTTTTATGCAATTAAGAGCCAATAATGAATTCTGCATAAAGCATGGGTTTTAGTTAGTAATGAGATACAAATGCACCATATGGTCCATACAGTGTTCATGTCCACACCGCAACCTGACCTTGGGGCACAGAACTCAGCATCTCAATAAACTATATACAATACTAGCCCCAACACGGGGGATTTAGTTAGAAATGAAATACAAATGCACCATACACCAAAGTATACCTTTAGTACCAGGAGCCATGCAATGTGCGGATCCATATAATTCTTCACCCATGTACCCAGGGAAGTCAAAAGACTCACACCTCTTGGTGTCCTTTTGGAAACTTTCTCTGCCACCTCTATAACTTCTCTGTAAATCTAAAGCAAATAAAAATTTTAATGCATATAAAATTGTTTCAAAAATACTTTACATATTATTGTTGTATGCATGAGGTCCCATTCTGCTGTAACCTGGAGTGGGCAATAGTCCCACTCTCGAAGAGAGTCACCAGAATGTAATCACTTCCCAATGATGCCAGATCATATTGCCATAGCCTTGAGGGTGGGGAACATCAGTTTTAGGGAAAAATAATTATTAGCACCATAATATTGCTTGAAAATCATTATCCAGGGAAGCTCAACCCTACTATCAGGTAAATGCACCAGCTCACATCAGGTGATCTGTCAAGACTCCTCTACACAATTCCATCCTTCCAATGTCACAGCACTGGTATGATGTCACCATTCCCAAACTCCATTACTGAGAACTGCACCAACAAGTGAGAAAAATATTTCCTGTTTCAAGTAATTTTACATATTTTTGTTAGGCCGAGTGCATAGCTGTTCTCAGCTACATACCACCCAAGGACCAGAAGTTAGATACTCCTGCAAATTCTAGACTGTCAGCACAGTGTCCTTGGAATCACATCATCTTAGACTCAGTAGCACCTAATGAGCACTCTTGGCACCAAACACTGTGCTTGCTAGAGTCCCCAGTGCTGGCATGAACAGGGACCCCTGTGAATACATGGTGCAGGCTTTAATTGTAACCTATTAATTTTACTAGCAGATCTGTAGAAATCATTTCATTGTTAGTTAACCCTATCCCATTTCTTTGGTTGAGGTGAGTCAGGACACATTTCTAGCCTCCTGTTAGTACATAAAGTGAGAGATGGCCTCCCAGTCTGAAGCATCCTAACCAAAAACTACTAAAATACAAAAAAAAAAAAAAAAAAAAGGAAAATGTCCCCAAATCTGCTACATATACTTCACACCACCTTTGGTCTGTTAGATCCATCCCATCACCAATGACTCACGCACAGGACAAATATAAGCAACTGAATCAAGTCCTTGTGAGTCTTCTGAAAAGGAAAGGTGGCATTCACAGAGAGAGTTTGGGTTTTCTTTCTCACCGATTGACAGCAGTATTTGTTCCCACTGCAGTGTGTCTCCGCACTGAGCATCTGGGAGGGCAGAGAAGAAAGATGAGAGAAGCAGATGGGTGGCCTGGGAACCCAGGGTTGAGGCCGACATTGGATACATCCAATAACACACAGGCCTGTCCATCTGACAAGCAGCTAGTGAACACCTGCTAAGTAGCGGGCACACACCTGCCCTGATGGAGTTCTTGTGTAGAAAGGGCTGACACTGCAATAACCCACGGCAAAAGGCAAAAACCACCCAAGGCAATGGACAGACCGATGTGGCCAAGACACAGGGCAGCTTTCAATGTCCAGGCATACAACATTTGACCATTTTGTCACTGAGCCAGAAGTCAAAAAAGCAAGTCATGCAGAAACCTGGAGAGCTTCCCCAGTCAGAAAGAAGAGAAAGAATGGCACAACCAGCTGAAGAGAGACCTCCTGACTCTCCCAGCAGAAGGCAACAACATGGCAGCAAAGTCAAAAGCAACTTCTGTCGGGGCAGGAGGGAATGGAAATCCCACAAACCTGTCTCTCTAGTTAACTCCCAGCCGTGGCACAGGGCTGGTACCTCAGGGAAGAATGTATGCTCCAAAGAGGTGTTGGTGAGGAACGAGGCCTATCATGAGTAACAGGGTAATACACAAAATAACAGCCTCTAGTTACAGTTTCTCATGGCCAGAATTTGCATCTAAACACCAAAACCAAGGCTATCAAGCAAGGGTGGTCAGGGCCCAGCAGCCAGGTTAGCAAGGCACACGGGTACAGGGGCCTTCTTAGGAAGAGCCCTCAGGAAGGGCCAAGCAGGCACTGAGTGATGGCCAAAAATCTCAAGAAAACTTACAAAGTACTTTTTTGAGTTGTATCCCTCTTCCTTTCCACCCCCAAGAATCTCAATCTCATACATGTGCCATGGGACTTTGAGGAGTATCAGTATTCTTTTTTTTTTTTTAATCTTTTTTTTTAGAATTTCTTCAAGTTACATCACAATCACAATCCCCTCCCTACTCCCTGCTCCGGTCCCACCATCCCACCCTCTTCCCCTCACACCCACCCATATCTTCCCCCACCCAACAGCTCCCCCTTTCAGTCCAACAAATGGCTCTTTCTCTTACAACAACACATACAATACAAACCAACAAAAATAATTAGGCCACAATTATAAAAATTATAAGGCTTAGCATACATTCCCAATGTCCACTCCATACTGAAGACTGATGTTCTATAAGGTATGGAGAGAAGTTGGGAACTGTCCAGGCAGCCGGTTGTCTGTCATTTCTTAGTTTTGGAGACTGCTGGCTCTGCATTTCCTGTATAATTATATATATTTATCCTTCTCAGGTCTCTGATGTGGTTGAAGACTTGACAGTTATAGTCTCATAGTTAAATTTTGAGTTGTTTAGGAGTTAAGAGGGTGTTCTGGATCTAAGAAGATGTTTTTAAAATGGTGATGCAAGTTAGGATGGAAGCTGAGTTGTATATAGAACTTTAAACTCATGGAGATGGATGCATAGTAGAATGTTAATGTCAGTTGCCAAATACGTATGGAGTGTCAGTATTCTGATGAGTTCCTCCACAGTTTCCTCAGTAAGACTTAGAGATGCTGTGATGGGGAGGAGCTCTTCCCAGGGAAGGCCCAGGTCATAGGAAGCATCATACCTCTACAGAAATAGAAAGGACAGAACCAGAGGGGTAAGCTGCAGGAGAAGACCGGAGGCCTCACTGCAGGGCTTGCCAGTTTCCATGATGTCCCACCATAGCTATTGTCAAGCTACCCCTATGACATCACTACAGAACATGCAGCTTGGAAAGACATACATAGTACTCACAGCATTTCTACTACACACAAACAACATATATAATTTCAAATGACTAGAAAGCAATAAGTGTAATAACCAATACAAGGTGGGTTTTCAGAAATATTAGCTTTTGTTGTCAATATGATTTACTTCATGCAAATTTAGAAAATTTAAATCTTGGGAATTTTATTTTAATTTATTTTTTTATGAGTATGATGTTTTGTCTGCATGTATCTCCATGCACTATGTGCATGCAGTGCCCACGGAGGCCAGAAGAAGGCACTGGATTCTCTGGACCTGGAGTTATAGACAGTCATGAGCTACCTCGTGGGTGCTGGTGGCTAGAAGAGCAGCCAGTGTTCTTAACCTCTGAGCCATCTCATCAGTCCCAGAAACCTTGATTTCTTTTTTTAATAATGGCATGCTTTCACAATTAGCTCACCAAATCCTGAGACTGTAAAACCAGCCCTCAGAATGAACCAATTCTACCAGTTATAAAACTATTGTTATAAATTGGGATGTGCTAGCCCATATCCGTAATCTCAGCACTTGGGCGGAGGAGGCAGGGGGCTCAGGAGTTTAAAGTCATTCTCAGCTACATACTTAGTTCAAGGCCCATGAGGGTTACATGAGACCCCGTGTCAAAAATAAGAAATCACTGTTATAGAACACTATAATAAAAATGTTATCCTGTGTATTTTTTTATTTCCTTTGGATTATGTCCATCTATATTCCCTAAATCAAAATACTTGCCTATATTATACATATTTCCAAGTTACTTTGTGAAATGATCACATGGATTCTATTCTGATACAAATTATTAGAATGGTTTCTGTTTTCATTTACATTTATTGACTTAAAGAAGAAACAATACTTAAAAGTCATCTTAAAGGTGAATAAATAATATTTGTTCTTTCAAAAACATTGAAAACCAAAAGACAGTGGGCTCCTTATTTTCGCCATATCTTGGTCTTCTTGCCTGCACTGTAGCAAAGGGAAGGTCATACATACCACTGCATCTGCCCTAGATTCTGCGTTCCAGGGGATGGTAGGAGTTGGGGTGGGGAGCAGGAGTGGAGGAAGTGCTGTAAAGAGCATAGTCAAAAATGCCTTTTAGACATGTGAAAATAGCTCAGTCGAGTTCCCCACTCCACCCAAGACTGCACCCAATAACCAGAGCTCAGTGACATCTCTCATTCAAGATAATCGGTGTCTTGGTTAGGCTTTCTACTGCTGCGAAAAGACACCATAGCCAAAAAGCAAGTTGGGGGGTAAAGGGCTTTATTTGGCTTACACTCCCGTCATTGTAGGAAGCCCGAACAGGGACTCAAGCACGGCTGGAGCCTGGAGGCAGGAGCCTATACAGAGGAGGACATGGAGCGGTGCTGCTTACTGGCTTGCTCGTCCCAGCTTACTCAGCCTGCTTTCTTAGAGAAGCCAGGACCGGTGGCACCACCCATCATGAGTTGGGTCCTCCCCCACTGGTCACTAATTGAGAAAATACCTTACAGCTGGATCTCTTGGAGATATTTTCTCAACTGAGTCTCCTTCCTCTCCGATGACTCTAACTGGGTCAAGCTGACACACAAAACCAGCCAGTACAACCAGATATAGTCCTAGAACCCATTGACACCCACTGGACAGTACATAGCAGATACCAAGAGCGATGCTCTGCTCTGCGCATCTGGAGAGATGCCACCTTAAGCTGTCTTGTGGCTGCAGAGTCTCCCCAGGATCCTGACTCATCAGGATCAGAGACTGGACCTGACCTTCAGCTAAGATGTCACACAGGTGAGCAGTCTTGGCAAGACAGGCTTAGGACCGTAGTTAGGAATTTAAACTGTGAACCTTGTGTGATGACCCTCAGAACAATAAAATGTAACTTCTGTTATACTAGCTACAGGTATCTATCTCCTTTCTTGGGACAGGCACCCGCATGGCTCCTGCTCAGGAGACAGCATGGACAGTTTGTTGTCTTAGGGTGCTTGCCTTGAGTGAATGAAGCCCTAGCCTCAATCCCCAGTATGGGGACCCTATCTTCCCCCAAAACAAAACAAAACAAAACCCAGCTGGCATTGTGTTGTTTTATGTGTCAGATTTCATAGAAGAATTCATTTGGGAAGAGAACAACTATTGTGATTTCTCAAAAGCAAGACTGGCCCAGATACTTTTTTTTCTCCCTAAAACCCTCCCATATACTTCTTCTTGCTCTCTTTCAAATCCATGGCCTCTTTTTTCATAATTGCCGTTGCATGTAAATATGTATATGTATATACATATATATCCAAAAACCTGCTCACTCTGTGTGATGGTACTTCTGAGTCTGATTTCAGAGCTGATCTTTGGCCCTGGACAACCAGTTGGTGTGCTCTTTCCTGGGGAAGGTCACATCTCCCACTCCCAACTTTCCTCGGGTACCTAAAGTTCTCTGTGTAGGACTGAGGGCTCATGGATTTCCCCCACCTACTTTGGCCTGTCTCTGGGTGTTCAGTTCATGTTTAAGCAGTGATATCGGTGACATTTTTATGAGTGAAGCTTCTGACATTACTGGGAGACATAATCTCACTGAAAATTCCCTAGTCTTACAATCTTTCCACTCCCTCTTCTACATTATCTCCAGAGTCTTGGGTGCACAAATAGTTTTAGAGGTATCTATTAGGATTGGCCTTCACAACTCTGCATTTTTATTGGCTGTGGCTTTCTGTGGTGGTCTCTGTCTGTTGCAAAGAGAAATTTCCTTGACAAGGTGTGAAGACTACATTTATCTGTGGGTAAGTTTAGAAGTTGTTGTTAGGATTATGCTGGCTTAGTAAAATAGTAGTTTGTAGGTTCCCCTCCACTATCATTGACTTCACTGGCACTGAGTACTGTAGCTAGGTTTCCAGTACCAGGCATGATTTCCTTCTTGTTGATTAGGTGTTAAGTTAGGGAGGGAGCTGTCGGTTGTAGCCCAGGTCCCTGACAGGTGGCACTTCATGATCCGTGTGTATTCCCCATGAGCCTCTGAAGCGGATATTGCCAGTAGAAAGCTTGCCTAACACAAATGGAGGCCTGAGTACCATCCCTAGCACTGTACCAACCAGGAGGTAGAAGCACAAGGGTGAAAAGTTTATGGTCATCCTCCGATATATAGAGTTCAAGCATGGAAACCTGAGTTGAAACCCCTAGCACTCATGTTTCGAAGAGCCAGGCATGGGACCTGGAGAGACCGATCGGTGCTTAAGAGCATTTACTGCCCAATCATGAGGACTGGAGTTCAGATTCCACACAGTAAGCCAGGAATCCTGCACATTCCTGTAACCAGCTGAGTGTGGAGGAATGCACACACTGGAGACAGATGTTGGGTGTCCTGTTATTGTCTGCCTTATGTCTTTGAGACAGTCTCTCACTGAGCCTGAAGCTCACCATTTTGGTTCGGCTGGCTACAGTGAGCTTCTAAGCTCTGCCTGGTTTTGTTCTCTGGCATTGGTTTCACGGACGTGAGTAGCCATGCCTGGTTTTGTTTTTGTTTTTGTTTTTTTAAGATTTATTTAATCTTTAAAAAAAAAACTAGAAAATAGCAGTGAATTATGGTCCTTCAATTAAATGCTATGATATCTTCATGGATTAAGAAAAATTACGTGCTGGGCGGTGGTGGCGCACGCCTTTAATCCCAGCACTTGGGAGGCAGAGGCAGGCGGATCTTTGTGAGTTCGAGGCCAGACTGGTCTACAAAGTGAGTCCAGGACAGCCAAGGATACACACAGAGAAACCCTGTCTCGAAAAACCAAAAAAAAAAAAAAAAAAGAAAAATTACGTGGGGCTTGGTGGCACACACATGTAATCCCACCTCTGGAGAGGATAAGGCATATGTTTGAGGCCAGCCTGGGCAACATAGTGACAGTCTATCTCAAAAACAACACTAAGAAAAAACAAATTATCAGGCTAGTTTCCACACACATACTCTAAAATTGCAGGTTTCAAAGGTATGTGGGTTCCATCTTCAGTGTGGCCAGCTCTGCTGCCAGAATCTTCTCCCTATCCGCTACCACGAGGGTCTCATGGAATCCCACTCCCACCCAAGAACTTCCCCCAACACAGGAGATATCTGCTGAGTTCATATCCCCATAGAGCCACATTCTGTTATCCATTCTAGCAGGAACTCCACTTCGCTTGCTTTTGTTTTTCATGAATCCTGTTAGATTTTTTTTTTGGGGGGGGGGGTGGAGATGACAGTGTATAAAACAGGAGAAACTAGTGTCCATGGTTCCATTTCTATGTTCCAGGCTCTAGACACTGCCCAGACATTGTTTCCTATGGTTTCTGAGAATGGTGTGAGACAGCTACTGTTTTATCTTCACTAGACAGGTGGGGAAACTGAGGCATGTGTGAAATGAGTTTGGGGAAAAGGTCTTCAAGACCTAACTCCTGGTCCACTGGCTATTAGAGGCCTGTAGTTGCCTCTTCAGTCACCTAAATATGGCCTGTCTTGTGACAAGTCATGCAGATTTAGCCTGCAGGGTCACTGGTCCGGTGTCAGCTTTCCCAGCCAGGACATTGGCAGAGCTGGGCATGGGATTAGATAGAGGTGAAACATTGACTACATGTATTTACAGTATAATAGTTACTGTCTTTGGGCTGGCAAGATGGTCAGTGGATTGAACTCATAGCTCCAAGCTTCTGCATCAAGTGCTTTTATTCACTGACTACATCACCAACCCAAAGATGGAGAGAAGCAAAAGCTGCCTGACTTGCACCTGCACAAACAGGAGCGCGCAAACACATCAGTAAATAAAATTATAACACATTTACCATCATCAATGCCTTAACATGCAGCTTTTCCTGCTCAGGATAACAGTATTTGGCTGGATTTCCAAAACATCCCACTCTTCTTTAAAAAAAAAAATTTTTTTTTGACAGCCCTGTAATGTTAGGATCAAAAATATTCTTACTTTATTCCCTTAGCTCACATATTAAGATTTATTATAAAATGGAGATGATGAAACTACACACACACACACACACACACACACACACACACACACTGTATGTAGTCTAGGTATATGGGTTTGTGCCTATAATCCCAGCCTTTGGGACATGGGGACAGGATCACAAATTTCAGGTCAGCCTCAGCTGTAGAGAAAGTCCCAGGTGAGCCTGTGCTATCTAATACCCTGTCTCAAAAACAAAATAATTGTAACAAAACTAGACAGAGTGGTGAAGTGGCACAGTGAAGGACATGTAAGTGAGACTCTGCTTTTGCTGGAATGCCCACAGATCTTCACTCATCAGCCATTTCTCTTCACTCGCTGACTGACCTCCTTCATTCCCGTGTAAATGGCTGTACATGCCGAAGATGCCATCAAGGGCCTCCAAGACCATGCCTTCTCCCAGAATACAGACAGCAAGCGAAATTGCTGCAGGTGCAGAGACTCCAACACCATCTCCCCACAAACCCTACCTGGGCAATGATGGCATAAACAAGAGGAAGATTTCTGAAGACAGTTCCACTGTAGCTTATGGCTCCAGGCTTTTTGGTTTTGATTTGGTTTGGTTTGAGTTTTTTTGTTTGTTTGTTTGATTGGTTGATTTTTGGTTTCTTGACTAGCATACTGGTTGATTTTTGTTGTTGTCAACTTGACATAGAGTCATCTGGAAAGAGGGGGCCTCGGTTAACAAAATGACTCCATCAGATTGCCCTGTGGGGCATTTCCTTAATTAAGGATGGATGTGAGAGGGCCCAGCGCACTGTGAGCGGTACTAGCCTCGGGCAGGTGATCATGCATTAGATGAGAAAGCAGGCAGGATAAGGCAGTAAGCAGCGTTGCTCTGTGGCATCAGCTTCGGTCCCTGCCTTTAGTTCCCGTGTTCAGTCCCTGCCCTGGCATCCCTAGGGGATGGACTGACTATAAAGTATAAGGTGAAATAAACCCGTTCCTGCCCAAGTTGCTATTGGTCATGGTATTTATCACAGAACTAGAACACAAACTAGGATAATAGCAACAATTTAAACATTAAGATCACTTGAAAGCCAACACCTTTGATTCTCCCAAAGCCTGGCCCTTCTTAGGAGTCTCCAGGCTTTTCACCAAGACTTAGTCTCACCCAGGGCACCTTAGCTCTGCTTTTCTTTTTCTTGTGTTCTTCCTCACTCTCCCTTTCCTAAAGGGAACTTTTGCTGTTTGCAAAAGCCTGCTTTGAAAAGAATCACTGTTTAACATAAACAGTTTCTGTTTTTCATATAGTTTGTAAGTTTTTGCCCCAGAACTAACTCTTTCTCACCTCTGAAGAACTTAGGTGGGGTATTTTTATTACCTGATGCTCTTGGCTGATTTTCCTCTCTGTGTCAGAGGCATTCAAAAGGTTTCCAATTCCAAAACCCAAATGCTCAAAAATGATTAAGTACAAAATAAGATGTTCCCCTCATCCAGAGATGAACCTTGGGTCACCAAATAATATGTTCCCTTCAACCAGAAGAGGCCCAGAGTCACCATCTGGTGACAATGATTGGAAAACTGAGACAAGACCTCTATAGCCTAGAATCAGTCCAGGAATTCACTCTGGCCTCTTGATATAACCTGGGCCTTTATTTAGCAATTTCGCCCCAGTATAGTCATAGCAGTTGTTAAAATATTGGAGTGTGGTAGGGGTGTAGCTCATTTAGCAGAATGCCTTCCTAGCATGCTTGAAGCCCAGAGTTCAGTTATCAACACTGCATAAAACCATGACATGGTGAGAAAGGCTCATACCCAAGCACTTGGGAGGTGGAGAGAGGAGGACTAAAAGTCATCTTTTACTACATAGTTACAGAGCAAATTCAAGACCATCCTGGCCTACATGTGATCCAGTCTCCAAAATAATGCTCTGTGTGTGTGTGTGTGTGTGTGTGTGTGTGTGTGTGTGTGTGCAGTTGGATGGATAGACAGACAGATAGATAGATAGATAGATAGATAGATAGATAGATGATTGATAGATGATAGATAGATAGATAGATAGATAGATATAGCATTAGATAATTACTCCTCGCAGCCAAGAGTTAGAGGATTGTGGCTAAGCCGTGAACACAACCTCCCACCAGTAACATGGCCACAATCCACTTTTTCTTCTTCTTCAAAAAAAAAATGAAGGCGTTAGACTGATTGTGTAAGCTGCATGAGGCTTGCAATTTGGACATGTTATTCATGCCTGATAACAAGGACAAAATGAGAACAAAAACATAGAAAAGTGGCTTGTTAGGGAGGTAGACTCCAAGACTAATTTCTTAGAGAGATAGCAGTACAAAAGCTCTAGGGTCAGGCTGCCTGGGCTGGAGGCCCAGTTCTGCCTCACGCTAAACTATGACCTCAGATACCTCTGACAGCTTTATCTACATAAAGGAGGTTTTTTCACATCTGTAAAATGTTTTGAATGGTGTCCAAAACCAAGTGGATATATGTAAGTGTTCATTAAATACACAATATATCTTATTTTGTCATTATAATGCTTATTCAATAAATCTAAAACTTGAGAAAATTTCACAATAGAAAAGAAAACTGTGATCCTATGGAACAGTTACATACCATATGTTGTTGTTAAATAGCCCAACACTAGAACATCTGGGATCCAGATTTGACACTGCCCTGTGAGTTCAGGGGAAACACAGCATGATAACGCGTTCCATTGAACCATATGATGCAATCTGTATGATTCCCTTTCTAATCAGAAATGTCCCAGGCCTACCGGAAACTGAGATTATGCTTCTCATCTTAGCCCTGAACATCTTTTAACTACACCCTAGCAAACACATTTTATTTGTACTATTGGGACTTAAAGGAGTATAAACATAATGCTTGGCCTCCCATAGGACAGCTTTTCTCCTGCACACAATGACTCAGTCTAACCACAGTCTTAAAGGTCCATATCTCATATGCTGGGTTCACTTATCTTTAGCATATGGCTGGGGAAGACAGGGAATTGTTAAACCCAGCAACTTGCTTGATCAGAAAAGTCTTTGGGTGCTGAAAAGGTGTCATTACCTGGGCTTATTCATGGCATGGATTGGTACTACTGTACTACTCTGCGGGACAAAATTATTGAGATTGCTTTGTTGTTGTTACATGTCTAGAGGAGGAAATACTGAGAATAACTCCATTCCCTGTTACTACCTCTAGATGATAGGTAGACTCACCAGAGATCCAAATTAGCTTATCAACTGACCCTCAAATAGGCTCCCTCAACTCATGGAGGTAAGATTTACCAAATTGTATCTATCTGGCTTTTTATCATTCCCCTCTGAAAATGCTTTTCTTGCTGACAGTAGCTCAGTTGGTAGAGTGTACACCTAGCATGTACAACACAAAACCAGGTGAGGTGGGCAGCCTGTGAGCCCAGCATTCAGAATGGAGGCAGGAGGTCAGAAGCCCAGTCATCCTCTGCAACCTAGTGAGTTCAAGAGAGGCCAGCCTATGCTACATAAAAAGAAAAGTGCATTTCTTGAACTATGAATGATAGTGCAGGCATATAATTCCAGCATTTGGGAGGCAGAGGCAGAGCCGAAATGATGTGTAATTCATAGTCACCTTCACAGTGAGTTCCAGGGTCATACAAGAGAACTTATCTCTAAATAAATAAATAAGAGCATTTCTTCAAAGCTATGAAAAAAGAATCCAACCTTACTCAGAGAAAAAACTGAAGCTTGTAATGTAACCCTTATTATTAAAGTGTTATTAAACTCTATAGGGAAGCTGAGAAGCGATTTGGGAACGGAGAGGGGAGATGGTAGCACAAAGACAGAACTGTACTGAGTATAATCAAACATACCTTGAAATCGCTAAGATGGCAAAGTCAGGTGTTTATTTTGACAAAATAAAAATAAAACTGAGCATGCCTTTAATCCCAGCACTCAGGAGGCAGAGGCGGGTGGATCTCTGCAAGTTTGAGACCAGCCTGGTCTACAAAGCTAGTCCAGGACAGCCAGGGCTACACAGAGAAAAACTGTCTCAAAAAAAAAGAAAGAAAGAAAGAAAGAAAGAAAGAAAGAAAGAAAGAAAGAAAGAAGAAAACTTTTTACAAAACCTTTACAAGACGTGTGGCTGGAATGAAAGTATACGCTGTCCTTCCACAGAACCGGAGTTCCATTGCACCCAGTTCAGGCCTTCCTAGCTGCCAGCACTCATATGCACATGCCCACACCCAGACAAACATATTCAAGTAATTAAAAATAAAATACAATTTAAAATACGTTGAAATTAGAGGTTGATGAATTTTGTCATTGTAATGTTATTATACAGACCATTGATTATTACATAATACATACTAAGACCATACATAAGAACATACTAGGTAAAGTTCTGATGAGCGGGATCCCCATTAACTACATACTACGCATAGAGTTATCAGTAAGTCAATAACCCTGTAGAGAACTGACCGCCAGCGCCAGTGAATGCTGTGATGCCAGAAGCAAAGCCAACCGAGGACACCACCTCCTCAAAACCTTCACCACTCAAGCTTTTTATTTGGAAAGCTAATTGTGCTGGCTCCTAACAATTCAGACACTAGCTTAAGTAACAATTTAATAGATCCCCACGCATCATTTAAAGGCTGCTTACAAATTCAAGCTAAACAGCTTAGTATTAATTCACTTGTGGGTCACAAAGCATTTACTATGGAAAGAAATTCTTGCATAAACAGGCTGCACTGAATAGTTCCGACCAGATTCCTTGCACCCTCCAGGCTTCCTGGACAGCACCACTAACCTACCTCTCCAAAACTCTTGGGTAACTAATCTCCCGAGGCCCTAGGAAGGTCATAAGGAGTTGACCAAGCTGAAGTTGGTGGGCCTGGCCTATCAACAGACCTCGTAGGTCCAATGAGAGACCTAGAAATGGTAAAATGGAGAAACTCCAGGGGGCCTTAAGATTGTACTTGTATTTTGAACTTCGTGAAGGAAGAAAGCAGTGAATCCGAGATGGGGGGAGGGGAGGCAAACATGGGCGTGGCAGGTAGCCGTAGGGTAATGGGGAAGGGCTGACAAAATCCTAAGAAGCCCTGACCAGTACTTGAAAGATGGAGTCCAGAGGGCCAGAAGCAGAGATTTCATCCTCTGCTACACAGCCTGGGCTGCCTGGGCTTCAGAACACTTTGTTTCAAACAAACAGTCCCAAGGCTTGGAGGATCTCACTCTTTGACCCGAGAACTCAGTCCCAAACATCTTGGGTCGGAGCTAAAATAACCACTCCCTAACACAGGCAAGCCCTGCTCTTGGTTGCTACCCGTGTCCCTCCTCCACTTCAACACAGCACATCTTTGGCCTGGAGGCAGCAGCTGCGTGGCTAAGCGCCCGGGACTGTGCTTCAGCTGGACTCTCGGCCGCTGGAATGCACCACTTCCTGGTTGGTCCGGGATGTCGGTGCCATCTCCATCCCGCTCAGCCCACAGGGCTAACGAGCTAGCTCTAGCGGGAGCGTGCAGACCCACTGCACCTGGGACCCAAGGATGTGGGGTGGGGTGCATCCTGCAGAGGACGCCCGGGATCTGCAGGGACTTGAGGATGGAGCTAAGCGAGGGCAACTTGCCCCAGCTGACCCGGCTCTGCGATCGGGACAGAGGTCCTCGCCTTTGCGGACACATTATGCGCCGCTCTTGCCAGCGCAGACACTGCAGGAATTAAAACTGTAGGAGGGATTCCAGGGTCCCCAAGGGAACTCCAGGGCTGGACTGCTCAGATCCGCTCCAAGTGGGGTGTGGTTCGGAAGTCCAGCAAGCCTGTCCCTGGCGGCTCCTACCTGCGGGCCTGGGGTTCGGGCACACACTCTGCGGCGGCGGCGGCGACTTCGGGGGTCACTGCGCAGCTGGGGGAGCTGGGGCCGGGGGAGGAGGGCAGGCGCTGGGACTCGCCGCCCGGAACTAGCCAGCCGGCCTGCAGGGTGGGGCGGGGCGGCGCCGGCCAGCCGGTGACAGAACCTCTGCCGCCAGCCTTTCTTGCCTCGGTTCTTACACTTTCTTTTCTCCAGGTTTCCTAACTCCTCCGCACTTACCCGCGGGGCGCATACTAACGTTGTTCTTACCAAATTAATTTTCCTAACCTCTGAGTCCAGTCTTTGTCTATGACATCTAGTCACCGAGACTGGCCGGCACGTTACAAGCCAACAGCTAGCCAGCTGGTGAAACATCCCTGACCTGAAGTGACATGCTTAACTAGGGGCTTTGTGGAGGTCATCTGTGGCCTTCTTGCAAATCCCTAGGGTGGGTGTTATTGCCTGTTTACAAGCAAGAAAACTGAGGCTGGAAAGAGTGAGTAATCAACCCGGTCTACCCAACTAAGATCGCAGAAGACAGTAACTTTTTAGTCCCCTCTCTCTCTTTCTGTCTCCCTCCCTCCCGCCCCCCCTCTCTCCCCGCCGCCGCCCCCGCCCCCACTCCGCAGATGTGTGTGTGTGTGTGTGTATGTGTGTATGTGTGTGTGTGTGTGTGTGTGTTTTGTTTGTTTTAACTAGATCGCTAGGCCTCTGCTGTATACCTGGTTGCTATGAAGACCAGGAGCTCAAACTAGGTGATCCTCCTGTTTCAGTCACTCAAGTCCCTCACACCCCACACCCCTACTTCTCCCTCCCACATGCCATCAGTACTGGGTCTAATTCAGAAATGTTAGAGGGAAAAATAAAAATAAACTGAGAGGAAAACATGAGAAATTCCCATTATACCTATGGAACTATCCAAATAATAATTTTGTCATTTTAGTCCACTTAGGGTAGGTGTCATCAAGAGAAAACCAGTGTCCATGTGGTTTGAATAGCAACTCTTTTGGAATATAATTTTGAATACAAATCAGTTTCAAATTTGTTGCATAACACTGCTTCCAGCCAAAGCCCAAAGACACAATGGCCCCCTGTACATCAAACTGCTAATGCCATCAGGCTTTTGAATTGTTTACTGACTATTATACAGCAAGACAGACCCAGTTACATAATATCTTACTGTGTCACGGTACTGCATGAAGTGAAAAATATAATATTTCAGTCCAGACAGAGGAGGAAGTGAAATTACAGCGTGGGGTTCAGCTTTCCTGTAACCTGCAGCTGCCCAGCCTTCCCTAACTGCTGCATTCTTCACTTTTGAGCACATCTTTCCCAATGATCGAAGAGTCATGTGGCCATCACTCTTTCCTTGTTGACAGAAATAATTGATGTCTTTTGAGTCCTATGATTCTGACAGATTTTTGCAATTATATGCACAGCCTTCTGAGCAAACAGGGTATTGCCTAAGAGGGGTTTGGCAAGATTACGACAAGCATGTGTTACTGAAATGCTACATAAGCCTCCTTCCTCCCTTTCTCTAGTTTATTAGTTTCAGATGATTTAATAAGCATGTGCCTATGAGTAGCTGTGCTCTTACAAGCTTGTCTTTAGACAATGTGAGATGTTTGGTTGAGAAGCATCAGCCTGTAAAATTATACCTTGATTTCTTAAAAGTCATCATTGAAACATTTGACATTAACACATAACAATAGGTCTTTCTGTTACCTGTAAATATAAATAAAACAAGTACTGTACACTGACCAGAATTCTGCCCCTCTGAGTAGAGAAATGAAAATTACCAAATGTCACCCCACAGTGGTGTAGCTGTGCTAACATAAATTTTAGACATACTAGAATTCTATAGCTCATTGCTACTTTCCTCAGAGATTTTGCGATGGCTATTTCTTTTCAAGGGTGTCAAGAAAATAAAAAGACTAAGAAAAACCTATAATACCAGCACTCCAGTGGATTTCCCCAAATTTGAGTCAGCCTGGCCTACAAACTGGACATTGTCCAGAAACGGGGGGAAAAAAAGACTAAGAAATTCTGTCTCAAGTATTGTGATGTTTAATCTTCATTGTTAACCTGATTAGATTTAGAATCACCATGGAAGCACATGAGGAGACCTGCTGTGCATGCCGGTAGCAATATTCCATGTGCTAGGGTCCTGGTCTGAAGAACTCCGAGGCAATCTGGACACCAGCCATCATCCCTCTCTGCTTCCTGACTTCAGGACACTGTGACTAGCTGCCCCATGCTCCTGAAGCTTTTCCCTGCCATCACAGACTATATGCCTCACACTGTGAGCCCGAAAAAACTCTTCCTCTTTTCAGTGACTTCTAGGGTAGCAATGAGAAAAGTAACTAATAAATACATTTATCTCAAACTTGCAGTTTTTTTTTAACTACACAATTTTTTTTCTAAATCAATTTTCATCTTTTCTTCTGGGTGCAAAAGTAATATATGTTTACTTTATAATGTTTGCATATGTATTTTGCAAAAATGCAATGTTTTGGAGTCCCTAGGAACAATTTTAATGAAAAAATAAAATAATTCTTTAATGCACAAAAAGACTTATTTACAAGTTGAACATATCTCAATGCATAGTGTGCAGAAAAAGCTAAAATTGCTTGTTAATATAAATGTGGCTGGATGATTTGCTTGCAGTGTATTCAGGAATGATACTGTCTACACAATAGATATAGATGGAGGACGGAAAGTGTAGGCTCCATCTCAGGACATGAGCCCTGTCTTAGAGTTTTACTGCTGTGAAGAGACCCCATGACCACTGCAACTCTTATGACAAAAAACATTTAATTGGGTCTTGCTTACATTTCAGAGCGTTAGTCCATTATACTCATGACAGACAGCACAACAGCACAACGTGGGCAGGCCTGGTGCTGGAGAAGGAGCTAAGAGTTCGACATCTAGATCCAAAGGCAGCAAGAAGAGAGAGAGACTGAAACCTCAAAACCCACCCCTTCACTGCCTAAGCCTGGCTGTCCTGGAACTCATTCTGTAGACCAGTCTGGCTTTGAACTCAGAGGTCCACCTCCCTGCCTCCTGAGTACTGGGATTAAAGGTGTGCGCCAACCACCCCTGGCCCTAAACTTTTCTTTAATTCCTTTTCACTTTTATTTAATTCCTTTTCACACGCTGTAAGCTGTAAGCTTAACTGGGTAGGGCCTTGCTCTGAGATCACTACTCCCTTTATTCCACTTGGCGTCAGGCTTTTCTTTACTCTGTTTACATTTCCTGGTGCTCTTTTTCTTCTCAAACTGTACATTTTGAATTTTATCCTTGCTCAGCTTGCTTCTGTTCATAAACGTCTGCATAAGTGTGGCCACTAATAACTAAGCAACACAGTTAATACTAGGCTGTCTGGAAATTTCCTCTGCCAAAACTGTTCAGCCCTAACTCTTTAATTTAGCTTCAGGCATACCACAAATTAATATTCTTATCCTCTGAAACCACTTGATTCCAGTCCCCATAGTTCAAGTCATCCTCAGCACCACTGTCTTCTATTGAAAAAAAAAATTATGTTGGGTGTCATTTGTAGAAATAATTAGTTAAATTGTTTAACCAGTGTTTAGATTATATTTAATTGATTTGGCAGCTGTTAATTCTTATCCAGACAGCTGTTGGGATAGTGTTAAGCATTCTAAATGTTAATTATTTGATCCTGCTTGCTGTCTCTTACTTACATTGACTCTGATTGATTAAATAAAATGCCGAGGCCTGAGATTGAGCAAAGACAGAGAAAGGTGGGACTTCCTGGGATTAGAACAGGAATCCTGCACTTTAGACAGAGGATTCAACATTCCAGTCAGCAGCAGGAAGAAGAAAGCATTCCAGGCAGGAGCAGCAGGAAGAAGAAGACACACGCCATGGGTTAGAGAAAAGAACCTCATTCCACATGGCCAGGAACATCGGCATATTGTGGAGAATGGCAGTCCAAGGGGACGTATGTATATATGGGGTCATATTTGGGTAATAGTCTTAAGAGCTAGCTTAGATGGGCCAGGATTGCCCAACTCAGGCCAAGACTTGTTAAAATCCACGTGCAGTCTCTGTATGCTCATTTATAATGTCTGGATAAGAATTAACAGCTGCCGAATCAATTAAATATAATCTAAATACTGGTTAAACAATTTAACTAATTATTTCTACAAATGACACCCAACATAATTTTTTTTCAATAAATGGCGCCCCACGTTGGGCGCCATATGTAAAAATAAAAATATGGCTAATTAAACTATTTAACCAGTATTTAGATTGTATTAAATTGGTTTGGCGGCTAATCCTTAACCATCCATTATAAATGAACACACAGAGACCACATGGATTTTAACAAGCCTTGGCCTGAATTGAGCAATCTTGGCCCATCTAAGCTAGCTCTTAATTCTATTACCCAAATATGACCCCCCATATATACATACGTCCCCTTGGACTGCCATTCTCCACGATAGCTGATGTTCCAGGCCATCTGGAATGATCCTCTTGCATCTACCCCCATGGCATGTGCCTCCTTCTTCCTGCTCATGGCTGGAATGCTTCTTCCTGCTGCTTGCTGGAATGCTTTAATCCTCTGTCTAAAGTGCAGGCTTCCTGTTCTAATCCCAGGAAGTCCCGCCTTTCTCTGTCTTTGCTCAGTCTCAGGCCTTGGCATTTTATTTAACCAATCAGAGTCAATGTAAGTAAGAGACAGCAAGCAGGATCAATTAATTAACATTTAGAATGCTTAACACTACCCCAACAGTCTTCCATGTTCCTACTCGTGTGGCCAGTTGAACCCTGCTTAAAGCATTCAACTGCTTTCCTAGCTTTCCTAATCTAAAGTCCACATAACTCCAAACAAAAGTGAGGTCTGTCACAGTAATACCCCATTCCTGGTACCAATTTCTATTGTAGTTAAGGTTTTATTGCTGTCAAAAGACACCATGACCATGACAGCTCTTATAAAGGAAAATACTTAATTGAGGCTGGTTTAGTTCAGAGGTTTAGTCCGTTATCCTCACAGTGGGAAGCATGGTGGTGTGGTGCACAGGCAGACATGGTGCTGGAAAAGGGGTCCAGAGTTCTATGTCTAAATCCAAAGGCAGCAGGAAGAGAGAGCCTCTGGACCTGGCTTGAGCTTCTGAAATCTCAAAACCCATCCCCAGTGACACACTTTCTCTAGCAAGGCTACATGCATTCCAACAAGTCCTAATCCTTTCAAATAATGCCACTCCTTATGAGCCTATGGGACCATTTTTTTTATTCAGATCACCACAAGCCCATACCACCCCCAGAAGAGTGACCAACTGCCTGTTCCAGAGCTCTCACTTGGAACTGACCTTGCCTCTGAATTATAAACAGAGGAATTTGATGTGCAGAGGATCCAGATTCTGTTAAGAAGTTCATCACTGAGCTGGATGTGGTGACACACGTCTTCCATCCTAGACTCAGGAAGCAGAGGCAGGAGTAACTCTTGAGTTCAAGACCATCCTGGTCTACATAGGAGTTCCAGGACAGAAAGGACTAAAAAGAGAGACCTCTCTCAAAAAGAAAGAAAGAAAGAAAGACAAAAAAGAGGAAGAAGAGGAGGAGGAAGTGGCCATGGTCATGTCCGATGTGGTTTGCTTTGGTAGTAAAGTTTCTATGAATTCAAAGAAAGAAGGCCAGGGGTCAGGGATTGGTTCTTTTTGGAGTCAATTTCCAAATATCATTCCTTAATCGAGGCCTGACCAGACTAGACTAAATAAGAATATTCAACTAACAGTTCCTCAAACTCCAAAAATCAACTTCTTTATCTTCCAACAGACGCCAACACCAACCATGCTATCCATCCATGTCAAATAACCAGGGCAAAGTGGCATGAAGGCAGGAGATCTGGAGATACCAGACTGGTTTGGTGCAGACTTCAGGCCACACGGGATGGTCTGAAGGAACGTTTTCCCTTCAGTGTCCCTGGAGGGTAGTCTGACAGGCCTTTGGAGAAAGAAAACCTGGTAAGCATGTGACTGCCACTTCCTATTGGAAGCCTTCCTTCACCTTCAGGCCTGGCCTTTCCCTAACCCACATTAGCCCCAAGATTTTCTTCACGAGGATTCTGTCATCCACACAAGCGCATCATTGCACACAGTAATGAGTCAGAGAGCCCCGACAGGCAGCTCCTGGGCTTGCAGCAGCTACACACTGTTTATTTCTTTTTGCAGATATTATATTCATTCCTCTCCACTCAGGCAATCTGCTGGTCCCATTCTGCTTAGGAAAATAGAGATGCTAGCTCTGCCAAGCCTGGAATCAGGATGCAAATCCTCAGTATTCTGGGGGATGCACCTTTCTCCTCTGTGGCAAGTGACATTGGAGACCTTCATGAGAGAAACTGGGGAAGGCAGGAATTCTTCAGGAAAAATTTGTTAAAGTCAGAAATCTATAATCTATACATATAGCCCATTATTAACATTTGAGGATATTTCCTCTAAGTTTCCTTTCTGTGTATAAGTGTCGTAAGCTTAGCACAGTGCTATACAGACAATTTTGGATCATCTTTATCTCTCTACTCATAAATTAACTTTTCTAATTAACATTAAACTTTGCTTAAATGCAGTTTTAATGGTTGAAGAGTATAGCTGCCTACTTACGGTTTTGAGAATATTTTGAGAACTTTTTGAAGTTTATAAATGATGCTGGGACAAATAATGGATTTTGTAAAAAAAATTATTAATTAAATTACGTTGGGCACCATTTGTACAAATAATTAATTAAATTGTTTAAGAGTATTTATATTATTATTAATTGGTTCAGTGGCCATTAATCTTTAAGCAGACATTAAAAATGAGCACACACAGACACCACGTGGATTTTAACAAGCCTTGGCCTGAGTTGTGCAATCCTGGCCCATCTAAGCTAGCTCTTAAGTCTATTACCCAAATATGACCCCATGAATACATATGTCCCCTTGGGCTGCCATTCTCCACTTTATGCCGATGTTCCTGGCCATGTGGAATGAGGTTCCTTTTTCTAACCCATGGTGTGTGTCCTCCTTCTTCCTGTTCCTGGCTGGAATGAATTAATCCTCTGTCTAAAGCACAGGCTTCCTGCTCTAATCTCAGGAAGTCCCACCTTTCTCTGTCTTTGCCCAATCTCAGGCCTTGGCATTTTATTTAACCAATCAGAGTCAATGTAAGTAACAAACAGCAAGCAGGACCAATTAATTAACATTTAGAATGCTTAACACTACCCCAACAGGATTTATCATCTGGGTCAAGATTTTTTAATTCTTCAGGTAGATTGTTAAAAGAAGATCAACAAAGATAAACATTTCAAAGACTGTAATATGCAAAAATATTCTCTGAAGCCAGGCTGGTGCCTGAGTGTGATCCCATCACTTAGGAGATGGAGGCAGGAGGATCAAGAGTTCAAGGTCAATCTCAGCTCCATACTGAGTTCCAAGGCAGCTTAGGCTACATGAGACCCTGTCTCAAAAAAACAGTAAATCAAGCAAGTGAGATGGACTCAACTGATGGGGACATCTACTGTCAAGCCTGGTGGCCTGAGTTCAACCACAGAAAAGTTGTCCTTGGACTTCCGTGTCTGCAAATGCCTCTATACTTGCAGCATGGATATCTCTCTCTCTCTCTCTCTCTCTCTCTCTCTCTCTCTCTCTCTCTCTCTCCTACCCTCTCTCCAAATAAAAAATATCAGGCAACTTTAAAATGCAGTCAATTCTACAATGAGTAAGTTGAACATCATGATGCACAACTGTAATTTCAGCACAAGAGAAGCAGAGGCAGGAGGATTGCTACAAATATGAGACCACTATGGTCTGTAGAGTGAGTTTCAGGACAGCCAGAGAAAGGTTCATAGTAGGATCCTGTCTCAAAGCAAATAAATAAAGAAAGAAAGAAAAGAAAAGCCAGGCAGTGAACACAGATACCACTCTGAATAAATCATAAGATGGTCAATAAATATGAAAAACAGTAATTAACAATTCTGTTTAGCAATGAAATGCACACAAAACCCAGACGTGATGAAGATGCATCACATTTTTCAGCTAGACATTGTGGGGGAGCTTTTGAAACCCTAAAGCCCACCCCCAGTGACATACCTACTCTAAACAAAGCCACATCCTCCTAATCCTTCCTAAACAGTTCCACTAACTAGGTACCAAAAATTCTATGGAGAGGAGGACAATTCTCATTCAAATCACTATGCCTACATTCACCCTTCATTCACTCACAAACATTTAATTATTAATAGTAATTAAGGGGCTGGTGGTATGTTGGAGTGATGTTTTTGTGTGCTGGGTAAAGATTAACCTTGTATTATTAAAATGCTGATTTCTGTGTTTGTACAGATCTGATTACAGTTGAGACTTTGGCATTGTCATTTTTATGAAGCACCTCCTGTCTCAATGTTTTGGAAACATTGTTCTCCATCACCTTCTGATTGGTTTTAATAAAAATCTGATGGACAGTAAGCCGAGGCAGGATTAGAGGGCAGGACTTCCCAGCCCAGAGAGAAGGCCTCAGGTGAAGACCAAAGAAGAAGGAGTCACTACTGGGACACAGATGAAGATGGAGGTGCCAGGGAGAAACAAAGACTGAAGGTAAGGGGCCACTGGCAGGAAGTAGGCCAGGCCAGTATTGTCAGGTTAGAATAGCTGAGTATCTGCCCAGCTCTAGTGCCTGAAACTTTTAATAAATATAAAGGTCTCTGTGTCATCATTCAAAGCAAGAGAGTGCATAGAAAACCCTAAGGTTACAGCAGTGTGGTTCAGTCAGAGAGTCCTTGCCTAGTACGCATGAAGTCCCAGCAGGGCATAAGCCTGACTTGGTAGTGCACACCAGTAACCCAGTACCCAGGACACAGAAGCAGGAGAACCTAAAATTCAGGGTTATCTTTGGCTACGTATGAAGTTTGAGGCTAGCCTGGGTTACATGAGACTTCTGAAAACAATGTTAGCTAGTTAGGCAGCACATACATGTTTATCTGGAGACATGGGGTATACAGCAAGATATTTTATCCTTGGCCATCTGCTCACATGAGTCACCTCAGCCACAGTGATGTGCAGACGAGAGTCACATGTACAGAACCACAAAAGGAACAATCATGAAGAAGACCAAAGCCTCCAGAGAGAATGTGAAATGGAGCAGATACAGCCGGGCGGGGGGGGCTCCCTGACTCTGGAACCCCATGTGAGCTTCCTGCAGAACATTTGTATGTTTCCTAATTTCTTGTAGTAACAGGTAGCTTGTGGGCTGCCAATCATGTGACACCCTGGTTCCAAAAGTCCCAAGAACAACACAAAGGGCAGTCTTTCAGTCACCCACAGCGAAACCCTTTGAGGTTTTATAACCAAAGGAACCAAACCAGCTTCCCCTGTCTAAAGACAATTCAAAACTCCCAAGCTGGACATGGTGACACAGGCCTACATCCCAGTACTTGGGAAGTAGAGGCAGGAGGACAGGGAGTTTAAGATCATTCTGGTTTCATAGGCAATTATGCTCAGCCTGGACTCCCTAAGACCTTACCTCAAAAACAGAAAAATAAGCCAGGTGGTGGTGGCGCACGCCTTTAATCCCAGCACTTGGGAGGCAGAGGCAGGTGGATCTTTGTGAGTTCGAGGCCAGCCTGGTCTACAAAGTGAGTCCAGGACAGCCAGAGATATTCAGAGAAACCCTGTCTCGAAAAACCACAAAAAAAAAAACCAGAAAAATAATAAACTAGTTTCCAAATTATTGCTGTTGCCATACTTTTGACTTGTGTTTTTAAGGATTTGCACACTTATATGAATTAACATAATGATTAAGTAAGCAAACATCCATGAAGGCATTTAAAAATGAATAAGCTTCTTAGAAGAATAAACTTATATTCCAAAGTCTTACTGCACCTGTGCTCAAATTACTGTAAAAGCAAGTGTGATGAGCTTCTAGAAAAACTCCATAAAGTGAGCAAGAAAAAAAAAAGAGCTGAAAATGTAGTATCTCTGGGAATCCAAAACAAACAAACAAATAAAACAAAAAACAAAAACAAAAACAAAACCCAAACAACAAAACTTAATCCACACATGATGTAGTGCCTGTGACCTCAGTATATGGAAGGCTAAGGCAGGAGGATTACTACAGGTTTGAGGTCAGCCTGGACTGAACTACATACTAAGGTCCAGAACAACCTGAACTACAGTGTGAGAATTTACCTAACAAAATCAATAATAAAGAGAGATGGCTGGCAGTTTTTTTTGGGGGGGTGAGGGGGTGAGGGAGGTTAAGGGCTTGTACTGCTCTTTTGGAACACCTCAGTTTGATTCCCAGAACTCAAGCTGGAAAAGGAACAAGGCCTTCAGATGCTTCTGGAAAGAGCATCCATGCAGAAGGACCAAGAGGAGCAAAGAGCCATGAAGCAAGAATGTATGTGTCATGTTGAAGGACAAAGGTTTCTACAGTATGGTGATCAAGAACAACAATGGCTGGACTAGAGCAGGGGCTAGAGTAGGGACCGGGCACATTCCTAGAGGTAAGGCATGTCAGGTTAGCATAGATGACACAGGACGCTCTGGGCAGAACGAACAGCAGTATGCTCGGCCTTTTGTTTTTAGAAGGAGCATACAGTTAGGCATGGTGGCTCAGGCCTATCATGCCAGCACCTAAAAGCCTGAGGCAGGAAGAGAGCCACAACTTTAAAGCCAGCCTAGGTTACATTATGAGTTCCAAGCCAGCCTGGGCTACAAAATGAGACTATGTCAATCAACCAGTCAACCAGTCAGACAGTCAATCAATCAATCAATCAATCAAAAGATTTTTTTTTTAGGAAACAGAAAAGACTTCTCTTCAGAAAACTTGAGTGGGTGTGAAGTGAAAGCCTGAAGTCAGAGGCAGTGGTGACCAAGCAAGAATGAACTCCAGCAGCGGAAACATTAGAAGTGCCCAGATTTAGCATGTGTTTTAGAGTAAGCATATTCATGGGGCACCAAATGACCTTATTCATCAAGGATGTTAGTTAGTCCTTGATCAAACTGATGGGGGGATGGATTAGGAAAGACGTCAGTGGACCACACTAATTACATTACTGTTTTTGCTTTTGTGTTTGCTTTGCTTTGAGACTATTGGAAGAACCTGCGGCCAAGGTTGCAGTCCACCATGACTGGAAAGCCCTGAGCTCATCACTGTATGGAGGATTCCCTTTTCAGCAGGGCTTCCTCTTCTCAGTCCGACCTCATCTGGAGGGTATCTCTAGGCATAGATGTGACCTTTGCACAGTTCCCTGCTGTGATGGCGAATGCAAATAAAGTATTCCTGGCACACCTAGCCCCAGGAAATGGTGTACACCTACCCTGGGAACTCTCCACCCATTCCCCCAAAGTTATATATAACCCTTGTTCACCCCAATAAAATTGATCTGCCTCTCTGCAACTGATCCCGGGTTGTTGTTAATCATATGTAAATCATACTTGCAGCCTGTGAATCCTCTTCCTCATCTTCTGCTCCCTCAACCATGTGGACTAGTGGCCAACAGTCATAAGGAAAAGGGGAGACTCATGTGAGAGAGTTTCTCGTGTACCCCAGATTGGCTTTAAATTAACTGTGTAGGTTGGTCCTTCTGCCTACACCTACCAAATGTGGGATCACAGGCATATGCCACCATACATGTATTTTTGTGGTGCTGGGGACTGAATCCAGGACTTCATTACTAGACACAGACTGTAGTCAACCCCGACACAGCAGTCACCACACAAGGAGGTTCTCAGAGAAGGGTGAGTGCGCTGCCCACCCGAACCTCCAGCCTCGAGTCCGAAGACAAACAGACGTGCGACAGGGCAGATGTCTAAGCATTTCCTGTTTCTAATGTTTTGTTCTCTGGCTTATATACAGAACCAAGTAGGGGATTTTCACGTGGGGCTATGTGGACCAATCACATTAAAGGTCATCCTATCACACCACATAGCACAAGCCTGGTAACATAGTGATCATGTACTGATCATGAGCATGGAAGTCTTGCTCACACGATCAGTTATACCCATGATCCGGCATCTTCCGGCCGGCACCATCTTAGATATCTCCCACAAGTTACTTTCGTTTTCCAAGCAATGAGGTGTTTTTCATAAGCCTCCATTTCCTAGATCCCCACACAGACTCTACCAAATGAGCTGGTTCCCAGACCCTGAATCTTTAAACTTTACCTAAATAGTCCTCTGTTTGTCTTTGAAGTATAAGTCAGAGCTTCACCACCATTAGACCAACATGTGTGCCATTTTACCCCCATGTCAAAGTTTTTTTTTTTTAAATAATTTATTTTTTATTTCTTCAAGTTACATCTCAATCACAATCCCTTCCCTACTCCTCCCTCCTGTCCCACCCTTCCACCCTCTTCCCCCTAAACCCCCCATCCTCTACCCCCTTTTTTTTTTTTTTAGTTTAAGGTAGATCTTTTTCCCCCATGTCAAAGTTAAAGACAATTTTTCTTTTAAAAAAATTATGTATTTGTTTATTGTGTATGGAATGTGTGTGTGCAAAACTCACGTGCCACAGTTTGAATGTATGAAGGTCAGAAGACATCTCTCTAGAGTTGCTTCTTACTACCTCAGATCTAGGCATGGAATTCAGGCCATCAAGCCTGCACACAAAAAACCTCTACCACTGAGTGTCTGATAGGCCCTGTGGTCCTTTCAATAAAAATGACTCCCACAGGCCCACAGTGAGTGGTGCTATTAGGAGGTGTGGCTTTGTTGGAGTAGATACAGCCTTGTTAAAGGAAGTGTGTCACCAGGGATGAGCTTTGAAGTTTCAGATGCTCAAGCCAGGCCCAGAGTATCCCACTTTCTTCCTGTGCCTGCTGATCTAGATGTAGAACTCTCAGCTCTTTCTCCAGCTGTCTGTCTGCCTGCCTGCCGCCATGCTCCCTGTCATGAAGATAATGGACTAAATCTCTGAACTGTAAGCCAGACCCAATGAAATGTTTTTCTTTGTAAGAGCTTCTCTGGCCATGGTGTCTCTTACAGCAATAGACAGGACCTAGAGACAAATTTTCTTTCCCATCAAGCTGTGCTTCAGCCTTCACCTAGATAAACATAGAATAAGTTGAGATGTTTTAGTTGGAGGCTAAATCTGATATCATACCTTCAGGTCTCCAGTTCATCTACCCTAGACGGTTAAACACTAGCACTCTGCGGCCCCTAAGCAAAGTGTTTGTGCAAACATTGTTTGATTTCACGCTCTCCAGATGTAGTTGAGATTTCGAAAGTCATGTTTGTGATATCAGCAAATGTTTTCAATTAAAACAGAGACTAGAAATGGCCTGGCTTGTCTTAAAAGTTCCCTTAATGATGAAGCATGTAACAGGATTAACCTGGATCCTGCCTATGAGCTTCCTCATCTTTTTGGACATTCCAGATTCCAGATTCCAGAGAATCACAGGAATTGTTTCCTTGGCAAACATTTGCTAACAACCAAGGTGAGTAGAGATTAATTTCAACTGTGAATGACACCAATTTTCACACACTTGTGTTTTCAGATACATGCCTTGAGCTTGTAAGGTAGTCAAGGGAGCTTTCTCACACAACCAGCTGAAACAGCAGCATCTCTCAACCACTTCCATGCTCAGATAAGCTCACGGTACCCCTGAGAATCAGGACTTCCTGGTAAGCACAGAATGGAAGAGAAAAAAATTGTGTGTGTGTACATGTACATGCTTGTTATTTAATTAACATTTTGGCACTGAACTATAGACCCTATCCATAGAAGCAGCAGGACCAATAAAATATATAGAGATATGTAAAATACAGATTTAGGAGCCTGTGACATGACTCAGTGATAACAGGGCTTGCTGCCAAGCCCAACAAACTGAGTCCAATCCCAGGATCCCAAATGGTGGAAGGAAAGAACCAGCTCCTATGAGTTGTGCACACACACACACACACATCATCATCATCATCATCATCAATATAAACTTACTAGGAGGAAGTGGCTTACATAGTAACAGAGGCTGAGACGTTCCACACTTGGCTATTCCCAAGCTGAAGACTGGAAAGCTGACTGAGAAGCTCCAGGCAATGGGGTAAATCCCAGTCCAAGTCCAAAACCGAGAACAAGAAATGCAAGCATCCCAGGACAGAGGACAGAGCCCAAAAGGGTCATATCCATGCCATTTTGTTCCTTCTGCTCCAGTGGACTGGAGTACCTACAAACTAGTTAGTTACTTTTATTCACTCATTGGACTCCTATGTAAATATCTCCCAGAAGTATCCTCACAAACATACCTAGAATTGGTGTCTCACTGGCTGTCTTGTCAGCCTTCAGCAGATTCACTTAGCCTCCGTATTCTGTTAGTGACATCAGAGAGCAATTTTTAGACTCCTGGCTCTTACCATCTTTGCTGTAAGAGTTCCATGCATTGAGTTGAAGCAGTGGGAGTGGTTTTTTGGCATTCTTTACAAAATCACAGCATCCAAAATGTATTTCAGCCAGAGCTTCATTCTGTCCTCTGTTGTGCTGGCACAGGTTTTGCCCAAGCCTGTCTGTACATGACATTGTCTTTATTCTGGAAATCTGTACATAGGTAATGCATTTTCTCCTTACTGTATGTCCCCTTATTTTCAGGTCCTCATCTCTACAGTCATCTAATGGAAGTATCTCCTTTGTTATCTTGAAATTAACTCATCATTTCAAATGCACACAACACACTAGTAATAAAGGAGAAATAACAGAAAGGGCATTAAAATAAAACAGAGTATCTGCGAATCTGCAAAATCATCTGCCAACCACACTGTACAGCAAGGGAGCCAGATGTTTGCATTACCTCTGATGAATATAGCTTGACGTGAGAGGTGTAATAATTCTCATCTACTTATTGTTTACTTCTTAAATTTTTATGTGCCTACAATTCACTGGTGGATCTTGTTACAATTTGGCTTCTGGGACCAGGAGATATAGAGCAGTTGGTAGAGCATTTAGCCTGTGTGAAGCTCTGGGTTTCATCCTCAGCACCCCATAAAGCAGGGGATGTGTGGAGCACACCTGTGTTCCTAGAACTTGGGAGTGTAGGCAAGAGGACAGGAATTACAAGATCATCCTCAGCTACACATTGAGTTTATGACCAGCCTGAGCTGTAAGAGACCCTTCCTCAGGAACAATGAACTATAAGTTAATTCATAAATAAAATCTGCTTTCTAATAGATAAATTAACAAATTAAATGTGGATTCTGAGGTGGGCTTCTTTTGGTAAGCTCTTGGGTGATTTCTAAATGTTAGCCTGGGGGCCCAAATTTGTTTATTTATTTGTTTGTTTGTTTGTTTGTTTCTTTTGAGACAAGGTCTCTTTATACAGACCAAGTTGCCCTGAAACTCTCATCAATCCTCCTCCTGCCTAGAGGTGCTGGAATTACAGGAACAAACCATTTGCTTGGTTCAATTTGTTTATTTGCATTCATTTTGCATGTTGAGGAACCAAATACATACATGCTAAGGCCTCATACATGCCAAGCAAGTGCTCTGCAACTGAGCTGCCCTCAGCCTCTGGGATCACATTTGGAACGAGAAGAGTCTGAGCTTTTCTCTTCTTTACACTGAAAAACTGCCATCACTGTAAAATAATCTCAAGTCAACACAGGTTAAGTTCAGCTGCTAAGTGTGTTACAAACAGTTGTGAATGCTGAATAAATAAGACTTGCTCTCTTAATCAAATAACATAGTATCTTTCAATTTACACACTACTTTCATTTCTCAGGAAAAAAAAAGTAGTACATATAAACATGTGAAAACATTATTTGAGCTTATGTATAAAGCAAAATTAGATTCTGGAATCAGAAAGGAAGAATTTTCTTCTGGAAGTAGTTAGTAGGAGATGAGAGTCAGAGCTTCATTGTACAAGACAACCCCATAGCTATCTGCAGCCGCTCTTTAACTGAACACAATTTAATAAGCATCTACAGTTACTTCATTGATCATAAATTCCTTCCTGCCAGCCAGTGGTGGTGCACGCCTTAATCCCAGCACTCAGGAGGAAGAGATAGGCAGATCCCTGAATTTGAGGCCAGCCTGGTCTACAGAGTGAGTTCCAGGATAGGCAGAGCTACACAGACAAACCCCTTCTTGAAATGACAACAACAAAATTACTCCCCATTGGATGGATGTTCTGCCCTCTTGGTAGCTCCATCAATGATCATGTGTCCTTAATCAAATTACAGGTACGACAATATTTGTTGTATTTAATTAAGTAGATTCCAGCACAGGCCTGCTCTATGTGTTTTTTTTTCCTGCACCACCCAACAAGCATCTCCTACTGTACAATTTGTTCTAACACTTGTTTCTTCCAAAATTACTTGCTCATATTTGTTTCCTATATTGTTTTCCTGACACCATTCTTTATCATTTTCACTTCAGTAAAATGTCTCCACAGGGTTGGCAAGGTTGCTCGGTGGGTAGAGGTGCTTGTTCAAAGAAACCGCTGATATCTATTGGACCCTGCCCACATGATAGAGAGAACTGATTCTCATTAGTTTCCCACAGACTTCTACATACATGCCCTGGAATGTACACACCCGCAGACACACTTGTAGTTAGTTTTTGTCAACTTGACACAAATTCTGACAAACGTGGGAAGAAGAACTCCTTGGTTTTTCGAAACAGGTCTTCTCTGTGTAGCTCTAGCTGTCCTGGAACTGGTTCTGTAGACCAGGCTACCCTTGAACACAGAGATGCACCTGCTGATGCCTCTGGAGTGCTGGGATTACAAGAGTGTGCCTCAACACCCTGCTGGAAGAGATACTCTTAATTAAGGTGCCTCCCTCAGATTGGCCAGTGGATGTACCTTCTGAGTATTTTCTTGATTGCTACTTCATGTGGGAGGGTCCAGGCCACTGTGGGAGGTGTCATCCCTGGGCTGGTGGGCCTGGCCTGTAATAGCAAGTAGCTGAGAAAGCCAGAGAGTAAGCCAGTAACCAGTATTCTCCCATAGTCTCTACTGTGGTTACTGCCTCCATGTTCCAGCACTGAGCTCCCCCCTGGCTTCCCTTGAAGATGGACTATATAACCTTTAAGCAAATAAACCCTTTCTTCCTCAACACCAAATGTTTATCACAACATAAAAGCAGAATAGGATACACACATACAAAGTAAAAATATATTTTGACATCTCAGTGGATAATATTTTTGTTAGTCAAAATATGTGATCATTGCTGAATATCTTGTTGAGCAGAGCAGCAAGCATTCTCAGTTCCAGTGCTCGGCAAGCTGAGGGAGCATGCTGAGCTCAAGGTCCACCTGCACAAGCTGAGGGAGGACGCTGAGCTCAAGGTCCACCTGAACTACATAGTGAGATCCAGTTTCAAAACCCAAAAAAGGCAAAATGAAATAAAAGCAGCAAGTGTTTTTCTGTGAATACTTCTGTGTGGTAAGGCTTATATTTTTTGTGAAAATAAAGATCCACACCAGAAAAAGAGTAACAAAGCAATAGTTCAGTTTTTAAAACAATCTAATATTTTCTCCCCACTTTGCAGGGGATTGTAAAGCCATCTTTTTCCTTTGACTTGCAAGGCTTCATGTGTACTTCTGGGAGTTCTGACTTCACAAGTAACACAAAGGCATCTTTTTAAGTCTATGTGTGTTTTTGTAGGTGTGTGATATGTGCTCATGTGTGAACACACAGGAAGCCAGCAAAGGACTCAGGTGTTCTTTGTCACCTTCTGCCTTGTTCCCTTGAGTCAGAGTCTCAGCCTGACTGAACCTGGTGCTGGCAGCCAGCATAGCCAAGCGCTCCTTCTGTCTTCTGTCTGACCTTGTCACCAGCAGTGTTGTTCTTCCAGGCACAGGTCCTGACACCTGGCTTTTTTAGTTGGGTTCTCTGGGGATTTAAATTCAGATCTTCAAACTTATATAGTAAGTAATCATACCCTTATAAATTAGTTATAATCTTTTGGCTACCATATGAATATTTTATAGGCTCACAACCTATAAAAATAGGTTTATTCCATACAAAATATGAATCATAAAAACAAATAAAAATCAAAACACACAAAATTGGGCCAGCAGGATGGCTCAGCAGGTAAGACGCCTAAGAACCCAAATTGGATCCCGGGACCCATGTTGGAAAGAGGTGGGAAGACAACCTAAGCTGTCTCTGATATCCACACATGTCTTCCTCCTCATCCAATTCACGAGCATGAACACAAATCTATAAATTTACTTAAAGCCCTGTAACTATTTTCAAGTTGCCAGGCTAGTATTTAAGAGATAGATTTTTGTACTGTCTGTTTAAGCAGAATTCACATTTACTAGCTACAAATGAGAAATGATTTCTTTTTTTCTTCTCCTGTTTGGATTTTGTCTATATGTACTTCAGTTGGCTGCACATCAGTAAGAGCACATGGGTAAGAAGCAATGTAAATTAGAGGTCTTGCATTAATTACCTACATGTCAACAAAATTTTGCGTGTTACTACTGAAGACAAGGATGAAAGAATGAGTGGGGTATTCAAAGAAATGTAATCAACAGAGAGGCTGAGTTGTGAACTTTCTAAATTAAGAATTCATTTACTTATAGTGGGGAAGAGAGCAGAGGAGACAAACAGAAAACTATGGGCTGGGATCTAGCTCACTGGGGAGGTTGTAGCATGCCTCTTGTGGCATGCACAATGTCCTGTGTTCAATGTGCAGCTCCTGGGAGCCTGATGTATCGAACATGCTTACAATTCCCAGCACTCAGTAGGTCAAAGCAATGGGATCAGGAGTTCCAAGTCTTCCTTGGTGAGTTAGAGACTAATCTAGAATATATGAGATCCTTTGTTAAATAAATAAGTAAGTAAATAACAAAATAAGAAAAAAACAACAAAATAAAATAAGTAAACATTGTTTCAGGATAACTTCTGCCCATTCCGGGCTAGCTAGAGACTGTGGTTGGTGTCTAAACAGTGGCCCACAAGAAAGGAAGAGTGATGACATCCCTTTTAAGTCCCATTCTGGCAAAGAGACAAATCCAAACAACTCTCACTTTTTTTCTGGTAACTTCCTTTCAGTGAAGATCTCTGATATAAAGGGTTTATTGTGATAAAGGAAGAACTGGCTGGTAAATGGGCCAGAGGAGAACCCGGCGGTGTCCGTGTCCCATCCTTGGGTCCAGGTCTGTGCGTAGTACTTCCCCTCCCCCGGCCCAGCATTTTGCAATAGTCAAACCTCAGAAGATAAACTAAACGGCGCCTGAGAGCACGCCAGCATGGCGCATGAGCATTTGGGGAACTGGATGCCCTCACAGGCATCCAAGCGCCAAGTGCCGCTGACATCAAGTATTAATGGGTCTTTGGTGTGCACGTGCTTCTGTGGGAGGTGCAAACTGTTGGCGGTGGCCCGAGAGCCAGTGGATACCAACAGGCTGTGATACTCTTTATCAAATGCCCCAGACAGAAAGCAAAACTGAGCAGGTGTGGAAGTGACTGGCCATGTCCCTATGTCTTCCAGTCATCCGTGGTCCCCTCCTGCAACCCGGTACTCCTCACCCACCCCTGTCTCTCATTTAAACTCAAGAGAGTGGGGAGAAGGAACTGGGCAGAAGAGGAAAAGTAAAGGTGTACAGGACTCAGTTTCAAAGGCTGAGCTGCTCTGCACACGAGGGACGGGGACAGTGAGGACTAGGAGAAGAGAGACTCTGGGAGGAAACACCCAGAGTGGCAGCCCCAGGGTGGGAGCCTTTCTCTTGTAGCACTTTAGTTGCCTGGGGCTAGGAACTACACTGCATAAGAAGTTTGGGGTTGCCACAGCCAGCCTAGAAAGGCTTGTTGCAGAATGAACGGTTGCCTAGAGTTGGTTAGGACTGTAAACAGGAACTGTCCTGATCGTGGGGTCCGGGTTACGGTTTAAACCTATATTCAGGCAAGTTGAATGATCTTTGTTCCCGTTGACCTAAAGCTTGTTAGTTGATGAACCATCCCTGTCCCTCATCCCTTCTGTCTCTGGCCCTTGAAATTAAATTGAAGATAGCTCATAAGTTTTACTGTATCTTAAATAGAAAAAAAAAAAAACAATCTGTTAAAATGAGACTGGTCCCAGGGATTAAAATGCTGAGGCAAGAGGATCAATCACAAGTTTGAGGCAAGCCTGACTGCAAAGTGAGTCTGAGGACCTGCCTGGGCCAAAGAGCACTGTCTTGTCTCAAAAAAACAAAACAAAACAAAACAAAAACAAAAAAAAAACAAAACAACAAAAACACCAAGCAAACAAGTGGTACTGGGAAGGCTGGGGTTGTAGCTCAGTTTGTTGAGTACTTACTTAGCTGCACAAGCCCTGGGTGTGTGTGTGTGTGTGTGTGTGTGTGTGTGTGTGTGTGTGTGTACACTGTGGGCCAGTGTGTATGTGTGGAGGTGTGTGAATGGGGAAGCTGTGCGTGTGTGTGCCTGAGTGTGTGTGCAGGTATGGATATGTTTGTTCATGTGTGTCAAAAGTCCCTGACAAAACAAACAAACAAAACAAAAATATCCCAAACAACAAAAGCAAGAACAACAATAACCCTGTCTGAAGATCCATGCCGGCCACGTATGATTACTGTTGCAGTATTCCCAGTAGCCCATGTAGGGAGCCCATTCCCATGGGCAGAAGAGTAGTTACAGAAAATGTGGTACATGCATAAAGGAGTTCTACTTGACCAGGATGAAGAGGAAAACTGTGTCATTGCTGGAACATGGATGGCAATGGAGATCACTGCATTGAGTAAAACAGACCAGACTGAGACAGGCAAGTGCTACAAGCACCCAGCAAGCTAGGCTCGGCCACCCATCCCAAAATGCCCACTAAAGAAATGCGCGGGATGTCGGTTCAGGCATTGTGTCACATGCCTGCAATTCTAGCACTTGGCAGGGATTGGCCGAAGGATCAGTGAAGGTTCTAGGCCAGCCTGTTCTGCATAGCAAGTACTAGGCCAGCTGGGGCTATATTGAGACCCTGTCTCAAATAAACAAATGACAGACAAGTGACGGTGAAAGCAGAGAAAGGAGGTTTACTTAACACTTTGGGAAGATGAAAATGTAAAGGGAAACAGCGATCTTGAGTGCCTCCTGAGGTGCTGATAGGAGCTTTAGATAAAACAGAGGAAGAACTGAAGACGGGGCGTGACGGGGCGTGCAAGAGGTGTAGAGAACTGACCAGTCTGTGCCAAGGTGTGGTTGTATCCATTGTCCTGGGTACTGGTCTTTGCAAGGTGGTTGGGTTTGTTCCTTTGTTTTGATATAAAGGTTCATTTTATAGTCTGTCTTAGGGTTTTATTGCTGTGAAGAGACACCATGGCCACCTCAGTACTTATAAAGGAAAACATTTAATTGGGGCTGGCTTACAGTTCAGAGGTTTAGTCCATTGTCATCATGGTGGGAAGCATGGTGGCGCACAGGTAGACAAAGTGCTGGAGAAAAGAGCTGAGACTTCTGTATCTGGATCTGCAGGCAGCAGGAAGTGACACACTGAGTCTGGCTTGGGCATCTGAAACCTCAAAGCCCACCCCCAGTGACACACTTCCTAAAACAAGGCCACACCTCCTAACAGTGTCACTTCCTATGGACTTACGGGGCTATTTTTTTTTTTTTTTTTTTTTTTTGCAACACCACATAGCCCAAGCTGTTATGGAGCTCACAACAATCCTATGTGCATCCATCAGCTATGACCCAATTTGATAAATTGCTAACTGCCCATCACTGCCATCACAAAGGGGACCAGTCTGGTTCTTCCCAGTTGATGTGCTCGGGGTACAGCTCACATATGATTGTTCTTATTTGGGAAGTGTCTATCTTGCTGATCCTGGAAGCTGAGGAAACTGCTCTAGAACCCAAGTGGAAGTAGGTTGAAGACAATAACATCTTCGTGTCATCAACTCGGAAGCTATGTTAGGTTGACAGACACTCCTTAGACAAATGCCAGGTGCAGGTAGAGATGTCAAGCTCTCACCCACTTTTAGACCTTATGGAAGCAAGGGAAGAGTTGGTGATTTTTAACAAAAGCAGTTGCTAAGCCCTTTTACTGGATGATTTCTCTCATACATAGAAAGTGGATTTTATTTTAATTGGGGGGGACAAGAGATATGGCTCAGAGGATAAGCATTCTTGATGCTCTTTCAGAGGCCCAGAGTTTGATTCCCAGCACCTAGGTTAGGGGGTTCACAGCTGCTGGTAACTCCAGCTCCAGGGCGACCAATGTCTCTTCTGGAGTCTGTAAGCATCTGAACACAGAGACACACATATACACATAAGCTAAAAAATAAATATCTAGGAAATAAAGGACATAAAAGTAGAAGGGAGAGCTTGGGAGAATAAAGGGAGCAGCACCGGGAGGGACAGCAGAGGTGAGGAGGACTGTGAGCAAAGGTTAAAGTGTATGTATGTATGAAATGGTTGTTTAAGCAGCAGGGCTTGGTGGCTCGTGCCTACAATTCTAGCACTCCTGAGGCTGAGGCAGGAGCATTAGCTGGAATTCCACATCAGCCAGGGCTGCAGTATAAAATTTTGTCTCAAAAATACATGAATAAATAAATAGGCTAGGCATGGTGATGCTCACTTTTAATCCCAGTACTCTGGAGGCAGATGCAGGTGGATCTCTGTGAGTTTGAGGCCAGTTTGATCCACAGAGTGAGGTTATAGAACAGCCAAGGCTACAAAACAGAGAGATCTTATCTATCCAAAAAAATCAATAAAATAAACAGGTAAATATATAAATACAGTAAACCCTATTATTTTGGACAGTTTTATATTTGGAAAATTCTATGGGCTGATGTGGCAATCCTGTGAGGTGTTTTTCTTAATCCTTTGACTTAAAATTTTCAGTTGTTGGCCGGGCGGTGGTGGCGCACGCCTTTAATCCCAGCACTTGGGAGGCAGAGGCAGGCGGATCACTGTGAGTTCGAGGCCAGCCTGGTCTACAAAGTGAGTCCAGGACAGCCAAGGATACACAGAGAAACCCTGTCTCGAAAAACCAAAAAAAAAAAAAAAATTTTCAGTTGTTGAATTTTTTAACACTAAGATAGAAATTACTAATTCATAAATAATTAAGAATATGCCAATAGTGATGGCATAATCCTGCCATCCCAGCAGTTGAGAGGTGCGGGCAGAGTAATGAGGAGGATTAGTCTTGGCTACATGGTGACTAGAAGACTATCCCGTGGTGTTATGAGATCCCATCCCAATACAATGAAAGAGAGAGAGAGAGAGAGAGAGAGAGAGAGAGAGAGGAAGGAAGGGAAAGAGGGAGGGGAGGGAAGGAAAAAGGAAAAAGAATACTAATCACAGTATCATAAAAGTAGAAGTCACATAAAAGCTTTATAATAGTTCAATTAAATAATAAAATACTGTGAGGTTAATTAAAACATTTTTAAGTAATAAAATGTGAAAAAAATAATTCAAATTTGGGATTAACCCAGACATAGTGACTTAAGCCTGTAATTCCAATATCAGAAATCAAGATCATCCTGGGCTACATACAATTTTGAGGCCCACGTGGGATACTTGAGACTGGGACTCAAGGAACAACAAACAACTCCAGTGTAATCTTAAAAATCAAAACCCTTTTTTGGCCTGAAGCTGAGAATTGTTATGCAAAAGTGAAGAAAAACATGTCCCTTCAGTCATCTGTGCAGAGTCAAGAAGGCAAAAAGTAACCTTGTAAGGAAAAATATCTATACGGCATTCACAGCCGAGGTCAAAAGTCCTAGACTCATCCAGCAGACTCGTAAGTGAGAAAAGGAAAGAGACACTTCTGGGACCCTTCAAGGAGAATGTAGGATGGAGTAGATCAGCGTTAAGTGTTCTGGGTGGAGCTGGAGACCAACTCACAAATAAGGACAGCATTGGCACCCCAGCGTGAGGGCATGTTGAGACGTGCCGCTGTGGGTCACTCTCATCCTTGTATTTTATCCTAATTTTCAACCCCCACTTTGCATTCTAAGCTGAATGATACCATTAGTATATTTTTTGTCTGTTTTTTCTTTTCTATTTGAGTCTTTATCTGTGTACATCCATGTGTGAGTGCAGGCATGCAAACTTTTCATGCACTCAGAGACCCGAAGAGGGTGCCAGGTGTGCTTTATCATTCTGCCTGATCCTTTGAGGCAGGATCTCTCCCTGAACCTGGAGCTCAGGTTTTTCTCAGCTGTGTTGGGAGCCTGCAAACTCCAGCAACTCTGCTGTCTCTGTCGCCTCAGAGCTGGGGTTACAGGCATGTGTAGGATGACCAGCTTACATGGATGCTAGGATCCAAACACTGGTTCTTACAATTGCAGAGAGAGTGATCTTAATTGCTCTCAAACCCCACTGCTCCCAACCCCTATACACACACAATTCATATATCTCAGGCTGGCGTCAGACTCACTTTGTAGCAGCAGATGGCCTTGAACTCCAGATTCTTCTGCCTCTAACTTCCAAGTGATGAAATTTCCCCATGACCAAGTCACATTAAATTCTTTTAATGTTAAGCCAGAACTCAGTCTCTCCTATTCTTACACTCCACTGCACTCCAATACTAAATGGCCCCCAAAGCACAGAAATATAATTTACATAACATTTGAGGGACTGCAGAGATGTCTCAGCAGTTAAGAGTGCTTGCTGTTCTTCTAAAGGACCAAAGTTTGGTTCTCAGCACCCACATCAATGGGCTCACAGACGTCTGTAACTCTAGCTCCAGGGGATCCAATTGCCCCTGGTCTGGCCTCTGCAGGTACCCACATGCCCACTTGCATATAGACCGTATGTGAAAAGATGAAAATCAATCTTTACAAGAAACACTGGAAATGAGCGTGTCAGTGTATCCAGCAATACCAGCAGCTGGAATATTGAAGCAAGAGTGAGAATTCAACAGCCACCTGGGCCGCATGATGAGCCCTGCTCACAGGAGTATAGTGTTCCTCTGTAGACCAGGAAGTTGTGATCCCCCTGCTTCCACTTACAGTGAGATTGTCGGCTTGTGCCATTATGCCCAATATTTTTCCTTTCTTCCTGTGCCCATACCCCCTTAGTGTCTGGGCTTGAAGGAGGAGGTAAACACCCAAGGAACAGTCTTCAGTGAACTACCATCTAATAACTTAGACGAAAATTTTAAATAATTGTTTTCTTTAAATTTGCAGATTGAAACTGCATGAAAATGTCATATTAAATGTTTACAATGGTTTCTGTTAAGCAGGTAAAAATGCCCAAGAAGTTATACTATAATAAGTATAAAGTTTGATAAATCAACTACACATTCATTAAAAGGGAAAATTGACTTACCAAGACCCAGTGTCGGCTGGGGAAATAGATTAATTGGTAGAGTGCTTACCTACCACTTGGAAGTCCTTGGTTCCACCTCAGCAGCCTAGCAACACTCCTGGTGCTACATGCCTATAGTTCCTCAACTTAGAAGGTTGAAGCAAGATCAAGTCAGCCACACAGGAACTTCCAGTCCAGCCTGGCTTCGTAAGACCCTGCCTCGTTTGTTTGTTTTTGAGACTGGATCTCACTATATAACTCTGAATGTACTGAATGTACTACTGGAACTCATTGTGTAGATGAGGCTTGCCTCAAACTCAGCTTCCCACATGCTGGGGTTAAAGGCATGCACTACTATGCCACCTTAGACCACGTCTCAAAAAAGTTTTATGATCTGTAGATTTCCTTTTTAACAGACATCAAGCAATCCACCAGCTTGAAATCAAAATCAATTCTGCTGTTAGTAATAAAATCCTTGGTTGGACATGGTGGTGGGGTGGGAGGAGAACGGTAGGGACAGTCTTTGTCAGGCATGCAGGAAGCTCTGGATCCAGTCCTCAGGACTGAAAACACACACAAAGTCCATGATTAGCACTGGCCCCAAGTGCATGTAACTAGGATTTGTAAAAAAAAAAAAAAAATCTGTAGCAAGTTAGTGGGAAAGTTACATGTGGCCTGAACTGGATGTCTTCTGAAGATTACAACTTGGGCTCACTTGTATACAGCCTTGTCTCTGCAGTGTAGAACATGTTCCTTTTTCAGTATTTATAAAAATGCATTATTAGGATACAGAGTAATAAAAACACGAAATGAGGCAACAGGGTAGGAATTCTGGCTTTCATTTCAGCGTTAGTAGAGGCATTTTATCTTAATTTTAGAATACAATTAAAAAACAGTTGTCAAATCATGCGGGAGCTAATTTTTTAATTGAGAAAGACTCACAAGCACCTTCTGGAATTATGTAAATAAAACCTGCTGGTGGCTAGAAAGGGACTGCAGAAATTAACAGGTGACATTTAAAAGGCCCACGTACCAGGACTTTTATAATTTTGAACAATTTAGCAGACAGAAAACCCAAGAGTAAATATTTGGTGATTTGTGGATGTGTCTTTGTGCGTGACTATGAATCTGTTTTCACAGGGATTTGTGTGAGTGTGTGTGTGAGTGTGTGTGTCTATGTGTGTGTGTGTCTGTGTGTGTGTGCCTATGTGTGTGTGAGTGTGTGTGAATGTGTGTGTATGTGTGTGTCTATGCGTGTGTGAGTGAGTGTGTGTATGTGAGTGTATGTCTATGTGTGTGTATGTGTGTGTGTGTATGTGTGTGTGTGAGTGTGTGTGTATGTGTGTGTCTATGCGTGTGTGAGTGAGTGTGTGTGTGTGTGTGAGTGTATGTCTATGTGTGTGTATGTGTGTGTGTCTATGTGTGAGTGTGTGTGTGTGTGAGTGTGTGTGTGTGTGTGTCTGAGTGAGTGTGTGTGTGAGTGT
>CAJQZJ010034361.1:521856-537710 GCA_907164525.1 Lophiomys imhausi
GTGTGTGTGTGTGTGTGTGTGTGTGTGTGTGTGTGTGTGTGTGTGTGCGTGCATGTATGTGTGTGTGTATGTTTGTGCACATGCACATGTATGTACTTTGATTGTGATTGGGAGGGATGTGCCATGGTGTGCATGTGGAGGTAAGAGGCTGTTGGTGGAACTGGTTCTCTTCTTCCCCTGTTTACTTTAATTCTGGGGATAATTCAGGATGTCAGTCTTGCCAGCAGTATATTACTCAATGAGCCACCTATCTGCCCCTAATTTTTTATGTTTGTATATAGAAACAAAGTTTCAGTTTTAGCTCTCGCCTTTAGTTTAATGGAAAAGAATGGTGAGGGTGGTGGGGAAAAGCAGCAAGGAGTCTCTTTGTTTGGTTCTTTTTAAATGTAAAATCATTATCTGCTATTCTAACTTTTCCTTGGTGAATCTGCTTCATCACCTTCTCATGTGTGCTTAGACCTAGCACAGCTGTAATATACTTAGTAAAATGTTCACACGTACTTACAATAAGTGGGGGAAGGGAAGGACAGAGGGAGGGAGGGAGCTAGATAGGGAAACACATGTATACTAATGAGCTAGATAAAGAAACACATATATACTAATGAGCTAGATAGAGAAACATATATACTAATGAGCTACATAGAGAAACACATATATACTAATGAGCTAGATAGAGAAACATATATACTAATGAGCTACATAGAGAAACACATATATACTAATGAGCTAGATAGGGAAACACATATATACTAATTTGGTGGAGAAGACAGAAGCTTTGATCTCCAGAATCAAGCAAGCCGGCCTCAGAATGGGACTAACAGTGGGTGCCAGGAAAACCTTTGACCCGGCTTCACTGGATCAAAAAGTGTATCACGTATCACACAGAGAAACTTGGTTCTTCCTTTTTTTTTTTTTTCAAACATCTCAAAACAAGGAATTAAATGAACATACATGTCCTACTTAAAAGGACCAAGCCTGAGGTGGTAGTACACAGGGGTAATCCTGGAACTTTGGAGACAGAGGCAAGTTCAGGGCTAGCCTGGTCTATGTATCAAGTTGCAGACTAGTCAGGGCTATATAGTGAAATACGCATACATACATACATACATACATACATACGTACACATGTACATATGTACACGCATACATATGTATCTACTTACATGAATGCATACATGAGTCAAAGCTTTCTTCCTTAAAACAACCTTTAAAACTACCAAAATCTGAGAATTTTGGGGGGACTTAGAGCTCCCCCTTCCTTACTTTACTTCTGTCCTTTTTCTCTACTTTTTACTTTCCTCCTTCACACATTTTGTGACCTGTATATAAGCAACTGGCAGCTTCCTTGGTTCTTATGTCCCTGATCAACTCTGTCTTTAAAGTCTGTCAGAACTTAGATTTGCAAGAGATACAGAAAGCTGTTTGTGGCCTCAGGAGTCTTTTCCTTTTCATTCCTGCCCTCTCCATCTTCACCACACCTCTCTCTCTCCTCAGATACCCTTACTGTTTCTCCTTTCCTGTTGGCTGAGTTCTTTATCCCTCCTTGATGGCCAGAGTGCCAACGCACCACACTACTGTTCCATCTGTGATTTCTCCATTTCTGTGGTAAAACAAGATAGGAACGGCCTTTGCAGAGGACAACGCCCATAGTGGCCTGTTGGAGGCTGCTGGCTGGGACAAGAGCAGAAGTCACGTCTGCTCCCTGCAGCTAAAAAGATGGGGGCTCACAAACAGTTGGCTAGCTACATGTGTTTTCAGGTGACACAGTCAAGCTGTCTTGCCCCACAAAAACAGGGAAAAAGTATGACAGATTCTAGACAATTTCAAAACACTCTTCAGGGGAAAATACACCAAGGGCAGATACAATGGGAATTAGGTTAAGTATAGGTGAGTGCAACAACCTCTACGTAGGTTCAAGTATCTTGCAAACTGGGGGAGGGTTTAGAATTGAAATTTGACAGTCCCCAGTTAGGGATGACAAATATTGAACTTTGTTCTCCGTCAGCTCTATGTCATTATGAGGAAACAGAGTTCACTTAGAGTTGACCCTGAGCAACCAGTGAAAGCAGAAGGAAACGCACTCTCCTTGAACACGGGAAGGCTTAAGTGAGTTGAGCAATGGACTCTTTGGAAAGAAACACAAGTCTGTGAAAATCTATGACTAAGTGTGAGGTGTACCTGCACAGAATAACCCATTGTAGCCCCTCTGTCCTCTTAGGGAAGAAGACAGGGTATAGCTGGCTGCTTGAAGGAGACACAGGAGCTGTGTATCCCTGCACCACCAGTCCATCAGTACATCAAATGCTATTGAGCCAGCACTCCAGTAGGCCTGAGTTTCACTTGGGCTCTTCATTTTATGCGACTTATAAATCTATCTAGCTGGGCTTACAGGTATAGGCCTGTAAATCCTGGCCACTCAGGAGGCCGAGGGCAGGTAGATCACAATTTCAAGGCCTTCATGGGCTACTGAATGGGTTTAAGGTCAGCCTGGGAAACTTAGCAAGACCTGGTGAAACCGAAGCTTTATTAGCAAATATATTTATTAATAACCATAAATTGTTAAATTAGGCCGGTGGAGCAGCCAGCAGAGCAGCCAGGGGCCTGACGGGAGGCTTGTAGTCCTGGCCTGACTGGCTTGCCTTAGCTGGAGGCCTGAATCAAGCCGGCCTTTTTCCTAATAATTAAATACATCAAGACCTTTTAATGTTACAATGATTAGGCCTTAGCTGGCTCTCAACTAGATCATCTAAGTTAACCCGACAAACTATTCACAATCTGCCATGTGTCTCGCAATACCTTCAGAGCTCTCACTGAGGTGTCCTTCTGCTTTAGAGTCTCCTGGCCAAAAAGAGGGAGAGCAACTTTCAGAATGGAAAAATAACAGTTTGCTGTCTAGACAGTCCTGAATATCTCTCATTCCTGTTGGAGCATCATCTTCAGCCTTCTGGCCAAGCATATCTCACAAACTAATTACGCAGCAGGAAATAAGAAGGATTTTCCCATTCTGTCTTTGCAGAATCATGCCATCAGCTTACCTGCATTTAAGTTCTGGTCCATCTTTGGGCTGTATATACTCTGTTGAGAGAGCAGGGGCATTTCTGCCCAATAGGAATTATCTCCTGGTGGAGATTTTTTGATGCTCATCATCTCCTTTCTAGTCAAATGGGAGCTGTCAAGAACTGACTGTCTCAAGTCAAAGAATTCTTAATAAAAGCATCCTTAATGGCATTTTCTATATGCCTCTGAGGATTTTGAAGATATCTATCTATCTATCTATCTATCTATCTATCTGTCTATCTATCTATCTTATGTCTGAACAGGCAAACATATTTTCAACCATTTACTATCTGTTTAACCTATTTTGTGATAACTTAAGATTAGTATTTGACATGACCAAGAGCTTGACTGGCCAACTATCAACCTGGATTACCCAGACTCCTAAATAGATTGTAATAGCAACCCATAAAAGGATTGGGAATAAACCTGTACTTTTAAATGAGTTATATAGGCATAATACCTTATAAAAAGTTGAAATATACATATATGTGTGTCAAAATATAAAATTCTATACCAATTAATTAAAAATTAACCTTATTTTTGTATCCATATACAAAATTCTATACAAATGTATCAAAAGATAAGCTTATTTTGAGAATAACAGTAGCTTTAAGTTTCAGAGAAGTTTCAATAATCTACCTTTATATCTTATCACTTTTGTATTTTATACCTATAACCTGGAGCCAAAATAAAATGTAAAAAGGTTGATAGGGATTCTCTCAGAGGTACATCATTTGCCTAGTGTATGTGAGGCCCTGTGAAACTGCAACTTTGTTAACAATAATATTTATTAGTAACTATAAATTGTAATATTAGGCTGGCAGAGCAACCAGCAGCCTGGTGGAAGACTGGCAGGCCTGACTCACATCTTAGACGCCTGAAGGCCCGGAGGGATGGCCTGGAGGTGTGGTCTGGCAGGGAAGCTGAAAGATACTTATTAATAACTATAAACTGTTATATTAGATGAGCAGAATTGTCAGCGGCCTCGAGGGACAGCCATCAGGACTTGGTGGGAGTCTGGTAGGCCTGGATTGCTTTGACTGGCGGCCCTTTCTTCAGTAATTAAATACACCAAGACCTTTTAATGTTTCAATGCTTAGCCCTTAGCTAAGCAGACTCTGAACTAGTTCACTTAAATTAATGCCAAACCACTTGATCCAAACCCATAGTGTGGTTTGTTATACCTTCTCCGGTCACAGAACTCACATGTGGATGTCCTCAGCCCTGGGCGACCTGGCAGGGAACTACTGTAAAACCCAGGGTTCTTTTCAGAGACCCAGGAAGTCCAACCTTCCTATACTGTCTCTTCCCAGCTAATTGGCCATCAGCAACTTTTATTAACCAATCAGTGAATGCTTCAGAAAGGGCAGTAACCAGATCTCTAGCACTGAAATCAGTTTCCAAGAACCAATGCATTAGATCCTCCTCCAACAGCCATGGGTACAATTCCCAGTGCCACAAGAATATTCTTTCTCTCCCTCTGTCCTTCCCTCCTTCTCTCTCTCTCTCTCTCTCTCTCTCTCTCTCTCTCTCTCTCCTCCCCCTCTCTCAACTGATATGTGTATGCCTTTGTGTGTGTGTGTGTGTGTGTGTGTGTGTGTGTGTGTGTGTGTGTGGTGTGTGTGTGGTCAGTTCGTCTCGTCTTGTTACTGGCCATGTAAAGTTTGATTGCTTAGTTAAAATGATAACTGAAGAAACATGTTTGCACGTATGTGTGTATATATGTTTATGTGCATACAGACACACATGTATGTGTCTATATTTACATGTGTTCATTTTTATTTCCTCATGCAAAGCTTCATGTGTGTGAATGAGTACTGAGCCACTGAATTTTAGCTCCAATGCCTCTTTCAGCTTGGGCATGGAGGCATGCTTGGTCTCATACATTCCAGGTTGCCTTGTAGCACTTGTACAACTGAGGATGATCTTGGTCTTTTTGTTCTCTGTCTCCATTTTTCAAATGCTGGAACTGTAAGTGTGTGCCACCATGGCCCATTTGTTTGGTACTAAGGATCAAACTGGGGGTTTCCTGGGTGAGCACTCTACCAACCAAGTTACATCCTTAGTCCTCTTCTTTCAATTTTGAACTTGAAATTTTCAAACCTACAGAAAACCAGGAAGAAAGCATAAAGAATATCACATAGTACCATCTATAAGACATTGTTTTGGAATATCTCATTTATAGTATTGTGTGTGTGCTGTGCATGTGTGTATAATGGGAGTGGTGCACTCATTTGCAGAAGTATGGGTGTAAAGGTCAGAGGACAGCTTGGTGGAGTCTACTCTCTCCTACCTTCCTGTGGGTTCTGAGATTCAAACTTAAGTCATCAAGTTTATGTTGCAAGCATCTTTACCTGATAAGCCATGTAACCAGCCCAACTTGTTCATTTATACAAATTTAATGTCCTGAAATACCCAAGATTCTTAGTATGGATAAACTAGAATCATATAATAACAACTTCATTCTTAAATTCCTCAACTGTCCCAGCATCCTTCTTATTATCTTTCATGACTTAAATAATTTTTAAAGAGTTCTTTTATAAAATGTCCCTAGTACCTGGATTTATCTAATTCCATTGAAATATTCTTGAAGAAATGCCACCCAGGTGACCAAGTGTGGGTGATTGAGTCATATCAGGAGGCAGCGGTATCTGTCCTGTTTCAAGTCATACTTTGATCACTCATTACTATGGCAGATGATATATACTACACTGTAAGTCTCTCCCTTTCCACTGGTGGGTTTACCGTCCACCGTGAACCCTGCTGGAGTCAGTTACTGCACTGGTGTTATCAGGGGTAATTTCTATCATTTTTTTGGTACTGCTTTTACACATTAGATGGAATCTTCACTACTAAACCAGGTCCTTTCTTTCTTTCTTGGGAGAGAGAGACAGAGAGAGAGAGAGAGAGAGAGAGAGAGAGAGAGGTGTATACAGCCATGGCATACATATAGTTGTCACAGGACACAGGTATCCATCCTCGGCTTCCACTGGGCTTTATTTGAGGCAGAGTCCCTTACTCACCATTGGATAAGCCGAACTACTTTTCCTGACAGATTCCAGGAAATTCTCTTATATTCTCTCCACATCCCATCTTGCTTTAGGCATATTGGGATGGGATTGCACACACACGCACACGCACACACACACAGAGTACCACATCCAGCTTTATGTGGGTTCCAGTTCTGGAGGTGGCAATTCTGGTCTTCATGCTTGACGAGCAAGCAGTTTATCTGCTGGGTCATCTCCCTACCAACACCACCCACCTGGGCTTCCCTGGGGTTGAAAAGCAGGCAAAGTGCACAAAGACTTCAACTCTGCTTCCTCCTAGAAGAAAGCTGGTGCCAAGCGGAAGTTTTGCACCGGGGATCCCCAGGGGTGGGAGCAGCTGGTGTCTTGGTACAGAGCCACGGCTGATAGAGCAGAAGCTGAGGCAGGCACACATCCACTTCTGTTCTCACTGAAAGATGTGTTTGCTTTAGCAAGACTAACAAGAGTCCAACCCCTGTGGAAACCTAGAGGGAGATGCCCCTAGTTCTACCTCACTTCTCACTTGGTCATATTTAGTGGTGACACCTTTTAATCACTAATAAAGTTATATTAACATCTGCACTAATCCATAATGTTGCAGGCACTTAAGGCCTCCCCAAAGTAAAACAAAGCATTCCCTCTCTGTTTGCTGTCCGTTACACTGTGTACCGACTAACACTCAGAATTTCAACAGTCTTTGTTTTCCAAATGTGCAAATAGGAGAGAGCGAGGTGACCCGGAGTGCACTAGAACACCACAGCGCTGTAACCTTGAGATAAGAGGTAAAGGAAAAAGTCAAAACAGCACGACCGAACTCCAGTGCAGACAAATCTGTCTTTACTCCATCTGTGGGCATGAGGGAACACACTGGCCTCGGAATTAGCCCTGGTGAACTTCAACTCACATATATTCACCCTCGTGCAGCCCGAATGCAGACTGGACAGGCTATCCTCTTCATGAATTGATCCATCGAGTGTTTACTAGTGTGGATCTGTTCTGCCCAGATGTCCTCTAAAGCTGTCAGAGAGCCATGCATATTTACAGGGTGCAGAAGACTCACAAGTTCTCTGCTCTCCAGGAACTTCTCTAGTGTATGTAGAAAGCAAGCAACCTGAGACTCTAGCCCACTGCGTTGAGGGGGAACACGAAACAGCAGTCATGCAAGACAGCCTAGGCAGCTTTCCTGGATTCCGAATATCTGGGATGCAATGCTTTGAAATCTGGGTCAACTTGTGGGGTGCTGTGATAGAACAAAAGACAGAAAGCAGAAAGAAAAGCAGAGAACTGGTGAAAAGTTTCTCTCTCCTTACCTGGGAGGGCCCTTGGGGAATCTTCATCAAACTGATCAAGAGTCAAGCCTAACGTTTCTAAGGTGACAAGAGAATCAATGATGTCTGAGCCATGTCACAAGAACCTTGGAGAAAGGTGATTTCAGGATGTTCTTTCAGTACAGAACTGACTCCACCCTAAGCATCTAAACTCATGAGCTCAACGGATGCTCTCACCCAAGCACCTGGTGAGATAAACGCTGGTGCCACCCTGTTTCTCTCATGAAGAAACAGACCAAGAAAATACAAGTAGCTTGTTCTTCCTCTAGGACATAAACCTAGAAAGAGGTGAAACCAGAATCAGATCCCTGTTCCACCTGACTTAAAACCCATGTTCGGGGCTGACAAGATAGCACTTGCCTCCAACTCTGGTGGCCCAAGTTCAATCCTTCAACATGGGGGAAGAAGAGATCTGACTCCTGCAAGTTGCATAAGCATGCTCCTTCAACACACACACACAGACACAGAGAGAGAGAGTAAATAAATATAATTATTTTTAAATGCATTTAATGTGTGTGGTTATTTTGCCTGCATATATGTGTGTACACCACATGCATACCTGGTACCCAAAGATGATCTGGGACTGGAGTTACTGACAGTAGTGAGACACAAAATGAATGCTGGGAATCTAACCCAAGTCTTCTGGAAGAGCAGTCAGTGCTCTTAACCAATAAGTCATCTCTCCAGCCCCAATCCATGTAATTTACAAAGTTAAAAATAGTTGGAGCATGATGTCTATACTGTTAGTCCTTGGGAGACAGAGGCAGGAAGATCATATAAATTCAGGGCCAACCTGGTCTCCATATCAAGTTCCCAGAACTTCTCTGAAATAAAAATAATAAATAATTATATGGAATTAAACTTTGAAAGACTTGTTTGCTTTAAACCGTTTAAATTAAATATAAGGAAAAGTGAAAAGTGATCTGTGTGTGCAACTCTTGCTTTCTTTTGTGGGAACTTTTGCTGGGAATGTGGGTCTATTGTACACAGAGGATGTTGGCTTTATGTTGTAACCAGTGGGCAGGTTGAGTTCAGAAACAATTAGTTCAGTCAGTGAGCCTTTGAATCTGATTAAGCCAGGAAGTGGTCACTCCTCAAGACAGGGCAAATGAAGGGAATCAAGGCAGCCACTCCAGAGTGAGAAATCCCCAGCCGCTTCTCCTCTCTGAAAAAGGACAGTGTTAGTCTATCGTGTCTAACTTGCCTTCAGAGCTCTATTACCCCTTCCACGCACTTTTGGTGAAGCAGAGTGAATATTGCCTGCAGGATCTTGTTTCCCATGTTCACAGTCATCATAGCTACAGTCTCTAAGAAACTCCTATTTACAGAGGCCTGTCCTGTCCTTGTGTTTTGGTAACAAATATCTTGGAGCAAAGAGGCAAGTCACAGAGGAAAATACAGCGCCTCTACCAGGTGGCTGGCCGGATCCTGATTTCTCTGGGGAGCCTTAGTGTCTTCTCTGGAGTCATTGCCTTCTTCCCTGCCTTTTCCTGCAAGTTCTGGTACACAGGATGGAGCACTTGGATCGCCAGTCCCATCTGGAACGGGGCTTTGGTAGGAGACATTTCATTAAACATGCTGACGTAAAGGAGGGTGAGAGGAAAGGGGAAATAAAACATTACATCAGCGGAGAGCTTTCCAATAACTCAAAGAAGTCTATATTCTGCAGAAAATTACAATCCCGAATTTAGAGCTGGAGATTCTATTAGTTTATTTTATGTATATAATTTCTCTTAGTGTGGCTTCATGCATGTCATGCATAAAACAAGGAAACGTTTGAGAAAGTCTCGTAGAGTATGGGGCGCAGACCTGCAATATCAGAACCTGAAAGACGGAGGCAGGAGTGTGAGCAGGAGGCCAGCCTGGGCTACACAGAGAGGCTTTGATTATTTTGTCGTTCTCCATCCCTTACTATAGAGTGTCATCACGCTGGATTTAGTCAAAACTAAGATATATATATTTGAGGTAGGCTTGATGTAGGCAGAACATATATTTTAGCAAATGCCAAGAGAAATGACATAGTGTCTCTAACCTACCTCTACTGAGTGGCATAGAAGTTGGAAGGAGCCAGTCTGGGGAGGGTACGGAGTCAGAGATACAGGGCGTCGTTGAAGGCTGATGTTAATCTTCTCACTATGAGGTCTGAAGCAGGAGTCTTGGCCAGCTAGTTTCTTCTTGCTTCCTCCTGTGCTCTGGGGACTTTAATGGTGAAAGAGAGATGGCGGGAACAAGTGTCTAACCCTGAGATGCTTGGTAAGGAGGAAGGCGATTGGCCAAAGCCTGCTGACGAGAGTTGTGTACTCAGGGGCTAGCAGACGCCAGCCAAGCCTTTCCCTCACCCTGTGCTCTGTTCAAGCTCTCTGCTCTGATTCACTTGCGACCAGCTCTACTCAGCCAGCTATGCTGTTCCTGCACTGTTGCTTCCTGGACCTCATTGGCAGTCTGCTTGCTCTTATGTCTGTCCCTTCACATTCACGGCTGTCATTTTGGGAATGCCAAGGTGTGTTTTCACCCCAGGACATTTGCTCTGGGGGCTCTTTGTCTAAAATCATCCTGTATTTGTCTGGCTTCCAAACCACTTTTTTGCTTTTTGGTTTTTTTTTTTTTTTCTTCAAGACAGGGTTTCTCTGGGTAGCCCTGGTTGTTATGGACTCACTTTATAGACCAGGTTAGCCTTGAACTTGAAAAGATCAACCTGCCTCTGCCTCCCAAGTGCTCGGATTAAAGGCATGTGCCACGACCGCCCCACCCAAACCACTTTTTTAAAAGGCATGGTCTCATGTACCTCAGGCTGTTCTAGAACTTTCTATGATCTTCTGGTCGTCCTACTCACAACATCCCAGTGTTGGGGTTACAAGCAATCAGCACTCGGGGCTTTTGTCATGATGGAGGGCCTGGCCAGGACTTCATACTCAAGGCAAGCTCAACCAACTGAGCAGTACTTGACTCTCACCAACAGCTCTCAACCAAATGTCACCTTGCCATCAATGTCTTCCCTCTTTACCCTGTTTAAAATTGCAACCCCCTGGAGGCAAGCAGGATGACCCATCAGGCTAAGGTGCTTGTCACCAAGCCTAAAGTCCCAAGAGTTTTCTTTTGTTTTTTGGTTTTGTTTTTGTTTTCTTTTTCTTTCTTTCTTTCTTTTTTTTTTCTTGTGGTTTTTTCAATTCAGGGTTTGTCTGTGTAACAAGTCTTGGCTGTCTTGGTCTCACTCTGTAGACCAGGCTGGCCTTGAACTCACAGAGATCCACCTGCCTCTGCCTCCCAAGTGCTGGGATTAAAGGCGTGAGCCACCATACCCAGGCTTTGAAGACCCCAGTTGGATACCTGAAACCCCCATGGTGGACTGTTTGAATCAATTCCTATCAGAAGTCCTTTGACATCCATATATGTGTGTGTCATGTTACCCAGGTGCCCATTCCTCTAGCCTCACACAAATAAATAAATTAAGTGTAAAAACAAAAAGTCTTTAAAATTGTAACCCTAACCCCCATCCTTGTGTAGTGCAAAGTAAATCATTAAGTTATGTAGGAATGTAGATGGGAATGGGGCTATAGGACTGGGAATGGCAGATGGGGGTTCTGTTTCTATTCTCCTTTTACTCTATCTCCACAGCTTGGAACAAAGAGCTCCATCTGCTAGATTTTGAAGAAGTAGCTTTTGAAGTGTATTGTTAATTGAGCAGATGACTCCTGGGCCCTGCATTAGGTTGTGGGGACTACCGATAAGGCTGGGGTCTGTGCAGAAGTCCTCCAGAGAAGGAAAGCAGTAGACTGCTCACTCCTTCCATGTCTAAATTTAGAACAATTTTTTTTCCTCTTGAGTTTCTTACCAAGCCACAGTTTTGTCTGGGAAAAGTCAGCTTCAAAAGGCCTTAACGCACGCCACCCCTGCCACTCCTTTAATTGCTGCTGAGGCACATTGTCCTCTGGTGAAAAGATGGCTTCTATAGTTCAATCATTTGGTCATTTCCTTCACAAACGACTCCATATTTCTTTTGAGACTTATAAGAAGAGATTTTCTTGCAGATAATACAGTCCCTAGTGTTTGTTCAAAGCCTTTTTTTATTCAAGATTTTCTAAGTCAGGCCCGAGTGTTGGTCCACAGACTCTCTTAATTCTTTTCTGAAAGCCACACGGCACACAATTTTCTAGGATGTCTGAGCAAGGTTATTTAAAGACATCAGCTGCTATGATGTCCTATTCATCCTATGAATCCTGGAACACGTGGCCTGCAGAGCCATCTCTGGTAAAGAGATCAGATCCTCTGAGTTTGATCACGGGATCCAGACCTAGAGAATCTAGGGTCTTGACCAGAAACAAACCACAGCCTAACTCCCAAAGCCCCATTGGTGTAAGATTAAGCTTCCCCTGAGCCCTGCACACCAGGCTTCTCAACTGCTGTAGAAGGGGCTTGGCTAGGTGGTGGCTTAGAAGTCAGGGGACTTCCGTCTACCAAATAGTATCAAAGAAAAGCCAGTATTTGACAACGGACATGATAATGAAAGCACATTTTATTCAGTACCATTGCAGAATGCAGAAAGGCAACCTCAGCACAGAATCAGATTGAACTCTAGATATTACAGCAAAAGAGAGAATTTAGGTCAAGGAGCAGGGTGTGGGGCAGTGGATAGGAAATTACTAAGAGGAAACAGCAAGGAAAAATCAAGGGGATTTTTGCCGAGGACAGACTTGGTGATCACACATTATTTCCAGAGTGATGCCGAAGGATAAAGTGACCGAGCACATAGTAAGAGTCATCAAACATCACTGGCATTGAAGACGGGCTGCTCCCTGGGGTTCTTGGTAAAAATGGTTTCGCTTATCTATTACTATGTTTTATTTAGTTAGTTCATTGATTGTGTGTATGAGTGCATATATGTGCCCCTGTGTGCCGCAGGAAGTCAGAGTGCAACATTCAGGAGATGGTTCTCTTTCTCCACTATGTGAGATCAAAGGAGGGTCTCAGTAGCAAGGGCCTTCAGCTGCTGAGTCACCTCATAGGCCCCCAACGAAGCTTTTACAAGGAAGTGCACAGTGTGGTCAAATGGATCTTCGTCGGTGGTTAATTTTCCACTTAAATTGTCCAGGCCTTTTTATAGCCAAACCTGTCTAAAAACAAATTAGTCATCTTGTCATCCGAACCAATTCTTTCTTCTCCAACTTCCCTTTCTTTGTGTTGGGAAATCAGTTTCAAACCAAGAATGACCTTTGGCTCAATTCTTTCCACTGAAGTGGCCTCTTCTCAGACTATGCAAATCACCAGGGATCTAAGATGGCAGAGTCAGAGCTGGGAATCTGTGGATGACAGGGTCAGTGCTGGGTTCAGTTGGGGCTCAGGAGTGCCTGTCGGGCAGCTCCCACGTACCAGATCTGGCAAGAGGGAAGATATTCTAAAGATAGATAGATGTGCCCTCCTTTGGCCATCGGGCTATTGAAACAATGGACCCCAGGGAATTGGAATTTCCCAAGGAATCTCATGCCAAGGGAAGGAAAAGGCTCCACTGGTGCCATCAAGGAAGGAACTTATGTCCCTAAGAAGGTTCCTCACAGTCCTGACAACTTTCCAGACCACCTGGGTAGATGGACTTCAGTCTAGACAATGTTGCATCAGGCATGGGTGGGTGTACATCTTGACCCACACTGCTTAGTTACTCATATCTCTGACCTCTATCTGAAGATAAACCTCATGCTGGGACCTGAAGGTGGAATTGGAGGATTCTTACTTGTTCCTCCTCCCAACACTGAATAGATCACCTTTCTCTACTTCTCTCTACTGTCATTTTTTTTCTCATCCTTTGAGGCTAGGTGACCTAGTCTAGTTTGCTGGCCCTGTCCAGGTCCAGGCTTTGGCATTAAAAACTTAGGTAATCCTGGAGAATGTCATGCTGTCCTCTCTAGGCCTATGCTATGGAGCAATGTTAGGACTAAACCAGTCCTAACTTAAATCATGTGCCATGGGTGGTTAGGTTTTTCCAACATATGTCCCAAATGTCCATCTTTCTCTTCCTGCTCACTGTGCACCTTCTTCAACCTTCCTTTTTTCCACCCTACTCAGATTTTATATCTAAGTAACCCTGAAAGTCAGACTATGGGGAAACTATGCCCTAGCAGATTATAAAACCGGTGTACAGGGAAGCTAATAACAGTTTTAATGAACAGAATAGAGAATAGTAGAGTTTATAACAGACTAATGGTGCTTAGTAATGATTAGCATGCATGAAGCCTTAGGTTGGATCTCCAGCACCACCGAAACAGGGCTTGGTGGCACATAACCTTGGTACCTGGGATATGGAAGCAGGAGGATGAGTTCTGTGTCATCCTAGTAACAGGAGTCACAAGATTATAACTGTCCTAGAAGGAATGAAGATGCTCTAGAGGCACTGTGCCCCTCCTTTAGGCCATGAGAAGACAAAAACAATGAACTCCAAGGCACTCCCTCCTTTAGGCCATGAGAAGACAAAAACAATGAACTCCAAGGGACTAAAGTGTCCCTGGAATCTCACGCGACCTTGCAGAGGAGGCCAGAGCTGGGGCAAAAATGGGCAGGAACACACCTTGACCAAGACTGCTCACCTATGCCTGCCTACCTCTGGTTATCTGTTTAAACCTAAACCTCCTAGTACGACCCTGAAGATGAACTTGTCAGTGGAGGGTAGACCTCTCAATTCTTCCCACTGTGAGGATGGGCAGCTGATATGGCTTATGAAGGCTGCCATGGTCCAGGATCTGGCCATAATATCTCTGCTTAAAAAGACCCTGTCTCAAAAAAAAAAAAAAATGTAGCTAAACCAAGATACAAGATGTACTGACCACTATTACTGAAGTTTAAAGTCTGACGACCTGGGTCCTGCAGGGACCATGAGACCTCACCCATTCCAGTCCAGCGTGCATGTAACATCTGTCCCCAATGTCTACACTCTAGAGTGAGTCAAGCTAGCTCCTTCTCTTTCAAAAGCCACCAGTGCTACCCAGCTGTCCCCAGATAAACTCAACATGTACTGACCTAGATTTTGAGATCCTCCTCACTCTGTTGTAACACAGCTATCAATTTGGATTTTCTGCTTTTTCCACCAAGACCCTCCACCCTTCTGCAAGTCTGGGCTCTTCCACACTTCCCAAGCACAATGACTTCCTCATCTCTGTAGATGTGGGTCTCCAGCTCAGTCTGCCCTCACCTGTCATGGTCATGACAATCCAAGCCATCAGACTTTCTTCAGGCTCTATTTGCCATAGCGCCTTCATTCATTTTCCTCCTGAACTTAATACCTAAGTTCTTCTTGTGTGTCAAACACTAATTCTTGTCTATTTTTCATATTATTTTATTTGGTAAATTTTTTGTTTTGTTTTTAATGTGTGTGTGTGTGTGTGTGTTTGTGAGAGAGAGACAGAGACAGAGAGACAGACAGACAGAGAGAGGGAGGAGAGAGAAAGAAAGAAAGCAAGTATCTCAGAGGCTGGAAGAGGAAATCAGACCCCCTGGAGCCAGCTTTTCATGCAGGTGTGAACTGCCTGCCCTGTGAGTTAGGAATTGAGCTAAGGTCCTCCGCAAGAGCAATATTCACTCTTAACTGCTGAGCTATCTCTTCTCAGCCCCTTCAATGAGGACACTTGAATGTGTACATTATTGTTTTTCATCTAGATTGCAAATTCCAGTGGGAGTTGGAATCATTATTCGTGCGGTTATTACTTGGGATTCATGTTGATCTTGCACAGCCTCTTCTTTGGAAAAGTGGGAGAGTGTCTCCATGTCAGTTTATTTAACTTTATACTTAAGAAGAACTAGTCTCTTAGCTAGTTTCTATGGGAAATGTCCCTCATAGGAGCAGGGGTTTGAACACTTAGCCCCCAGCTGGTGGCACTATTTGAGAAGGTTGTAGAGGCTTTGAGACATGGATCCTGGCTGAAAAAAAAGTCAGTCACTCAGGACAGCTCTCAAGGCCTTATAGTTCAGTCCCATTTCCTGTCTTCATGAGAGTGGCTGCAATGTGAACCACCAGCTTCCTGGTCCTGCCTTCATGTCTTCCCTGCCTGCTGCCTTTTCACCCATGATAGACAGAAGCTGCCAGGAATTGTAAGCCAAAATAAATCCTTTACCCTGAAGCTGCTTCTGTTAGGGTATGTTATAATAGAAATAGAAAGAAACTTATATAGTGTCTCCTGTAGCCCAGGCTGGCCTCAAAATCTCTGTGAAATGGAAGACGACATTGAACTTCTGATCCCCCTGCCTCTATGTGCCAGGACTACACATGTGACGTGCTAACCACCATGTCTTCCATATATTGGTTGAATATAATCAATGCGAAGACATACCATCATTATTTCAGCTGCATTGTGCTTGCCCCACTTCTTGCTTGTAGCAGACCCACATAGATGCTTATGAATGAGTAAGTTTTATCCTCTCTTCATATGATGCCGCTAAAGTTTCCATTACTTCCTTC
>CAJQZJ010034361.1:541503-583966 GCA_907164525.1 Lophiomys imhausi
ACTTCAGGACCCGCCCCACTGTGAAGAGGACCACCTGACACTGCAGGTCCTGGACCTGAGCATGAACCTATTCTGCGTTTCCCCGGCAGTGTTCGTCAAGCTCTCTGCAACACTGATGAAGAACGGACACATAAATGTGAGTTTCAACGGCGGGAGGTTGGACTTGCTCAGTCCTGCATGGTGAAGGGAAGGACAGCAGGGAATCCCTAAGTGCTTGCCCTGTACTCTCCTCTATCTCCTGCCATAGTAACCAGTGTCCAGCATGTTACAGGTACTCACTAATTGGTTTTGGATGAATGGGTGGATGTATGTTGGTTTAGCTCTAGGCACCACTTGTCAATTTTTATCTCAGTCAAGGATTTTGAAAAGGTGTACAGGAATAAGACAATGGTACATGCTCTACCTCTTTGGTATTTTTCCCTTTTTTTAAATTTTTAATTAACTGGCAATTTCATACATGTATATGATGTATTAGGTCATGTTCGCCTCACATTACTGTCTCTTCTCCCCCTTTTCTCTTCTACTGAGTCCCTTTTCTGTAAGTAGTTCCCCTTCTAGTTGTGTGTGTGTGAGTGTGTGTGTGTGAGTGTGTGTGTGAGTGTGTGTGTGAGTGTGTCTGTGTGAGTGTGTATGAGTGTGTGTGTGTGTTTGAACAAGTCTACATACGTGCATAAACTCACTTGGCCCGATGGGTTTCACTGAGGCTTCTTAGGGGATCATGGTTGACGGGACATTTACTGGCACACAGGCAATTAACGAGAGGTTATACCACTGAAGAAAACATCTCCCCTTACTCTGCCAATCATTAACTGCCAAGAGCTCCCCAGGAAAGGGTGGGGCCTCATGACCGCCTCCCCAGTCCTCCCTATGACAACTGCTGGCTGACCCCATCTTGTTCAGGTGAACACAGATGCTGAGAACTCATGAGTGCATTGGCCATGCTGTGCTGTCTCTAGAAGCCTCACACGGTACTCCACCTGATCCTCCAGCTCTCCCATCCTCCACAATTCCTCCTGTGTGATGCCTTGGAGGGGGTGATGTGGATGTTTCAGACTGAGCACTCAATAGTCACCCTCTCAAAGTGCTCTGAGCAGTTATGGGTCTCAGCAGTAAGCCACCATCCTCTGCAAAGTGAGCATTTTCTGACCAAGGCCAGGCTTAAAGGAACTCCTGTCTCTGCGGCAGCATAAGGAAAGGCAAAAGCAAACACAGTACGATCTACTTATGTGGAATCTAAAAGGCCAAATTCATAGAACAGAGAGCATAGTGTAGTTATTGACAGAGGCTGGGGGTTCATGAAATGGGGAAATTTTGGTCAAAGAATATAAAATTTCAGTTGTAAGTAAATAATTTTGGGGGTATTATCTACATTGTAAGATTATATATAACAATACTACATCACAAGATTTCATAAGAAAACACACACACACACAACATGTGTATTGTGTGTGTGTATGTAATTATGTTTTTTTGATCAGGGTCTCACACTCTGTATCCTTATCCCTCAGCTTTCCAAATGTTGGGATTATAGGTATGTGACCACACATTCATTCTTCAGGAGTAAATCCTGTGTGAGGGTGAATGTGTGAATTGGGGGGTTACACATGTCCATGTATGCATGTGGGACCCCAAGAAAGATGTCATGCATTTCTATCACTCTCCTCCTTATCCTTTTGAGACTGATTGTGGAACTGACATGTTGGGTTAAGCAGGCTGACCAATGAGTTCTTGGGAGCTGCCCATCTCCACACAGCTTTTGTGTGGTGTGTGGAGGGTGCCCAAGTCCTCATGTTTTCAAGCAAGTGATCTTGTCCACTGAGTCATCACCCCAGGTCCATTAAGCACTAAGTCTTAAGGGTAATCAACATGCAAGTATATATACAAACACACACAGTAATGCGAGAGATGATTGATGACAGAGTCACTAAGTTGATTGTGAAAAAAAACATTTCCAGACACATTGTAACATACACCTTAGACTTAGACAGTATTCCTTATCAAGTGTGGTTCAACAAATCTGAGAAAAGTCAGCATTTACTTATTAAAAAAAAAATGTGTGCCCCACCCCCTCGTTGCACTACTTGTAAGAGCTAGAACTCACTATATAGCCTAAGATGGCCTCAAACTCTTGGCACTCCCAGCATCCCACATGCTGGAATTATAGGTGTGCCTCATCATTCAATGCTCTCAAACTTACATACTTTTTAACTTTTATTTATGTGTATGGGTGATTTTCCTACACATATATCTGTAGAGCACATGCATACAGTGCCCATGGAGGCCAGAAAGAGTGCCACAAATCAAAATTTAAATCACGCTTTGTCATGTTCATTTGCAATTCCTCTTGGTGTTTGAATAGAATTAATCATTTGCCTCATTTTACCATATTAAGCAATTTTTCTAATAGAGAACATTAAAAGCTTTGTGGAAACTGATTGTACAAACACCCTTTATGCTTTAAATATTAGGAAAATATAGATGCTTTAATTTGGCGTCTACCTCATGAATCCAAAAGGTGTTCATGATGTTGCTAAATAGCATACCGAAAAAAGTTCTCCCAGTATTTCTGTTTGAACCATGATAGAGAATCCCAAACCAAGTTAAACTTCCTAGCTTTTTCCAAGAGGGCTGGTAACAACACTAATGAGTGGCCTGAGGCAGCTCCCGACTATGTGGTGCTAAATTTGCATCTTACAGGTTGTAAGCTCATCCTAGCCCGCTCATTTCAGGGCTGGGGATGATGGAAGAGCGCCTGCCTTACTGGTATGCACAAAGCCCTGGTTTTGATCCCAAGCACCAAAAAAACAAACAAACAAACCAATTATGATCTGCATTCATCTGCATTCTCAGCTCCTGGGAGACAAAAGCAAGAGGATCAGGAGTTCAAAGTCATCCTTGGTTATACAGGAAGTTGAAGTCCAGTGTGAGGTACATGAGACCCGGTCTCAAACGGAACTGGGTAAAAAAGAATTTAAGTTGTCTCAGATTACCCAGTTAATGGGCAGAACCCAAGTGTGAGCTCAGAGCCCTGTCTGACCAAACCGAATTCATTCAGCCTGCCTTGCTCCTTCCTTGTTACTACTGCTGGCCTGCTGGCCCTAGACCCACCTGCATTGCCATAGAATCGAAGGTGGAAGAGTAAGGGTGGCCTCTGCTCCTAATTCTTGCAGGTGTGCCTGATGTTCACCCTCTGGTTCTTGAAGAGCCTTCTCTAGAAGGAGATGCTCCCACTGCAAACCATGCCTTTGTGACTTGGAGCAATCCCATCTGTCGGGGTCAAGGGACTCATAGGCAGTGCTGGCCGGCTTCTTTTCTTCCAGTTCTATTCAATCTACCCCAGCCAGCAAAGCTGGAATACAGGAAGTTGGCACTCTTGGTGCCTTTTGTGGTCAGTCCTGTCCTCTTCGGCTCCTACATAAGTCTGCAAAGGAAATCCTGTACATTCCTAGGAACAGAGCTGATTTTACAGGGAGGCCTGCCAAGCAGAGGCAAGCCAACCCACGTTCCCTCCCTCCCGGCACTTCCAGGGCATCTGGAAATTCAGGATTTGAAATTACTCCCCAGTAGTGAACAGTTCACATTTTCTAGAGTTGTTAGTGGGAACCTACGGCCAAAAGAACCAGTGAAGTGCTGGCCATCTTAATTCCCAACTAAAGGGGATTCACTAGGCACATGTCCACCCCCTTATGAATGATACTTAGAACACACCTACATGTAGCACAGATGGAGGGAGGGAGAAAGGAAGGAAAAACCAGGTGAAGACTTTGCTCAGTGAGCTCCATAGACTGTGCTTGGAGGCTACCTGGAATCCCTGGGGAGAGAGAAAATGAACCGGAAGCAGAAGTGAGCTATCTGTGGATCTCAACCCCATTGGGGGTCAAACGACAGGTTCACAGGGTCACCTAAAGTTGACATTCATGCTTGGATGGAAAGGTATCCCGGGGACTCAGGAGCCCAGGAGTGGCACAGCTCTGAGGTGGAACAGTGATCCGATGGAAGAGTATATACATCCTGAGATGGCAGGGCTTAGGAACCGCATAGTCCTGAGAGGAGCTTCCTCAGCAGAGGAGTTGCAGCCTTGAGGGAGGATATCCCTGGCTGTGTGCTACAATGTAACAACTCTGTTTCTTGGTTCCTCTTCTTCAGCTTGCAGCTCCAAGGGGAGGTTATTCCCGGCTGAGCTGAGAAGCTCAGGAACTTCAGCCTCCCTCCATTTCTTTGCTTCTTTGTTTCTTGGCTTCTTGTGATGAGAGAGTCACACCACGCAGCAAACCTCATTAAACAGATTTGTTGGGAAGGTCGAGTCCAGGATTTGGGAGGACCAATCCAGGGGTAGATCCCTCTAATCCCAGGAGAAGACAGCAGGGAACTGAATAGTAGGCAGGACTTATATAGGATTTCTTAGGGGGTGGAGCTTTCTAGGGCAGATATGTCCAGGGTGAGAATTGGTGGGATTTCAAGTCCTTAGCTTGAGGGAGCTCAGGGACTAGTGGGTTTTCCTGCTTAAGGATTGGTGGGATTTTTCTTGTAGGGCAGGTCTGGGCACTCTCCCACCTCGGGGCTGGAATGACAATTACAGCTTGGGTTGGCATGAATAGCCTATACCTAACTGAGACCGTCAGAAAAAATATGTACATTACAATTCATAATATCAAAGTTATAATATCCAAGTTCTGAAGTAGCAATAAAAATAACTTTCTGGTTGGGGGTCACCACACCATGAGGAACTGTATTAAAGGGTGGCAGAATTAGGAAGGTTGAGAATCCTTGGGCCAGAGAGTAAGTCACTCCTGTGGCTCCAGCAGTACCTCAGAGCAGATGACTGCTGTCAGAAACATGTTAGACCATTTGTCTGCTGTTTGTTTTGAGACACTTGTAGCCCAGCTGACCTCAAACTCACTGTGTGGCTGAGAATGACCTCTGCCTTCACCTCCAAGATACTGGGATTACAGAAAAGCTTTAACATGCCTGACTTCTGGGTTCTTATAAAACACATTTCTGGACCTCATCTGAGCCCTGAAATGTCAGAATCCTGAGGAAGAAGAACATAGACAATGTACATTTATGACACGTATCCTGGGAAATTCTAATGGCTACAGAAGTCAATGAATTGACATTGCAACTAGTTTCTCCCCCCACACACACCAACCCTTTTAAGACAAGGTATAGTATAACTCAGGCTAGCCTTGGACTTGCAATGTAACCAAGGCTAACCTTGAACTTGTGACCTTTCTGCCTCTACCTCCCAAGTGCTAAGATTACAAGTGTGAACTACTATACCTAGGCTATAAGGAGCTAGGAATTGAATCCACGGTTCCATGCATGCTAGGCAAGTACTCTACTAACTGGGCTATGCCCTTAGCGCCTTATACCTTACTTCTCTGTAAAAGTGGCTCTTCTTACTGCCATTTCTTGACATATAACCCACTTCCTGATATGCCTACAATGCAGCACCAATTTGGGTGAACATCTAGATAAATTTGCTAAGTGGGATTTCCCCTTGAGTGCATTTTTGGACGATTTGACATGACTTCATAGACAATGGCAGCAGATTGAGTTTTATTAGCAATTATGGGGTCTGACACAATGTAACCTGAAGGTCTACATTAACTCATTTGACCCTGTCCCCAGCACACGCTTGCATAACTCCGCATAGAAATCTCCAAACATAAGACACAATTTCCAGAAATAAAATTAGTAATTTATTTATCAAAATTTCAGGAAAAAAATAGGAATTTCTTAGAAGAAAACAGTGATTCTATCCAGGTATAGACTTCTCCATAGTGTTTCTACCCACGATGAGCCCACAGGCAGTTATAGTGCTAGAAATTTTTTCCCTTTATTACATTTATTTATGGGGGGCATCAGTGTTCAGGTGCCACTGTGTGTACATGGAGGTCATAGGTTGGATCTCTCCTTCTACCATATGGATTCTGGGAATGGAACTTGTTTTCAGGCTTGACAGCAAGTACCCTAACCCACTATCCCATCTTACTTGACTGTGTTGCTAGCTCTCTAGATAATGAAAGTGATAGTAATGTTTTATTTTATTTTATTTTTTCCTAATGAAACCCTAAATTTTCATTTAAACTACGATACATATCATAAAGCATGCTCTTGGCTGGCACTTGCAAATAAACCATCGGTAATAGTTTAAAATGACAACTTTTAAGTGTCATTCTGAAAATCACCATTCTTCCAGGAAAATAGACCTATCACAAAATTTGAGAGTCCAGAGGATTTGCATTTTTAAAATAGAAAAAAAATGATCAAAGTACATTGTAAACATGTTCACAATTCTCCAAGAAATAATAATTACATTTGAAAAACAAAGAAAGGTAAAGCAAACAGTGGTTCTTTGAAGGAACATGGGAGGAAAGTGGCATGTCACTTGTTTTCTCTGGTTGTAGCGACCAAGGGATTTCTCCTGGAAGATCACGTTTTTCAGAAATGAGCCAGGCACTCCCTAGGGCATCACCACATCCACCCCTGTCTCCAGTTGTCTTCAGAAGATTGAGGTCATCTTGTTACAGGTCACACAGAGAAAGGGCAGGTCAACTCCAACCAAAGCACACCGAGACAAGCCTGAAGGAGGCGTGGAGCATTTGACAGCTCTGAGAAAGATGGAGACATGCTCAGCCTTTCTAACTTCAGGGGCCAGGTGGGAAGGACTGCAAAAACAGGATAGACCACCTGCCCCACAAAGCCCGACACACCTAAGTTTTAGGTAGAACAACAAACCAGAAACACAGCAACCAAAATTATTGGCATTCTTGGTCCAGTAAGGAATGAAGCTATGAGAAAATAGGAATAAGGGTTTCTGACACCCTGCAGCCATTCCCTGCAACTGCTCTGCCCTCCTCCACCAGATGGGATGGCTTCTTCTATTTTCCTTTCATTATTTTTTGTTATGTTTTGTGGCTTTCTTAATGAAAAGGGGAAGGAAAACATTTCCCCCTTGTCATGTGAGATGTGCTTTTATTTTTCTAATGAATGGAGATGCTCGTTTCACATAAAAGATGCTGGTAAACCCTTCAAGTTCAATTTAAAGACACTTGAGCAAAATAGTTATCAATAGGCAGCTCTTTCCCGTAGTAGACGCATTAGGGCCTGAGACCTCAAGTTGAACTCCAATGAGATCTTTGCAGGAATACTGAGAAGTAAATCCCCATAGTAGTTAGCAGCTAGCTATACTGACTAGCTGTAGGTGCTATCTAGCTCCCATGTGATGACTCACATATCGAATGGAATTGATTCTCTGCATCATTAGAAATATAAATGTATTGGGGAGGTATTTTTGAGATGGATCTTACTATGGACATGGGGTTGGCCTGGAATTTTCACCAATCTTCCTGCCTCTGTCTCTGACGTGCTGGGATGACAAGTATGGTCCACCACAACCAGCTTCTGTAAGTGTTCTTTGCAATGGATTCACCTGAAACTATTTTTGAATTTTTGTAAGTAAACAGTGATTACACACAGTAATGGGTCTCATTGTGATGTTTCATACCTGTGCAAAACCCACTTTGATCGTATTCACTCCTATTACCCCCTCTTGTCCCCTCCCACTCCCACTAATTCCCTTCCTCTTTCCAACTTGACTCCCATCTGCTTTCATGTCTCTAGTTCTTTTCTTGGTTCGATGAGTTTAATTAGGTTTGCTGACAGGGACATGGGTGAGGGGTTTCATCTATAACTCTTGATTAGGACCTGAGACCTCAAGTTGAACTCCAATAAGATCTTTGTAGGAATAATGAGAAGTAAATCCCCTTACGCAGATGCAGGATGGTTGAAGTAGGCCCATGAAAAAGTCAGAGACTACTGTATTTCTCCCTCTTGTAGCCTATTGTGTCGTCTTCAGATTAGTCAATAGAAAAACTGGAATCTAGAAGAATAGGCACAGGGCTGGGAAGATGACTCAGAGGGTAAAGTGCTTACACAGAGACAAGCAGATCGCTGGGGCACACGGGCTGGTCAGTCTAGCTGAAATAGGGAGCTCCAGGTTCAGAGACCTGCCTCAAACAATAAGGTGGAGAGAAACAGAGGAAGCTAGCTGACATCAGCCTCCATCCGTCCTCCACATGTGCCCACACAGGGGACTGTACTTGCAAATGCATGTCACATACACACCACAGTGAGGGTGGGGAGGAGAGAAAGAGAAGAGAGAGGAGAGAGGAAGAGAAGAGAGACAGAGAAATGAGAGAGGAGAGACACACACAGAGGAGAGAGAGAAACAGAGAGAATCACAATTTAGGGATTCCCACTTCTGCAATCTCAAGTTCTGGGAGAGAGCAGCATGAAGCCCGGTCATATGAGAGTAACAGTAGGTGCTGTTTAGGAGACAATCATTAGCTCTAGTCTCCAGCTACACGTATTAGCAGTAGTTCCTAGCTAGCTGCAGGCACTAGCTAGCGACAGATAGTTAGCTACAGGCACTAGCTGTGGTTACTAGTTAGCTGGAGATAGCAACTACCGGTGCTAGATAGCTGCAGGTACTAGCTGCAGGTGATTTACTTCTTCATCCCTCAATACTCAGACATTCTTGTGGCTGTTTCACAGACGAGGATGCTAAGGTGGCCCCATAAATTCTCTCTGAGTCTGGAATGTAGGCCCCTGACCACCACTCCCTCTCAGGTAGGATGTCAGCAATCCTACAGCTCTGTGACCTCACAGAGGCATGATTTTCTCACTCCTGGATGGCAGTGTTTCTGAGGCTCCCCACTGGTGAACATTCTATGTTCTTAGAGCACATGTAATGAGTTGGACACACACAGGACAACAGCAGCTTGTGTGGGGGAAGGGGAGGAATGTGGCTCTTGTGGTGGACTTGGCCAGATGACTAGAGAGCGCTGCACTTGCTCAGTTTTCTCGTTAGAAACCGTCTTAAGCTGCAGCTAATTGCATTTGTCATGCCCACAGCTTCATCTTTCAACAAGAAATATCGTGGAGGGCTTATTTTTCCTTTCTTCCAAATCATAATCTAAAATATTAATAAATACTTGCTTTTGGAGCTACCATGTAGGCCTCCAATGTAAGAGGGAGCTCTTAGCTCTCATATGACTGATGAACTGAGGGGCTCTGAGATGTGGGGGCATCCTATACTGGAGGAATAGCATTAGTTGGGAGAGTGAGAGGGTGGGATGGAGAAGGGTGGAGGGAGGGGGCTGTGAGGGACATGCAACTTAGAGTAATAAATAAAAATAATTTTAATGCATGCTTTAATAGATACTAAACACATTTTAAAAAATAAGCAAGGCCTATTGGCAGCTACATGGGGGGGAGAGGGGGAGTAAGACAGTTCAAGGCTACAGAGTGAGGTCAAAGCCACCCTGAGCAATCTAGTGAAACACTGTTTTAAAATTTGAAAGGAATTGAATGGAAACCTGGGGATATAACCCTATAGAGTGTTTGCCCAGCATGTTTAAGGCCACAGGTTCTATTCTGAGTAGAAGAAAGAAAGAAAGAAAAGCAAGGGAGGCGGGAAGAAAGAAGAGGAAGAAAGGGAGGAGAAAAGAAAATATGTAAAACAATAGGGTTTTTTTGTTTTGTTAAGAAGTAGAACTTTGGGAACTGGGGAGGTGGCTCAGTCAATACTGTGCTTGCCATGTAAACATAAGAGACTGAGTTCTGAGCCCCAACACCTCTGTAGGGTCTGGGCACAACAGACACCTGTACCCACCTGACACTGGACAGGGGACATCAAGAAACAGCAGTAACACACACTGGTGAGGATTTGGGGAAAGAGGAGCCCTTGTATTGCTGTGGGAGTGTGAAGTACTGCATCCACACTCAGCATGGAGTCTTCCCCAAGTCTAACGCTAGAACCACCACATGACCCAGCTGTACCACTCCCCTGGGTATAAGCCTGAAGGGCCTGAAATCAACAGAGACACACCTGCACATGCTTACTGCTGCCTTATCCACAACTGGCAAGTTATGACATCACCCCAGATGCATGGATAAAGAAAACATGGTGTATGTACACAATGGAATTTTATTCAACTATAAAGAAAAATGAAGTCATAGGCTTTACAAGACTGGATACAACCGACTGTCGTATGCTAGGCAAAGTAAGGCACACTCACAGAGATACTTCATGCCTTCTTTCACATGTGCAATCTAGATGTAAATTTAAATGTATGTGCATATATACGTAACATTTTTCTTAGCCATGTGATACATGCTTGTAATCCCTTGAGTAGGATTCTGATGCAGGAGGATTGTGAATTTGAGTCACCTTGTTCCATACAGTCAAACTTTGTCCTTAAATATTAAAAATATAGGCCAGAGAGAGGGATCAGTCAAGATTATTTCCAACTCCTTGAGAGGACCTGAGTTCAGTTGGACTATTTATCAACTTAAGTCTGAGGTATTCCAGGACTCCACTGGCTACTTCCTGGCCTCTGCTTCCTCTTTGGTACTCATGGTGGATTTTTACTAATGATAAGGCATTTGAAACTGAATGCTTTACCCTTTTAAGGATATAAGAAAATATGAATATATGTGTACATGTGTGTATATATTTATAATTTTTTAAACTCTAAAATGAATGCCCAGTACTACTCCGTAAAACATGTACAATATAAAAAGGAAAAGATAAAGTATCCCATTCCTGTCATACTGTAGAGTAACCTCATGTCATAGTGACAAAAGGGGCTGTGGCATCAGGGCTGGACTATAATCAGAGCCTCTTTGACAAGAACACTCTCTGTTTACCTTCTGAAGACAGCCTTCCCTTTAAAGTCATACTTCCTGGTGTCCATTTAACATAAATTACAATAAGGCTAGAGAGAGAGAGAGAAATGAATAGAATGTGTCCTTGCTCTCTACTGACTAACAGAGACTAAAGGGACATAAGACTCAGGAGCAAGAGGCCAGGAGAGGAGCAGCAGTGATTGATTTAGGAATGATTTGGGGGAATAAGGAAAAGGATGCACACTTTAGGGATTGCATTATGCAGTGTTCTCCAGAGGAACAAGCCCAAGAGCCTCTACATATCAGGCAAAGGTGGGTTTACAAGATCAAACACTGAATAGTCCAGCCCCACAATGGCTGCCTGAGGCTAGCGAGCTAAAGCAACCAGTAGCTGCTGAGTCCAAGGAGCTAGACACCTCAGAACCAAAGAAACCAATGACCCAGTTCTAGTAGGAAGCTGAGGTTCTGCCGGCACTGCAGAGATTCAGAGGCCAAAGTCATGTTCAAAGACTCAAAAATCTGGAGTCCAGCAGCAGCAACAGCAATGAGGACACCTGCTCAAAGGCTGAGTATGCTCATAGGCTTCTCTCTCCTTCCACCTCTTTGTTCCATCCATGCCTCCAGACCACTGGATGGTACTGCCCACCTTCAGGGTAAGTCTTCCCCACCCCCCCCCCCTCAGATTCACTGATCCGTATGCCATTTCTCTTTGGAAGCACTCTGATGGCCAAGCCCAAAAGTGTGATTTGTCAGTTTTCTGGATGGCTTTTAATCCAGTCAAGTTGGCAACCAAGATTAAGCATCAGAATATTCAGAAGATAGAACCTAGAGCAGCAGTTACCATGGAGAAAAGGGAGGCACAGTTGCAAAGAATCTTGAGAGATGAAACTGAAGGACTAAGTGTAGTGTGAGTCATATTCATAACAGGGCAAAATACTCAGTTTCAAATACCTCATCATTAATAAAAAGCCATTGTGAGTACCAAAGAGAAAGCAGAGGTTGCAAGTCTAGCCACGGGAGTCCTGGAATACTCCAGACTTAAGTTGTTTACATAGTCTATACAAATGGTGGATTGCCCTTGAACTCATAATAAATCTAGCGTTCAATGCCGTGGTCCGTAGGAGTTTTAATTTAAGTCAGTATTAGGTAGTGATTTATGTGTTTCTTTTCTTGTTGCTATGACAAAAGCAACGGAAGGAAGGAAGGGTTTGTCTGACAGTCTGAGGGTGTGGTGGGGGGGTGGATCATAGCAGCAGTGTGAGGTGGTTAGCCACACTGCACCTGCACGCAGGAAGCAGAGGGTGATGAATGTCACTGCTCAGCTCTGGATGTCCTCTTTATTCGGTGTGGGGCCACTGCCCATGAAGGGATGCTGCCCACACTGCGGGTAGGTCCCCCCACTGACATTAACCCAGACACTCCCTCACAGACAGGCCTAGACATTTGTCTGGTGGGTGATCCTAGATCCTGTAATATTGACAGGGTTCAGCATCACAATTATCTGTGCATTTCCTTTCTCCCATGATAAAGAGCTCAGTTAAGGACTCAAAGGTGGCCAGGTCCTGTGGATTCCTTGCGAATATGCCTGCTCCTTGACCGCTCCCAGCCTTTGAAGCTGTTGGCCACTTTCTGCTTAGAGTACCTCCTCTTTGATGCCCCCGCATCATTCCTTGGTTCTTGTGTTTCTTCCTGGTCTCCTCTCCTTTACTTAAATTACCCCTTAGGATGATGCCTCCTTACCACCTTCATGAGGTTCAGTCTCACACCTCCATCTTTATAACTGAGTCCCCTGACCTATTTATTCTAAGCCGCAGAGCTATTTCCTGGATGCTTCCCCTGGGTGTTCACAGACACCTGGGTGTTAACTGACGCTCAAGGTGTCGACGGGGCAGAGGTTCTCCTCTTAGGTTCCCATTTCTCTTCCTTAATCTCCACCTCAGTTCCCAGCACTCATGATGACACTGGGCCTGGCCAGAAATCTGACATTCTCCCAGGCTCTTTACATGTCACATAACCTTCGACAACTGACAACTGCAACCTGAAGACACTCCATTGTCTCCTCCTCTCAACACCTATTGCTAGGTCAGGTTCTGTACTCCCTTTTCTTTCCTTCAACTGGGTTCTAGAATGATTTCTATCAAGTTCAAATCTGCTTTTAGCACTCCCTGGTTTTATACCCAAAGTGGTTTGAATGAGACTGGTCCCCATAGGCTCACAGATTTGAATACTCGATCAGGAGTGAGTGGCACTATTTGAAAGGATTAGAAGGTGTGGCCTTTTTGGAGGGAGTATGCCACTTAGCTTTGAGGTTTCAAAAGAACCCATTTCAAGCCTGGAGTCTCTCTCATCCTGGTGCCTGTAGATTCCGATGTTGAACTCTCAGCTACTGCTCCAGCACCTTGGTTGCCAGCCTGCTACCATGCTTCCTGCCCTGGTGATAATGCACTAAACCCTGAAACTGTAAGCCAGCCCCAATGAAATGCTTTCTTTTATAAGAGTTGCTGTGGTCATGGTGTCTTTTCACAGCAATAGAACATGGACTAAGACAGACACTATGCCTCTAAATCACCCCTTCCTTCTCAAGTTACCATCCAAACCTCATTCCTCACACCCTGGTGTTATCCAGTTCTTCTCTTAGTCTCTTGGATACAGGGGTTGACTCTCCTACCCTCCCTACATGTTTTGGGTTTTTTTTTAATTCTTTTAAAATTTCATATGTGAATACGTGTATTTATATTATATACACCCTTTGCTCTCCCATGCACCTCCTCCCAGATTCACCCTCCTCTTCTTCTTTCTCCTCCCTGAGTCTGTTTGGTTAGCACAGCCCATATACACATGGATGTTGAGCCACCCACTGGAAGTTGGGTAATCTAGCACAGGCAACAACACTCTTGAAGAAAACTGACTCCCCCTCCCCTTATAATAGCCTTCAGCTACCAGTAGCTCCTCAGCTAGGGGTAAGTCCTTGTGAACACTCTCATCCATGCAGGAATATTAACTGGCTGGATCTTGTATCTGGCTGGATCTTATTCCATCCACCACAGCTACCTCGAGTTCACGAGTGTCATTACCCTGTCACGTCCAGAAGACACTGATTCACATCCGTCCTCTCTGACTTTTGCCTCTTATGACCTTTCCACCTCCTCTTCCCCGGTGTTCCCTAGACTTGAGGGGAGAAGGGATGCGACATAGCCTATGAGTTGTTTTCCTTCCAGCCATTTCTGAACCAGACAATCCCATCCCCTCCTGCACTAACCCTGCACTCCACGCAGATGACCAGTGATGTGCTTTTAACATTTCTTAAATGTTTGGCACCCTGATAGACTTCAAACGTTGATTGCAGCCGTCATGGAAATTCATTTCTGATTTCGCACTCGCAGGGTAATACCTAATTTTAAAACCAAGTTTGAAAAAAAAAATCCCACTTTGGGGGATTGTTAATTGAAGTAATAATCTCTATTGATTTTTCTCATCTATCATACTATTGATAACCCATTGATCTTACAAATAATAGAGTTGCCCCTTACCTGACATGGATTCCAAATTCTCCTGTTCAATCAATCTCACATGAAAAATCTGGGAGAAGTACTGTCATCTTATATTGGGAACTTGAGTAGCATGGATTTTTGTAGCCAAAGGCAGCCTTAGAACCTATCCTCTGGGGCACCCAGGGATGAATGCATGTTAAATACCTCAAGCTGGGAGCTGCAGAGGTGGCTCAGTGGTTGAGACCATTGGCTGCTCTTCCAGAGGACCCAGGTTTCTTCCCAGCAACCACATGGCAGCTCACAACCGTCTGTACATCCAGTTTCAGGGGTTCCAATGTCCATGTCTGGGGAGCGCAGGCACTCTGTATACATGGTTCATAGACATGTGTGCAGACAGAACACCCATACACATAAAATAAAATATGTTTTTAAAACCTTTCAAGCTTTATATACTGTTATATGCTACAATCCAGAACTTGAGGGCTGAGACAACTTAGACTATGTACTGAGTTTGGCCAGCCTGGGATTTAAAGCAAGGTTTTGTCTAAAGGAGGAAGAGAGGGAAGGAAGGAAGGAAGGAAGGAAGGAAGGAAGGAAGGAAGGAAGGAAGGAAAGAAGGCAATGGTAAAACATCATCAGCAAAGCGAGTTTAAGAAAATGCCCAGGCAAAATGGCAGGATCTAATGACAATGATTTCATTCTTCCTTGGCAAACTATCTGCTTGAAGTCCTCATAAATGACAGTCCAACAGGACAAGATCCCTTGTAGTTATTCCTTGCCAGTTGGTCAGCAAACCTCTGGTTTTTAAGCTTCGTTTTAATGTATGTATGTGCATGTTTCTCTGTGTGCGTGTGGGAAATAACATCAGGGGACAACATTGGGTGTCATCGTCAGGAATGGTAGCTTTTAAGACAGGTCTCTCACTGGCCTGGAGCTCAGCAAGTGGGTTCAAGTGGGATCAGCAAGCCCCAGGGATCCTCCTGTGTCTGCCTCTCCAGTGTGCACCTCGAAGCTCTGAGTTTTGATAAGGGTTCTAGTGATTGAACTCATGTCCTTGTGAGGCGAGCACTCTGCGGCCTGAACTATGGCCTCAGGCCAGGAAACCTAGGCTTCCTTCTAACCAGCTGAGCCATTCGCTTCCTTTGTAGGCCCCTCCTCTTCTCTGAAAAACAAAGTAAGCTAGATGATTTTGGTCAAAGTTTTCTCACAGTGATGATTAATCTCATTAAAACTGTAAGCATTGAAAAATACCGTGAAAGAATTCATAAAAAGTAAGAATCTCATCATTTTATTATAGTTTAAATTATTTAAGATTACCCTAAAAATAAATTTAGTATATTGAGGTGTACAATGTTAGGCCGATGTTTACTTTCACCATGTAGTAAGTGACATTCTACTTCATTAACACTAAATTGAATATTGATTTGAAACATGTTTGGGAGAAATTTTTGTAGTGATATATACTGTTTTTATTCTGGAGACTGAAGTAGGCTAAAATTCAGGATGACATTTAAATATATGTTATACTTAAATGCCAACTGAAGCTGCTATATGTTTTAAGGTTTGGTCAAACTACTTATTATTTATTACCTAGTCATATTATTATTTAGTAGGTATGGAGAAAAATAGAATTTTTGCTGCTATTCCTGCTGCTGCTGCTGCTGCTATTTTGAGTCAGAGACCTCTGGTAGTTGAGGCTGATCTTGAACTCCTAACCCTCCTGCCTCTACCTCCCAAGCGCTAAGTTATAGGTGTGCATTGCCATACCTGACTACATTTGTTTTATGAAGAAATGAAAATATTAGAAAACTATCGAATCAATGTTCACAGGCACATCAATGCAAATAACACGTTGTTTATCTTACTACACTTGTCTGACTTTGAGTGAAAACCTACCTGTATAGTTTTCAATATCTTGCTTCCTTCTAATGCAGACATGTGTGCCCAGATGCCCTTCTTTGGCATGTTAGGCACAAACACACAATCTAAAGACTTAGTGAAGAAAATCTTGAAGCATAGTGTCAAAATAATCATCATTTTCATGCTTTTCTTGGCTTGGGTTTTGACACCAGTGTCTCTCAGTCCATCTTCCTTTTTCCAAGGCGTTTTGTGGTTACATCAAGGAAATAACTAAAATGGACAGTACTTTAAACAGTTTTGTAGCACAAAGCAATATACAGATGTTACGAAACACGTTCTCAGAATGCTGCAAGCAATTCTTTCTCTGTGTGCATGTGTTCATGTTCATGCTTTCATGTGTGTACATGTTCATGTGTGTGCAGATTGTGCATGTGCATGTGCCTGACTATAGAGACCAAAGGATAACCATAGGTGTCATCCTCGGGCACTTTTCATGTTATTTGTTGAGACAGGGTCTTTCACCAGAATTCACCAAGTGGTCCAGTCTGGCAGGCTAGCAACTTAGGTCTGCCTCCCCAGCTCTGTGGTGACCAAGTGCCACCATGCACAGCTTTTTGTTTTCATGCACTTTATAGAGAGTGAGCCCACGGCCTCATGATTGTAAGCAGGCATTTTACCAACTGAGCTATCTCTACAACACCTAAACTATTCTATTTAAAATTTAAAATAATCGGTTTGGTGTGGATGAGACCGAATCTTGTTGTTACATAGCCCAGAGTCAAGTTTTTACTCAGCATAGGCCTGGGGTAGCTACCTTCAAACATCATGAGGTCTTCTTGCTTCTGCCTCCTCAATTCTCCTGGGTCCACAGGCTTGCCCCACCATAACCCTGCCAAAACACATGATTATACTTCCAATGTTTCAGATAGGATTGAACGAGACAGTCAGACAAGTTAATAAAGCAATGGTTTCCTGTGTAGAAGTCTTTGAAGGTCTCTTCAGTCCAAGGGGTACGTGAGAGGTCACTTCCAGTTCATGCAGGCATTCAGGGTTCTGCCTGCTGTTCAGATCTGGAGGCCAATGTGGAGTGCCTTCTACCTTGGTTATTGTTCTCCTGTGATGGGAGAACTACTAGGAACCACATAGGGGTTTATATCACGGGGGCAATCACAATACATTGTGTTTTCTGAGCACCTACTATGTTCTAGGTACTATGGACAAAGCTAGCTAACTGCCTTTTGCCGGGTTAGGAATCTAAAGCTAAGAATAATTCTTCTTCTTATTATTATTATTTTAGACTATGTTAAGGATAGATTAAGTTAACACTCAAATCTAAATTCTAGGCCAGAGAGGTGGTTTCTTAGGTAAAGACTGGTACCAAGTCCACTGACCTGAGTTCAATCCCCAAGACCCATATGACAAGAGAGAAACAATTCCGAGAAGTTGTCCTCTGACCTCCACATCCACACAGTGGCATGCGTGTCTCCACCTCCACATGTACACTAAATAAATGTAAACTAAATGTTTAAGTCTCAACTTGCCTTTAAAACTTTTAAACACATCTTTCACCAAATAGTAAGATACTAAGCATTAAAAAAGGGGTCCACCTCACCTTTGGAGTTCAAAGCATCTCCTTTTCTTCTTGTGTGTGTTCATCATTACAAAATCCAAGGCATGACCTTAGTTTTTGTAATTTTAGCACACTGCTTAACAAGGTTTCTTATAGTTTTTAAACGGTTGGAGGAAAAAAATCAAAATTTCTTGACACTTGAACATCCCTGCATAAATTTCTGTATCCATAGACAAACACCTATTAGAAGACATCCACCCTCCTATCTGAGGCTGTTCTCACCCTGTGGTGGCCGAGCTGAGAGGCAGTGACAGAGCTCACATGACCAGTTCAATCTAACATATGCATCATCTGGCTCCTTGCAGAAAAATGTGCCAGTCCCTCTTTTAAGAACTTGACAATAAAAAGAAAATCTACCTCCAAGTAGGAGAGACAGAGAATAAATAATATATATCATACATCATTTTAAAAATTAGTATATTTAAAGGTGTTTATCAAAATTTTAAAAATGGGGTTAGGGGGATGACAGAAACACAAGCCAGGAGCACGGGGTCAAAAGGAGAGCAGGATGCAATATTAAATTTCATTTTCATGTCTTCCCAGACACAGCTAATGTGTCACTTAAGCCTACAACAGTCATATTTTAAGTCTAAAAACAATTTTCCTGTTACAGGGAGTTTACTGTGGCCAGGCAATCAAGAAAAATCTCCAAAAGGGAATATAAGGGGAAAGTGGGTTGAGATTTCTACCCAAGGAAGAGAGAGGTTTAGAGCTTTAGCATTTTTAAGGATGCAGGGAGAAGTCAATTCTGTGTGGCACTGTGTGTGAGTGGGAATTAGTAACAGGTGTGTCTATGTGTGTGTGCATGTGTGGCTGATTGAACAGATATCATTTCAGGTGTCTATCTCACTGAACTGGAAGTTTCCTGTTTTGGCTAGGCTTGTAGGCTGGTAAGGCCTAGGATTTATTTGTCTCCAACCTACAATGCCAGGGTTACAGACAGCCGCAGCCTTGCCCAACATTTTACCTACATGTTGGGGATTCGAAATCAGGTCCTCATGTGTGCGGAGCAAGAATTATTACCCGCTGAGCCATCTCCCTAGTCCTTCACTGGCACCTTTGACCTGAGCCAGCTTGAGGTTTTGACTGAGGAATGACATCATTTCTAACAAGAGAGCGAGTGAGAGAGGCCAGCACGGTCCTGGGGAACTGCTTAAGAAATGTTTGCTTCTTTCCCTCACTTCTAATCAAATCTAAGTTCTTGGCTCCCAATTAAAGATTTCCGAAAGTTCCCTTTAATCTCCTGTTATTTTTTGAAAAGCCCAAGCCAAGCCAAGCCAGACAAAACAAACAGCAAATGACCAGAAGTCCTCAGTGCCAAGATCCCCACTTCCTCACATAGCCCCTGCCCAAAAGGCCCCTGCCTGTGCTGGGTTCCGGCCCGAGTCTTTATTACACATGTATTTCTTTTTTATACCTTTCTGACACTGCCTTCACCACTACCACCAATACGGCTCTCTCTGTTGATACCTCTTAAATCCTCAAGTGGTTCTACGGAGCTGTTATTTGAGTCATCCTTCTGTGGTTTCTGGGACATAAAAACAGCTAAATTAAATGTCAGAAGTGACACTGTATTTTCTTTGATAAACTGTACAAATAAATACTTCTCTTTTTCTCCTCTTCCTAGGGTCAAAAGAATGGACAATAAATTTGGAATTGTGCTCTCCTTAAATTGGCCTTATTTGTGGTCATTATTTTGAAATATTTACAAAGTAATTTTGTTCTTTAAACTTTCTCCCTTCTATGTTCTTATGAAATAAGATGGAAGCAATTGTACATTTCTGTTCTTTGACATTTTAAAATGTACATATTGTGATATAGAAATTGAAATATTGTTGCCATAGAAATATGAAATTTTACAACATAAATATATACCCAATGAATGATTTGTTTTCATTTTCTTGTTCCATGAGTGGAATTTCATTTGCTGACAATCCCATATCACATGAATTAAGGGACAGTTCTTTCAATTTTTCTTCATTGCTACCACCAAAGTGACTCTCGGTCTTTAAGACAATTAAAATATGGAATTGTGGCCTGCATCATCCTCCCACCCACCATCTCTCTTCTCATCCTTGATTTTGACACCACTAACAATCCACTTAAGGACTAAGGACAGACCTCTGTTGGTAGAATGCTTTACCTGTAGCATGTGTGAGGCCTGGGTCAGATCCCTAGCAAACTGGGGGTCAGGGTAACTTCCAGTCCTTGACAGGTAGAGGCAGGAGGCCATCTCTATGACATAGTGAGTTTTAGGTCATCCTGAGCTACATGAGACTGTCTTAAAGATCCAGTCAGCAGACCTGCAAGACAGCTCAACCAGTAAAGAGACTTGCTACCAAGCCTGACAACTTGAGATCACTCCTATGGAAGAAGAACACCAATTCCCACATATAGTCTACTGTCTTCCACATGTGTACTGTTTTAAACCTTTCACTGACACACACATACTATTTTTTTTAATTACAATACAAAAAAAAAAAAAGAAGAAGTCCAACCATACAAACAAAATACATTTTGTAGTTGGAAAGAACCTTGGAAACATGTTAGGCCAGTTTCTCAGTAAAGCTTAGAGATCTATATGGTCCCTTAAAGTACAACCATCCCCGAGAAGACACTCCATGTGGCTACTGGCTGACTACAAATAGAGACACTCTTACTTGGGTCATAAAAGAGCTTCTTAGATTCTCTACATCTTGGTCTTGTGACCGTGGCTCTCCACAGCTCAGTGTGATGGGTTTGAGTCATTGGTCCAGCTTAGTACCATCAGCACGCCTGGGAAACTACACAAATTGGGAATAGTCAGACACTAGGAATCAGCTCTACCAAGGCCCCCTTTTGAGGATGCTGCCCTACATTGCGGTTTGGGACACACAGGCATTTTGTAGCAGGAACACAGGGGTGGAATGAAAAGCACCTGCACCAGGTGCTTCTTTTTCCTTTCTTCCTTCTCTTTCATTTTAGGACAGACCTCAATTTCCTCATGGCCGAATAGGGATAATCAGAGTAACTAGCCCAGAGTCTTGCTGAGAGAAATCAATGAAATTCCAACAGTAAAGTGCACAGCAGAAAGCTGCTCAGCGATCAGTTCTGATGGTCTGACATCTATTCCCAGAATCCACTTAATGGGGAAGGAGAGAACTGACTACACAAAGTTATCCTGTGACATCCTCCCATGCAGTGGCACATGTGTGCGTCTACACACCACACACGCACACACACAATTAAGAATAAGTGCAAGGATTTGGGCTCATTCAGCAGCACATTTAGTAAATGTCTTCAAGCATCAGTCAGTATAGGTTTCACTCATTTGAAAATGGACACGCTCAGAGTAAACATTTTAGACATAACACTTTAGACATGAGACATAAACACCTTCCTCTCTCAGATGCAATGTCTGTGATTGAGAGAGGCTTCGTGACATGTTCAAGGGCATGGAACTGAAACATTGCTATCTAGCAATCCAGCACATGCCTCCCAGGCCCCAGGTCTTCAATCAACACACTGTTATCTGCCCTGTAATGGAATGATAAGATTTCTAGTCATGGGTCTGGTAATTGCACACTTGCGGACTTTGTCAGTATAATGTCCGAGTTAACAACATTTGCGCTTCTCCCGCTGAGTACCGGGCACCTTGCTTATTCATGTGCCTACATCTTACTATCTTATTTATGTCCCACTCTGTGCTGAAATAATTTAAGGTGACCCTGGGATGTTTTATCAACAAGCCAGATCGCTGGCTGCTACCACATCCTCTGAGATCTGGACAGTCCAGTGCTTTCTAGAATTGAGGGAAGCAAATCTGGGAAAATGTGCAAAATTTGAGAACCCTGAACTATATCGAGTTTTCGTGGTGTCATATGAAACAGTACAAGAGCATATGCCTTAGGTTGACCAGAACCCCACTCATAACACTAAGAACTATGTTGGGTATCAACAGGTTAACGCTTGCCTTTCTGGCCACAAAGAAAAGATCAGGCATTTTACTGTGCCCTTGCCTGAGAGAAAGAAAAGGGTTAATTCTCCCCTGCTGTGTGCCAAAAAAATATCTAGTTTACAGACTGGAACAAATATGGCACCTTCGTTTTAAACAGCCAATTTCCAGTTTTGTGTGGCTGTCAAGATTCCTGAGCTAGTGACAGGGGCCAGGGCAAGAAAGTGGGCTGGGTTACTCATTTTGAATGTGGACACATGGGCTGTGGGAAGGAAACTATTTAAGATGGGGCTTAGGGAAAGGGGGGAAATATCGCCTTTCCCCAGATGAAATTTTTCCACGATGTCGTCATACAATCTCCAAAATCAACATGGAACAGTAGAAGGCTCTCATTGGTTGTATGCAAATATTCTCAGAGCACTGGTTTCCTGGCAGAGAAAACCTTATACCCAAGCAAGGATGCAATCTGAGCCTGGCTCCCTGTAATCCTGAAAGAACGAACGGGTCATTCTCGACAGGGAAATTTCAGCCTTTGACATTCCAGGAAGTAATGTCACTCAGGCTGGGGTCTCACCAGTCCTAAGACAAGAAGACACAAGCGCAATGTGTAAGATTTAAGTTTCCCCACAGACTTTAATACAAACTCCAGAGCAGACACCACAAGAGGAGGCCGAATTACACTGAGCATTGTCATTAGTAATTAAGCCCAGTTTAAGGAAAGAAAGGGCTCCTGCCAGGAAATTACAGGCACAACCTGAAGCCTATTTCCTCTCCAATTTGCAGACAGGGGGGTCCTTGCCATGTCCCAGATGTGACACCCAGATAAGGCTGTGCATGGGTCATGGATGTATCTGCACAAGTTAGCCCACCCTGGAGGCTCAGGAGCCTTTCTAAGGTTTGTTGACCTGTGTATTTGAACGTGTTTCATTTTCTCCAAGAACAGGACAGCTGAAGAAGGTCAGGAGCCCCGGGTTAAAAGCCGGGAACTGTACCGGGGGCCCCACATTATGACATCACTCTCTTGCAATGCGGTGAAGCAATGACAATTCCATGAAGAAGTAAAAAAAAAAGAGAGAGAGAGAGAGAGAGAGAGAAGAAGACTAAAGCAGAGCCTGGCAGCCACAGTGAGTTAAGGGCCTGCCTAGCTCAGCTCTTGCCTCTTTGCTAATATCCTTAAGTAGAGAGCGTCTCAGAAGAGAAGGTAAGAGGAATTGGGAGAAAGAGGGGGCAGGGAGAGAAGAAAAAGGAAGAAACTAGAAGTAAGGAAGCACAGCCAGGAAGAGTGGGGGAAAAGGGGAGGGGAGGACGACGGGAGAGGGGAAAGGAAAGGGAGAGGGAGAGTCGGGGAGAGAAAAGGAGAAGGTTCTCCCTAGAACTACAACTATTTATTGACAGTCCTGTGTCTCATCCAGGGGGAAGAAGGAGAATTCAAACCTGCTTCAGAGTCCAACTATCAATCCCGGAGCAGGGCTACACCTACTTTTTTTTTTTTTTGACTCAAACAACTGTCTCATGACTAGTGGTAGAGGACTCTGTGTCACACTGACTTTTCTAGAGATGTGCTCAGGAAAGGCCCGTACACCCGGACAGAGAGGGTAATAGCAGACCCAAGAAACAATAACCAGTCCCTGTACAACTTGCTGACAACTCTATGGAAGTCTCCTTTCCCCAGCAACCACTCACTTGGCTCTAAAAGGGGCGGAGAATCCGCTTTGACTCTTGTGTGATACTCCTGAGACTTAGAACTTTCTTGTGGTTTTCTTAAGCTGCCCTCCTTCTCCTAAGAGGGGCTGTTTCAGCACAGTGGAAGCAGTGTGTAGACCTTGTCCTGAGGCATTGGTTCGAGTGGGTGGTAAGACTTTACTAAGTAGCCCTGTGAGTATGAGGATACACTACTTGGGGGTATAGCCATAGTGTAAGTGGGAGAATTTGCCTGATTATGAAACTTGGGCGAATGGGCCTCCTGAGTGGGCAGCCCCCAAAACATAGAGATCTCTTTTCAGAATTGACAAAAAGAAGTCTCCAGTACACTCCCACGGGTCACAGGAGGCCCATCGGCTTGACCAGCAAGAGCCCCGGTGATCTTGCACAGTGTGCACAGTTGCAGCACTACGCCTGGCCTCTCCAGGGGCATGGCCTGACTTAGGCTCCATCCAAGTGGTCCCGCACTGAATCCAGACGAGGGTTTAAGGGCTCTGGTAAACACATAGAGAGGCTGCATACAAAATTAACTCAAAAAAATCAGAAGCCCTTCTTTATACAACAAACAAGCATACCGAAAAAGAAATAAGGGAAACAACCCCCTTCACAATAGCCACAAACAATATAAAATACCTGGGGTAACTCTAACCAAGCAAGTAAAGGACCTATACAACAAGAACTTCAAGCCCCTGAAGAAAGAAATGGAAGAGGCCTTCAGAAGATGGAAAGATGTCCCATGCTCATGGATAGGTAGGATCAACATAATAAAAATGGCTATCCTACCAAAAGCAATATATAGATTTAATGCAATTCCTATCAAAATACCAACACAATTCTTTATAGACCTGGAAAAAGCTATTCTCAACTTCATATGGAACAACAAAAAGCCCAGAATAGCTAAATCAATCTTGTCCAATGAAAAAACATCTGGAGGTATCACCATCCCAGATTTCAAGCTGTACTACAGAGCAACAGTAATAAAAACAGCATGGTACTGGTATAGAAACAGACCAGTGGATCAATGGAATCGAATTGAAGACCCAAACATGGACCCACACACCTATGGCCAACTAATATTGACAAAGAAGCCAAAACGGCACAATGGAAGAAGGACAGCATCTTCAACAAATGGTGCTGGTCCAACTGGATGTCCACTTGCAAAAGAATGAAATTAGACCCATACCTATCACCTTGTACCAAACTTAAATCCAAGTGGATCAAAGACCTTAACATAAAGCCGGCCACACTAAATATACTAGTACAAATTGGCATTCTTACACTCGCTGATCACTCCCTTTAAGTAGCTGTGATCTCTACAGTTAACTCTAGAAGAAAAGGGAATTTATTTTTACACTGATGTATCCAATCACTAAATCCAGGGCTTGTATTTTTTTTTTTACCATTTGAATAACCCATATGCTTGTTCATACATGTTGAAAACGTTGTTTAACTTAAATACACATATCAGTCTCATTGAAGACTACCCTTTCACCCTGCCCTAGACAAGGAGCAAGATCAAAGCCTCTGGTGCTTTTCCAGGGTGACCCCTGCTTTGTTCTAAACACTTCACCTATCTCCTGTTTGTAGAAGCAGGACAAACCCCCCCCCCCTTGTCTTTCTATTCTATAAACCTCCTTCCTATAAATAAGATCTCATTGCTAATTTGGCATTTTAGGAGGAAGGCATTCACACTCATGGGTAGAGTCTTTATTTTGCAGTGTCTTCTACAGTTATAGTACCAACTCCTTCAAACTTTTAAAATTCATAGTGTTAAAGCAGTGAAAAGCATTGTAGGACTGGCAGGTGAGAAAAGGTGTTTGCAATGACTTTGCTCTAATAAGACGAACGTTGAACAATGAAAGCAGCTTATCTATTAGCAGTTCTGCCTTGAAATACCTAAGTGGCTAGCATTTTTTTAAAAAGTGACTCTGACATATTAAGTAATTAATTCCTTTCAGATTGGAGGGGAATATAGAGTAAGTAATAATAGCTTATTTTGATCAGCTTATAAATTATTATTAATTAAGAATTCCCAGGGTGCCAGACTGAATTCTTAATATGGCACAATAATTGGAAAGGAACGTATTCCAGCCCAGGGATCAGCAAGAGGCTCAGTGGGTAAGTCTGGTGACCCACGTTCCATCCCTGGGACACAATTCCTACTATCAAGTTGTCCTCTGACCTCCACACATGCTGTGGCATATGCATGCATGTATACATGTACACACACATAAATTTTTAAAAAAAAAATTCCAGCCCACGAAACACAGATAATACAGAAGGCAAGCCATAAAGAAGTTTGAACAAGTTACATGCCAACAAAAGGACTGAAAAACAAACCCTTTCCTCTTTGGGGCAGTTTCCCACATATGAAAGAAAGGATCCAAAATTAGCTGTCATGTCCAGAATCCTGGGACTCCAGATAAACACATGTGCTAGTGTAAAACGTTAAGCCCTCGTATGCTTTGTTTGGCAAATTTCATGAAAAAGATAGGCTCAGTGGAAGTATGACTTCAGACAGGGAAATGGATGGTATCACAGACCAAGGAGACAACAAGAAGGAAAACACAGAGCTCAGCCACAGAGTAGACAGAATGCAGTTTTGCAACCAGGACAGGAGGGAGTTCAGCAGAGAAGGGTGCAGCAGCAAGATCAGGCTGAGAGCCCCTTGCTCCGGCCAATCAATCATCAGAGATTTTATTTGACTCAGGTTACTTTATTTGTCAAGGGACTCTTAAGGGGGCGCCTGAGATAACATGGACAGGGATTATATGCCCCGCTGAGTGCAGTAGAGGGCAAAAATATCCTAGAGACTAGCTCTGTAAGACTAGGGAGGGAAGGGCCTGGGTAACCAGAGAGGGCTTAGGAAATATTCAAAGAATGCTCTGAGGTTGAGCCTAAACAGTGGGGCCTGGCTGGGGATTGTAAAGAAAGGGCCATTGCAAGCCGACAGAGAATGGGAACCAAAATGGATTTATCCTCTTTAAGTAAACTACCCAGTCAGCACTTGGGAGGGTTCGTCATGGTTACAAAAAAGCCCTTTGACCATGAACCAAAGAATAAGCTTCAAATGTCCTCAAAATATAAAGGTGCTTTGGTATTCAAGATTCACCACCAGACTCAATTCTCCCAGCAAGAGAAATAAGGAAAGAACAGACTGCTTCCCCAGCTATGTTCTCTTCCGTCATGAAAACAAGAAGTCCAATGCATTACTCTTGTCGACATGCCTGCCAGGAAGCTGAAGCAGAATTGAGACTTAATTCTAGGATTCATGCATGCCAACTCTTTCTATTCTCTGCATCCTTCTTTATCTTCCATTCCTGTCTTCCATTACAAGCTGTCTCATTCTTTCATCTGTTTCAAAGATATTGACTGAGTCCTCTGTGTCAGGCACATGGAAACCTTTTGAATGGCAGATGGCGTGTGAGTCCGGAGCAGCAGGCACGAGGTATGAGCTTTTAATATTCACTCTGCCTCTGACTCATCCTGTGTTTAAGTCTTGAGGCTTGATGTTTATTCTTGGGATATAGTTCAGGCATTTTCCGGATGAGGAAGAGCTCTGGGGCATCTAGCTGGCTTTTCCTAATAACTCACCCAGTCATCTTCCTCTTGTTTAAGCATGGGTTACTTCTCTGAGGGTCTTTGATCCTCTGGCTGCAGACACTGTGGCACCAGAGAGCCTTAAAGGTCAAGGAGTGAAGGCACACTGAGGTGGGTGAAATCAGGGGACACTGTTAGCAACCTCTGAGAAACTGTGGGAGGAACACTGGCTTCTAAGATGAGTGGTGTCATCCACAGTATGAAAAACTGTGTACTCACTAAGTTGGGGAAGAGACCCAGCAGGTGTGTTCTGGAACATAGCTGTTTGGAAGAGAACCATTAAACTCTGTTTCCTTTAATCCATGTGGGCTACCAGTGTTCAACATCATGAGGTCCACGAACAACAGTAGGCAGTGGTTGAGTCTCAGTTTCCTCATCTGGGGAATAGAGGACCCAGACTTGAATCATCTCCAGAGGCTCGTTGCAGATTTAATTGCTGTTATTTTAATCCATCGATTCTCTTTCCAGTCATTTGGCCCCAAGGGCACACTGATGGACAACTTTTGCATTCTCTCCTAGTACAATGAGAAACAATATATAGATACAGTAGAAAACTATACATAAATGGAAATACTGACTGGCAAGAATGTCAATTCATGAAAAGCACTAAGTTATACTGAAGACCTGCTAGATAGGTATGATAGTTAGTTTTTAATTGTCAATGTGACAATTTAGAACCTGGGTGTGAGTCTCAGTAAGAGTTTGGCTAAATCAGGTTGACCTGTGAGCATATCTGTGGGAGACTGTCTCTACTCCATTAATCCATGTGGCGAGACCCAACCCAGTGTGGGTGGCACCATTCCCTAGGTTGAAGTTCTTAGCTATATAAGAATGGAGCTGGTGAGCTCCATACTAATTATGCATGCATTGGTTTCCCTGTGCTCTTGACTGTGGATATGACTAGCTAGTTTAAGCTCCCGCCAGCTTCACCTTCCTGCTGTAATGGATTTGTGATTTAACATATTTTCCTCTGAGTTGCCTTTTTGTTGGGATATTTAATGACAGCAGCAAAAATGAATCCCAGAAAGCATGGTGAACCACTTTCATTACAGCATATCCAAATACCTGACACATGATGTTTATGCAAGATTGCTTTTGTTTGTTTTAGATACAGTTGCAAGAAGTCACAGAGGGAGGAATCCTGTGTGGTTTTTACCAAATTCCCCTCAAAGGTACTGTCTTGCAAAACCATTGCACAAATTCACACCCAGGTCTTAGATATTGACAGTCAAGATAACAACCATGTCTGTCATGGTTGGGAACCCTCCTGTTGCCCTCACACATTTGTTGGTGTGTTGGTTTTGCACATTTGCTTTCACCCTAAATCCCTGGAAATTCCTGGGAATCTCTTATCCATTCACAATTTTTATAACTTTGTCATTTCATGAATTTTTTATAAATATAATCACATATATCATAAATGTCTAAAATAAGCTTTTGTCATTTCAGCATCATTTTCATTTGTTTGTTTATTAAGTTACTTTGAGACAGTGTCTCATGTCGCTCAGGATGGCCTGAAACTTACTGTGTAAACTGAGAATGAGCTGGAACTTTTGATCTTCTCGCCTCTACCTCCCGAGTGCTAGGATTACAGGTATGTAAGCCATGCCTCAATCATGCAGTGTAGGAACCCAGTCTACAGCTTTGCACATGGTCTGCTAGCAGTCAATCAGCTCAACTATAGCTTCGGGCCATCAAATGCGTGCCCTCTGAAGTGAGGGACTGCTACAAAAGCAATCGAACAGAATGGGGAAATGGTCTCTAAATTAAACACCAGGATTAATTAGTGAGCACAGGCTGTGAAAAAAGAACTCTAACCTCCAAGACTAGAGAAGAACTATCCAGTTCCTTTTGGATGGTCACCTGTAAGAAGCCGTTGTCACAGGCCAGACAAACAGAGGATAACAGCTAGAAAGACCACCACAAGGGTCAGGCAATAACCAGGCACTGCAGTCAACAGAAGGATTCATCACTTTGACTATGAGTGAAGTTGCCGTGATCCCTTCAGCCCAGCTCATTTGCTGGCTGAACACCCTTGAGTGACATCCACAATGGCTCTGAGAAGACAAAGATTTGCCCAGATGAGACCTGTGTGGATATTTGACCTACTGAGTCTGGTGGTGTGATAAAAAGCGATAGTTCTTTTAGGCCAACAAACTTGGTGTAATAGTTGCATAGCTACACCAACCTGAATATCAGGTAAATGCTACATAGATCCTCAGCCCAGAACCCCCTGTAAGTGCTGAGGAAACTGATCCACAGAGAACCACTCATCTACCAAAGTCCTCACTGGAAGCCATACAGGGAGATTCGAGTCAGCTCTCTGGCCCCTAGGCCTCTGCCTTTCCTTGCCTAATGAGGGAAACATCTCCAGAACCAGCTGTTCTGCATGATTGACTGTAAGCCCAGCACTTAGCTGAAGCAGGAGGATCGTGAGTCCGAGATCAGGCTGGGCTATAAAGTAAAATCCCATCTCAAAGAAAACCAAAAAAGAGAATGAAGGAGATGAGGAGAGGCAGGAAGAGAAAGGGGATATGTGGGGGAAAGGAACAGGACGAGGAGGAAAATAATAAAAGAAAAGACCTTTCTATGCAGAGTCCAAACACTAGCTCTTTGTCATGGTACATTTTTATTTCCATTGAGTAAAAGCTGAATTAGCCAAAGGCCTTGCCATATAAACAAAAGGTAAACTGGGTGGCCTTACATGTGTGATGCTTACAAACGCTGCACATAATTGGGCTATTTGAATGCAACTAGTTCCCAATTAGAGGAAGCAATGTGCTGACTACATAAAACAAGAATGATTCTGGAGTCTCAGGATTTGAAGGCTGTCTGTGCCCACCACACTAAAAAGTCTTTCCTGTTTCAAGAACAAAACTCGGCCTTATCAATATGAAGCCTGGCCTTCTCTGAACACTTGATTCCTAGTGATTTATGATGGCCAGGTTGCTTCCTGCTCCTTTTAAAAGTTAGATTTCAACCTAGGAGGAATTCTAAGCAATATCTCATCCCTTGGCCCCAGGGCAACTTCAGGCAAATCTTTTAGAGAGAACTTGGGTATTCACAACTCACAAATTGATCCTGCTTGATAGTTCACAGAGGAGAGAGGGGGCTTGTTGTTATGTCTGATGCCAACTGGGACTTGATCCAAACACAAATAAGAAAGTCTGCAGCAGGCAGCGTGTGTGGGAACAGATTCTTTATGTCACCTGACCTCCCAATCACAGTTTAAAGATGGAAACTTTTTCCCTTAAAAAGATCAAAGGTATGATCCTCTAGTCAGCAACAATAACTTTGTGCTTTTAAAATAATTCTGTTTGAGGAAAACAACTAAATAATCTATCTCACATGTGGCCTATAATTATATCTCAAAGAAAACAGTGTAAGGGACTCAGGCTGCTGGTCAGACCTTGCAACATTTTTGCTACTCTTCAGCTCCATGCTGAGTGTTGTCCTCAGCAGCACTGAGCCTGGTAATTTCAGGGAATGGTAGTCAGGGCCTGAAAGTCCCACTGCATTGTGGAAGGGACTTAGTACACGCAGCTTGAATTGATGCTGTAATAATAGAAGAGGAGGAGCCACTGAAGAGGCCACTCAGTTAGTAGTGTGAGTGACTGGCATGCACAAGGCCCGCCTTAGTTAGGGTTTTATTGTTGTGGAGAGACACCATGACCATGACAACTCTTATAAAGGAAAACATTTAATTGGGGCTGGTTTACAGTTCAGAGGTTTAGCCCTTTGTCATCATGGCGGGGGTGCTGGAGGAGGAGCTGAGAGTTCACCTCACTGTGTGGATGGGGAGGCAGCAGGAAGAGAGAGAGTCACTAGGCCTGGCTTGAGCCTCTGAAACCTCAAAGCCCACCCTCCAGTGACATATTTCCTCCAGCAACGCAACGCCTACTCCATCAAGGCCACAAGTTCTAATCTTTTCAAATAGTGCCACTCCCTGTGAGCCTATGGGGGCCATTTTCCTTTAAATCACCACAAGTTCCCATATTCAATCCCCACCACTGCATATACTGTTTGTGGTGGTGTATGCTTGTAATGGCAACACTAGGGGGGGCAGAGGCAGGAAGATTAGGAACTCTAAGTCATCCTTAGCTACTAACCTGGGCTACATGAGACCCTCTATCCAAATAATTTCATGTAACTTAATGGTAGATCACTACTCAAGCTCATTTTAACAAGAATAGAAATTAACCAGCTTCCATAGTGCAGAAGTACAAACTCAGGTCTTACAAACTTTGAACATGCTGAGGAGCAGAGATAATTGAGAACTCTGTTCCTATTCTTACCTGTATCTTCCACTCCACTTCTTAGATGTTGAAACCCCTTTTCCCTCCCCCTCCTCACCATAATCTTCCTGACCTCTAATCCCACTTCTGAGCTAAAATGCCTTTCCTAAGATCCTTTGGTACCTTTCCAGCCAACCCATAGGTTCCATTTAAGCCCTTCCCTGTGTGATGCAGAGACCATGGAGGGATTCTGCTTACTGGCTTGCTCCTCATGGCTTGCTTAGCCTGATTCTTTATAGCATCCAGGACCACCAGCTCAGGGGTGGCACCACCCATAATGGGCTGGGTCCCTCCACAACAATGACTAATTTAAAAATGATGTATGGACTTGACCACAGGCCAATCCAGGGTGAGCACTTCCTCAATTGAAGTTCCTTCTTCCAAAATGACTTTAGCTTCTTTTGTCAAATTGACAAAAACCTAAATACTGATGTTCTCCAAAAGTAACCCTGAGTCTTCTTTTGTAGTCTCTTGTGGGGTGATCTCCTTCTACCACGAGGCGGGCAGAATCAAGCTCAGGTTCTCAGTCTTGGCCACAATCCCCTTTACCCACTGAGCCATCCCATCAGCCCTGACTTCTCATTTTATCTGAACCTTCTCACTGAAAACACATGGGCAATAACCCACACAAATTCTCATCCCATTTTATAAGCCAAAAGGTTTCATCCTAAAACATCCTATTAGTGAACTCTTCCCTGTCTTTCAGCCTCATCTTCTGCCACTCATCCATGTTTGTGTCTCTCTAAGTGAATCACAATCCCACACTCCCACACCCTGCCTTTTGTTACTCGTTCATTGTCAACAGTAGTCCTTTCTTCACCTACAATAACCTCTCTTTTACAGTCTACCTGTGTTAGACATTCTGTAACTATTTCTGCATCTCTCCCTTCTCACGGGTGCAGGGAGTACAGTGTATTGTATTCTCCCAACTTCTTTGGACACAGCAATGCAGCAACGCTTTAGCCATTCAAATAAATCCAAGTGCAAGGGTTGGGGAGATGCCTCAAATAGAAAATTCTTGTCCTGCAAGCGTGAAGACATGAGTTTGGGCTCCAAAACTCATTTTTAAAAATACAACACTGAGGCAAGCTTACAGTCACAGTGCTGGGGAAACAGAAAGAGGTAGATAGATCCCTGGGCTCACTGACTGGCCACCCTGCCTCGTCTCCTTGTTAAAGTCTTCTGTCTTTTCCTTATTGATTAGAAGTTCTTTAAGTACTCTGGCTGCAAGTCTTTGGTAAGTTCTGTGCAATACAAATGCCTTCCCTCATTTTTGTAGCTTGTCTTTTAGTTTTGATGTTGTCTTTTGATGATAAAAAAAAACCAAACTATTGATTTTGCTGAAGTTCCATGTGTAAATCTTGCCCCTGGTGAGTATTTCTGGTTAGCATTTCTTTTGTGTATGTTCTGTGGCATAAGTATCTTTCCACTAAGTAACAACAGTATTTCTCTATATTAAGTTCTAGAATTGAATTATTTTTACATTTACAGTTTTGGTTTTGCGAGTTTGTTGCTGTATGTATGTGTGTGTGTTTACATGGAGAAGTCATGGGACTCACTTGTATTGTAATACATATGTGGAGATAAGGGGACAGCTTTGAGAAGTCAGTGACTGAGGTGAAATCATCTCATCCTTGTTTTACTCTGACTCTATTTGTATTTACTTAGGCGTCTTTCAGCCCTTAACCCCCTGAACAGTCACATCTGTCTTGGTCACATTCCAGGCTTTCCATGTACCTGATTGTGCCCAGATACATAACCAAAATAACTGCTGAATATATAGCCAAAACAAATATTGGAAGGTTCCCCTGACTTACCCCCCCAACGATGATGTCATTGAGGTTTTTAACCTTTATAAAAACTGTACACCTGAGCTTTGTTGTCTAGAATTCTTTGGGACAAAGACCTGCTCTCAGACACAGGCTACTAAAGAACTCTAATTTGGCCTTATGGGCTGCACATTTCTCACCTTCCACTTTGTTGAAACATGGTTTGTCTAATTTCCACTGCTGTCTTCAGGTCCCATCTGGTTGTAAGAGTGCTAGGATCATAGAAGCACACCACAGCATCTGACTTGATTTTAGACGGGGTATCACTGTATATAGCCCTGCCTGGCCTGGAATTCCCTGTGTCCAGGGGAGTGGCCTGGGACTCACAGAGCCACCTGCTTCCGCCTCATGGATACTGGGATTGAAGGCCTGTGTCACTCTACGCAGCATATTTCACTTTCTACATGTGTTCAGGGTTTGAACTCAGAACTTCAGGCAAGTGCTATTACCCTCTGAACCATTAGTCCGGCCCTCAAATTCAATTTTATATAAGTCGTGTATAATTGCTTTTAGAATGTAATGTGAGATCTGGATCAGTGTGTGTGTGTGTGTGTGTGTGTGTGTGTGTGTGTGTATGTTTGCTGTTGTTCTTTGAGACAGAGCCTGGATTTACAGCTGTGGCTGATATGTAGCTCACAGTATGTACCATGGTGGCCTCCAACTTGCAATGATCTTCCAGCTTCTGCTTCTGCCTCCCAACTGCTTTCATTAAAGGCATGTTGACCACCATGTTTGAAATTTTCTGTTTTTCTTTATTTGGAGTTTGGGATGGGTTTTTTGTTTGTTTGGTTAGTTGGTTGTTTTTTTCTGTTTTTTGTTTTTTGAGATGATCTCACATAGCCCAGTCTGTCCTTGACCTTACTATATGGCATGCTAGCTTCTGTCTGCTCCTGCCTCCACCTCTCCAGTGCTGAATTTTCTGGTGAGCACCCTGAAAGTGCTGCAGTAACCATCATCTCAGAGGCTTACGGCCTCTGTTTGCTAACCTAGGCCTAGTCTGGAAGCTTCTCGCTGTCATACAATCTTATCTAGGCCTAGAATGTTTTCAGCCTCTGAGACTTTCTGTTGAATAAGTATACCCTTTCTAGCTCTTTCTGAACTCTGGCTGGATGGTTCAACTCAGTTGTTTTGGCTCAAACAAACTCCTCTCTAAACTTCCTGATGATTCAATCTGACTTCTCTCAGTCTCTCTGAATTGTTCTGCAGTTCAAAGAATTGCCTAAAACTAACTCTAGCAATCTTTTCTAATCTTCTGGTTCCTTCTCATTCTCTGGCTCAGTCTGTCTTCACTTGTATCTAGCTTGTTCTCTCTTCAACCTGTCTCTGTAAAACTGTATATTGATACAAAATTAAGGTTAACCCCTTTTAAGGTATTGCACCTAGGTAACGACTAAAAATGCAATGTGAAGTTTTGGCCCATTGATAGCAACTGTCACAAACTGTTTAGGATAATTAAGAGATACAAACTAATAGTCATTCAAACATGTCATTTGGTTATGTGCTAGTATAGTTTATCACAGTTGTTTTCTAAGTTAACCAAAAATCAAGCTGCTAAGAGACAACAACATTTGCTTATCCAAGTATAAGGAGATAGACAGGTGGTCTTCAAAAACCTCAAGAGATCTGTAGAATATGGCATTCAATGAAGGTTTCTTAACTTAAGATTTTTTGATATTGAGACATGTCAGCTCCTGACAGCACCCCTTAGTCTACTCCAAGTAGAGGATGAGCATCAAAAAAATCTCCATTTGGAGATGGCTGCATTAGTGACAAGCCTGTCACTGGGCAAGAAAAAGCCCTTGCTTCAACTATAGACAGAATGCTATCTGAAAAGGACAAAACTTGGAAGCAGGTAAGTCAACAGCCTAGCTCTGCCAAGACAGGGCAGGCAAGTCCTTCATAATTCCTGCTTTACAATTAATGTCTGTCAGAGATACTGGGACAAAAGGCTGAAGATAGATGTTGGCAGCCAGTTGTCTGTCATTTCTTAGTTTTGGAAGCTCCTGGCTCTACACTTCCTGTATAATCATATATATTTATCCTTCTCAGGTCTCTGATATGGTTGAAGACTAGATAATTATAGTCTCACAGTTAAGTTTTAAGTTGTTTAGAAATTAAAAGGATATTCTAGGTCTAAGAAGATGTTTTTAAGTTGGTAATGCAAGTTAGGATGGAAAATGAATTAGGAATGGAACTTTAAACTCATTGAGATAGATGGATAATAGAATATTAATATCAGTTGCCAAATATGTATGGATTGGACATTGGGAATGTATGTTATACCTTATAATTTTCATAATTTTGGCCTAATTATTCAAAAAGAATTATGAGTTCTGAGAGAAGGGGGAGAGGGTGGGAGGGTCAGGTTGCAAGGGGTGGGAGGAGGGGACTATGATGGAGATGTAACTTGAAGTAATAAATAAACATCTTAAAAAATAATAAATAAATAAATAACTGTCCTGGTAAGACTGCCTCTCTTTCTTATTCTCTGTGCTTCTCTCCTAAGTAGCTTCCCTTTCCTCTCTGTTCTGGTGAGAGTTGGGAAAATCCTATTCTGTCAAATCTTTCTCTGATTCGTCACTTTGTCTCCCACTCAATTAGACATCTCTTTCAAACATGGGTGCTTCCTTCTGCAAACTAAGTTTACCTTCATTGTTTGGGAATAAAAGTGAGTACTTAGGGTGTGTCTGTATTCCAGCCAGAGGGAATTAAAGGTATGTGCTAGGGTTGAGCCACACCGCAAGAAACAGGTTTTTCCAGTTCACAATCTTGACATTTACAATATGATCAAATATCCTACAACAGAGCACCAGCTGCCCAGTTATCTCAAGGTGTTTGTTTTGGTTTTGGTTTTTTCCTAGACAAGGTCTCACTATGTAGCTCTGATTGTCCTAGAACTCACTGTGTAGATCAGGCTGGCCTTGAACTCACAGAGATCCACCTACCTCTGCCTCCTGAGTGCTGGGATTAAAGTCGTGTGCCAGCACATCTGGCTTTTCACAGGGTCTTTAAGCTTCTCACATAGATTGCATCTGATAGATGCCTCCCATTATTTTTCTGTTATTAGTGCTGAAACCCAACTAATTAATATTAAGCCCGGGGCCCCCGTGGTAGGGCAATTTTACTAACTGAAGCAAAGAAGTGAACACATACCACATGTGTTAGTGTACAGGTACCTGGCACCTTTCCATGAGTGCACACTCCCCCCCCCCCCCCCCCCTCCCCAGGCCCACCTTGAAAAACAAAAAAATCTTTTTTTGTTTCCTTGTTTGGGTTTGTTTTGACTTTTTGTTTGATTGTCTTGGTGTCTGTCTGTCTGTCTGTCTGTTTGTTTGTTTGTTTGTTTGTTTGTAACAGTGTCCCACATGATCCTTAGTCACCTCAATTTCACTATGTAACCAAGACTGGCTTATATGACATTCTGTGGTTCTGCTCTGCAATTCCATTTTGTTGGTTCTGTTCTGTGGCTCTGTGGCTCCTATCTCCTTGTCTTATGGCATCATTTCCAAAATGACTTTTTCATTTTGTTTTGTTTCTCCTGGGGAAGGAAAGGCCTTTCTGATTTAACAGGCCTTTAATAATATAGTAGTAGAAAAAAGAATAGTTAATTAAAATAAGTCAATATTAAGATTACAAAATTATTTCAACATTATTTGATATATTAACAATGACCAAAGACCATATTCCTAAAGACTTGGCTGCATGCAGATGTGAGATGAAAACAGCTGTGAGAAAGGGATAAAGCCTCTTCCTTACATTTTCTTCCTCACAAATTCCAAGAATTACTGTAACCTTATTTACTTCATGGAGGCAAAAGGTGTTATCTCAAGAATGGGACTGGCCACTTCAAATAAGGAAAGTTTCCCTAGAAGACATATTTGAATGAATCTATTTGTGGCTTCTTCCCTGATTCAGCTCTCCCAAATACATACAAATTATTAAAACCTGCCTGGCAAGGCAGACAGCTCTTCCTTCTTAAACACATTTTCCATTTGTTCTCTTGACTACTTCATTTTGGTTTTGCTGTGCTTTAAGATCTTTCCTTAAAGCCTGGCCAGAGTGATTCCCATTGGGTGTATCTAAAAGCAGAGTGCATGAGAACTTAAATGCTAACAAGAGTCTTGGGATACCTTTTCCTTGCTGCTTCTGCCGAAGTTCTATACTCCTGGTCTATAAGCTGGGAAGGAGCCACTGGAAAACTGGTGCACAGGAGCAGACGTAGCCGTTACCTTGGGGGAAAGTCAGTTGTGTGCGTGCGTAGCTGGTTCCTCCAGGTGTAGCCCACGAACTACTAAGGAAACTGATCACAGTATAAGAGGCCTGCTCAGAGCTCAGGGCATCCCAAGATGGCATGCTTCTGCTTTGGCCAAAGGTGATCTAGCTCATGTCTCATTTCAAAAACTAAAATCCGAGGCTCTGAGTCATTCACTGGATCCAATAGGGACAGCTCTGGAAGTTGGCCTCTAGAAGCTGAGTTGGACTGAGAAGGGACCCTGTCAGCAGTCCACTCCAGTCACCCCATCAGACTGGCTCTATCTCCCCTTCTCTCAATGAGTAAAATTCTCACAAGTGGAAATCTTATTGCCTAAAAACTGCTCAGTGAGGGATAGCTTTGGTGTTCAAGAAAGTTTTTTTTTAAACTTTATACCATGTGTGTGTGCGTGTATGTACAGATATGTGGATTCCATGGTACATGTGTGGGGGTCAGAGGTCAGCTCTGTGGAGTGGCTTCTTTCCTTCCATTTTCATATGGCTTCTGATCATCAAGCTAGAACAGAGAGCGATTTGCCACCCAGCGGCCTGAAACCTGTACCTATTGTTAGTTTCTAGGTCTGTTCTAGTTTGTTGTTGTTTTTGTTTTTCAAGACAGGGTTTTTCTGTGTAGCTCTGGCCTCGAACTCATAGAGATCCACCTGCCTCTGCCTCCTCGGTGCTGGGATTAAAGGCGTGCGCTACTACAGCCCAGCTAGTTTCTATTTTTTTAATTGCATTTGTTTGTTTGTTTTGTGGAGGGGGTGCATATGAAGTAGGGGAACAGCTTGCAGGAGTTGTCTCCTTGCACTATTTGGATCCTGCAAATAGAATGCAGGTCCTCAACTTGGCAGCAAGTGTCTTTGCTTGCTGAGTCATCTGACTGGCCCCTGTTGTTAGTTTTTAACAGAACTCTCCACTCTTTGGCTGCTGTGTGAGAAAGCTGAACTACAGTTTGATAGATCCCTCTGTGCCACGGAGATCCCTCCATCCTCTGAGTTACTGTACAGGTCTTCAGTCAGCTCTGTTCTTCGAAAGTGACTCAATCTTCTGACAATGAAAACCGCCAAGTACTTCTACCATCCCGAAAAATGGCAGCTCAGGTATTGTACTAGGATTCTACTTTCTTCTGAAATTAGAAGGAAATATAGAGAGCATTTTCACTTGGAAGTTGGGGAACATCAGCATTGGAGCACTATGAGTATATACTATTACACATCCGCAGGCTACTTAACCTGTGTGCCCCTTCCTCTGTCTGGAAACTCAGAAGATGAGCAGTGCCCAGCTGAAATGCTGTTCCACAGGCTGACTGGTGAGAGACTGGAAAGCACTCTGCCAAGATTCTGTGCCTGCGTTCCTACTTGTCACTGACTGGTTTCAGACCCATCTAGAATAAAAACAAAAACAACAAACAAGACAAAACAACTGCAACAACAAAAGAAAGTTCAAAAACCAACCAAACAAACAAGCTCCAAACTGAACAGTGTGCCCTCAGCAGCAAAAGTAGGGAAGAAAAGGAAATCAGTCTTACATAGGTCCTTGACCACCATGGAAAATGGTGCTTCTGAAGAGACGTTGAAGCAGATTTTGACAGATTGAGGGGACATGTGAGAGTATGGAGTGCACCACTCCTGCAAATAACTGCTCTTTCATTCCATGCAGCTCCACCCAGAATTAACCACCTTGAATGTTCCCTCTTATTAAATGAGAAACTTGAAATGGAAGCTACGGGTATCAAAGGTTTTCTGCTATTTTGTTTTTTTTTTCTATTGAATGTGAGGCTTCCTGCGAGAGCAGAGGTGGGGCTCCCTTGTGATCAAAGTCAGTAAAGTTGAACCTTGAAAGGTTCAGTGTAGAAAAGTCCACTCTGTATGCTTTCAGGATAAACTATCTTTAATTCCTTAACTAACAAGATGGTCTTAAAAAGGCACGTTCTCTACCCCAGGTGTCCAATGAAATGGATAAAGAAAATGTGAACTACATATGTACATATATGGATTTTTTGGGGGGGGTTTTGGGTTTTTTTGGTTTTTCGAGACAGGGTTTCTCTGTGTAGCCCTGCTGTCCTGGACTCACTTTGTAGAACAGGCTGGCCTTGAACTCACAGAGATCCACCTGACTCTGCCTCCCGACTTCTGGGATTAAAGGTGTGTGCCACCACGCCCGGCATATATTGATGTTTTAATAAGTAATGAAATCATTCACACAAAATAAATTAAGCTAGTTATAATCATGTTAAGTGAATTAAGTTAGTTTCAGAAAGACAATATTGTTTGTTTTCTTTCATGTGGTTCCTAGGTTTTATACAAATACTCAAGTGGTAGCACACACCTTAAATGCAAACACTGGAAAGGCAGAAGCAGACTGATCTCTGCAGAGTTGGAGTCCAGTCTAATCTATATAGTGAGTTCCAGGCCAGCTAGGGCTACACAATGAGATTCTGTCTCAAAAAATATATAAATAAATTAAAAAGAAGAAATGAAACCATCCAGTGAGAAGATAGAGGACTAATGGGAAAGGAAGGAAAGGAAAAAGGAGTGGTAGTTGGGGGAACATACTCCGGGTACAAAATATACTTCTATTAACATATCCTTATGAGCACAGTGCCATGTACCATTAATATACAATGAAAAATATTTTTAAAAACCCCAAAAACAGCCAAACAAAACATATTCTCAACTGTTTAATTAACCATCAATCAACAAACATCCCTTGACTAGCGACTACCATGTGCGAAGCTTTATGCTAAGCAATTTGTGTCGGATATAATTGTTTAAAAACAGCAAAATCCAAAACAAAAGATAACAGTGCTTGCTCTTAAGTGCTCTGAATCTAATTGGGTAGATAAGACATAAGCATGGGACAAGACAGGTGGCACCGGCAGGCTGTCGCTGATGTGGACCAAATGAGTAGTTCAATATAAAGTGGAAAAGATGTGGGGAGGGGGCAACAGGTCATCAAGGTGGCTTGTCAGGTAAAGGCCATTGCCAGCCAACTTGAGTTCGATCTCCAGGGTCCACATTGGTAGAAAGAGACACCTGAGCTGTCTTCAGACCTCCACACTCACAGCATGGGATGAACACACAAACACCCCCATTACCACCCCCCACACATAATAACATAAATAAATCTAAATTTTAAAAAAGATAGCTTGGTACAAGCAAAATGATGAAAGTTTAAAACATTTCTCTTTGTTTCTCTGTCTCTTTCTGTTGATGCAGTGATCTGTTATGTATTCTAAATGTTAATTAATCTGCTCCCAGAGGCCTGCTCTCTGTGCCAGGCCATAAGTACGCCAAGTGATGCTGTGTTACCTTGCTTGCTAACCATTGTCTCTGGTTGGTTGAATAAATACTGCAGCCTGGGTTGGGCAGAAGAGAAGTAGGTGGGGAAAAGGTTAGCAGGTTCTTGAGGAGCAGGGAAGATCGTGGGAAGAATAAGCCAGGAGGGGAAAGAAGACACACTATGGGTTAGATAGAAGGATCGTAGCTCCATGTGGCCAGGAACATCAGTACAGCATACAGAAAACTAGCCACGGGACCTATGTATATGTTATGGGGTTTTATTTGGGGATAAAATTAAAAGCTATCTTAGATGGGCTAAGATTGCACTATCCATGCTAAGGCTTGTTAAAAATCCATCAAGTGTCTCAGTGTGATCATTTATAATGGTGGGTTAAGGATTAACACCGCCAACCAATTAACTATAATATAAATACTGGTAGTAATTATTTATCTACAATCTGTCTATCTCACACACACATATACACACACACTCTCTCACACACACTCAAGGGGAGAAAATGTTCAGTGTTCAAAGTTAAGCACTTTTGACCTTTAAATACTAAATGTATTTCTGTCCTTGCATATCTCTATCATCTGCCCCTCCTTCTTTCTTTCTCTTCTTCCTTTTCTCCTTTCTCTCAGCCTGAGTTTTCTTAGGACCTGATCATTTCCAAATGTCCTGTTGCACTGTGGGAAAAACCTCTCAAAGCCACTAGTGAGGACTGCAGAGTATTGAGGTCTCAGAACTATGGAACGCGGCAAACAAAAGAGCTCAAATGGCACTAAGTTCATGTTTCTTCCAACATGAGCTTGCTGACGGATGATGACTGTTGCCAGCCTTTCTGCTTCACATCCAATATTCCTTTGTCATTGTGTGAAGCAAACACATCTGAAACCCTCTATTTACCCTGAGTAGAAATTAGACCTTAATTGCTCAGATTTGATCGACTTCCTGCCATTCTTTATTTTCTGTTGTCCTGTTTTTTTTTTTTGAAACAAGGTTTTATGTAGCATAAGCTAACCACAAACTCACTACGTAGCCAGATATGACCTCTAACTTCCGATTCTCCTTCCTCCACCTCTCAAGTGCTAGAATTACAGGTATGTGCCAGCACGTACGGTTGATGCAGTACTGGATCCAATTCAGGCTTTTTGCGTACTCGGCAAGCACTGTGACAGCTGAGATATGTCTTGAACCTTGCAAGTCATTGTGATTTTTAAAAAATTATTATTAAGTGAGGTATTATGTATCTGTATAAGGATTCTCTTGTCTAGAGAAACAAGACAGGTAGAATGAGTATATATTACCAAAGGATATTAATTAGACTGGCTTGCAAAATACAGGCTAAGTAGTCCAAGATGGCTTTATACTGAGGAGCCTGAGAACCTGGTAGGTCTCAGTCCATGAGATTGGATGTATGAGCTCTTCCAGTCTGCTGCTGAGGGTGTTAGAGAGTCCTGGAGAGCCTCTGGAGTCCATATTGGAAGGCCAAGATGCTGCATTCTACTGACAGGGAAGGATGGTGGCGGCAGCAGCAGCAAAGTAGATGCACTGCTCAGCAGGAGTGAAGGTGGACAGACAAAGCAGCATTGTTTCCCCTCAGATTTCTTCATAGCCAGGCTACCACTGGGAAGTATTGCCCACTCTGTGAGAGGGCCTTCTCCCCTCTGTTAGTCATTTTTGTAAATACCCTCATGGACCCACACAAAGGCATGTCTCTTAGCTGATCACAAATCCAATCAAATTGATAGAAGATCAGCCACCAAAATTATTTATGAGATATTTGGGTAAAATGCTGACAGCACCAGAATGAGTTTCAGATTCAAAATATGTCAGCAGACCCACTGCATGTATTCTGGAGTCTATCTGACTCTGTCTGCTGTGCACTGTAA
>CAJQZJ010034361.1:583976-596246 GCA_907164525.1 Lophiomys imhausi
ATGTATTCTGGAGTCTATCTGACTCTGTCTGCTGTGCACTGTAAACAATGTAGAGGGTAGACAGAAACTGGAGCATGCCTCTAAGTCAGAGATTCCCCAAGGACATTGCCAAAAATGTGGCTCACGGATCTCAGCTTTTGAAATTCCTGTCACCCTAGATTTGCAAATTACAGCTGTCCTACTTGGGGTTTCTATTGCTTGATAAATTCCTTGCCAAAAGCAACTTGGGGAGAAAAATTACTTTAGATTACAACTCTCAGGTTACAGTTCACCACTGAGGGAAGTCAAGGCAGGAACCAGGAGGCAGGAACTGAAGCAGAGACCTTGGTTGGCTCAACCTGCTTTCTTTCTGTGCCACCTGACCAGGGTACAACCCACAATGGGCTGGGCCTTCCCACATCAATCATTAATCTAGAAAATGCCTGATAGGCTTGCCTACAGGTCAGTCACTTCTTTAATCAGGAATTCAAAATCATCAAAGACTACAAAGCAAACTGGAGGCACATCTGAGTTCTATGAAATCCTGTTTCAAAATCCAAAACCCAAACAAAAGCCCAAAAACAAAAACAACAACAAAAAAAAAAACAACCAAATAAACTGAGACATTTTCTCAATTGAGACTCCTGCTTCTCAAAAAAAAAAAAAAATGCTCTTGGTTATGTCAAGTTGATTTTTTAAAAAGCAGAATTTATAAAAGCACCCACGTACTTTCTGGGCCTTTAAATAGGAGTTCTGATGGTTGCTTGACAGGAAATAAAATCACCTGGAAGGCAAGTTTCTAGTCGAGCCTGTGAGGGAGTTTCTATATCTTTAATGTGGCAAGATTCACTCTGTGAGCAAAATCATTCCATGGGCTGGAATTGTGGGTGGAATAAAAAGTAGAAAGTGAGCTGGGTATCAGCATCTCCCTCTCTCTGCTTCCTGGCTTTGGATATATAACCAGCTGCCTCACACTCTTCCAACCACACCTTCCCCAGTATGACGCATTGACCATACACCCTCAAACTCTGATGTTCAAATAAATTCTTCTTGCCACGGGTTGCTTTTGTTGGGTGATTTTTGTTTTGTTTTGTTTTGTTTTTTAATGAAGACAAGAAAATAACTGAGGAGCAGCTTTACTCTTCCAGGTCTGCCTGGAATCCGGGGCTGCCATGTGCTCTTTTGATTTCAACTAAAACAAATTAGGTAGAACTTACTGACCATATAGAAATCCATCCAACCATCCTCCCTCACCTCTTATAAACACCCGTGCACATCCACAAACACACATGTTGGTATAAAAGATTCGAATTAGAGAATGAAGAAGCATGTTTATTCCTAGAATAACAAAAATCTAGAATTCCTCAACAATGGATGAGCCATATTTAAAATCTCTTCCGTGTTGATGATTGTGTTCTTTAGTGCAAGAGTTTTTTCACAAAATGTATCCATTGCTTCCACTGCAAGACATCTGAATCACTGAAGTAAGCTGCTGTTATTTTGATGATAGTTTACAAAGTAGCCTGACTGATTCTGGAGGGAGGGGTTTGTTGTTGGTTTTTTGTTTGTTTCTTTGGTTGGTTGGTTGGTTGGTTGGTTGGTTGGTTTGGGGGATTTCGGTTTATTTGGTTGTTTTTTTTTTGTTTTTGTTTTTTGTTTTGTTTCATTTTGGGCTTTGGTTTGGGTTTTGGATTTTGAAACAGGATTTCATGGAACTCAGATGTGCCTCCAGTTTGCTTTGTAGTCTTTGATGATTTTGAATTCCTGATTAAAGAAGTGTTGAACAAAACAGCATGTACAGAAGCTTCTAAAATTTATTCTTAGCCTTGTGTTTGTGACACTTGGAAAAGCAGTGTATTGAAATCCAGCCTGAGACCTGGTCATTTCTCGAATCTTTGACCTGACTAATGGCGTTATTATAAGCTGGAGTCTCAGCTAGGTTGATACCTCAGTTAGTGAAGTGAATTTGCTCCACAATCACTCACATTATGAAATAAAACTAAAAAGCTTCCTGTGGTGGTATGTAATTGTAATCTCCAAACTGAAGAGGCACAGCAAGGAGCAACCTGGGGCCCGACAGCCAGCCAGTTGAGCCTAATCTATGGCTCCAGGCTAACGTCTCAAAAAAACAAGCTGGATGGGAGAAACTGAGGGGCGACTACAGGCCTCCACAGAGGCACACACACACACACACACACACACACACACACACGCGTGTGCACCTGTAAACACATGTGCAAACACTGGGCACACGAACATAGCCAAAATCGATTGAAGTTTCTTTCTATTAATTTATTTAGAAAATTCAACATACGCACTGTACATAGTTACATAAAACTAGTAAAATCAAGAGGTGATTCATTAGATGAAGCAGTGCTTCTTATTTTAAAAGCCTGGTGAAAAAAAATACATTACTTTAAAGAAGTTTTGGTCTGTTGCTGCTGAAAGATATATATATATATATATATATATATATATATATATATATATATAACCAACATGTGTTTCTGAATACGTCTTTTTTTTTTTAAACACTGCTTTACGCAGGGGTATGTTGCCTCATGCTTACAATTCCAGTCTTGCATAGATGTGAGGATCAGGAGTTCACGGCCAGCTTTGGCTCCCTATGGGGTTTCAGATCAGGCTACCACAGTGTCTAAAACAAAAACAAAAACAAAAATTTATTTACCCAAGTACACTCCTATTTTTTTTTCCAGGAAATTGAGATTCTCTGTGTATCTAGACTTTTCCTTTCTTCTTCCTTCCACTTCTCTTTCCTTTCTTCCTTCCTTCCTTTTTCTTCTCCTTTTCTTTCTCCCACCCTCCTTCCTGTATGTCCCCTCTCTCCCTCCTTTCTCTTCTCTCTCCCTGCTCTCCCCCCTCTATTGCAACTTCCTTCCCCCAACTCTCCACCACCTCCACCCCACGACCACCCCCTCCTCCCTCTCTTGAATACCTGAACTGCCTAAAACACAAGAAGGCTATTGATGTTTTCCAGGACCTTAACTGGGAGAACAGCTTTATCTCACAGGCAGACAGACACCACACAAATGTTTGGTTTACCCTGTATCACATAGTTAGCAAGGTCCTCACAGGTTCAAGGAAAATGATTGTAAGACTTTGCTGGGAGGACTCAGCATTCTGGAAGGAGATAACAAGAAAGCTAACAGATAAGTCTGAGGAGACTGAAATCTTTTAAATGACCCACAGCTGGGCGTGGTTCTACAAGGTAAGATAGAGGGTCGGATTGAGAAATCAGATAGCAGATAAACAGCAAGGTCTGTCTGTTCTTGCAGCCCATCCCCCACCACCACCCCAAGAATGTATAGCTGCTCTGGTGTGATACTTAACTGTCTGATTTCTGAACTGCTGATTTCTGACCTAGTTAGTCATTGAATGCTGTCATTCAAATTGTCCAGACAACAGGAAATCCTGACAAAGAAAATTCTTCAGCTGTCTTCCCATGGTCGGAATAGGTTTCAACGAGCTTTAAAAGGCAGGCCCTCTAAGCTATATAGGCCACCTTCTGCACTCCATCCTCAAACTGCCACCAGGAAAAGAAGTTAAAGGGCTGTGCTGGGGCGGAGGATACAGCTCTGTTAGTAGATTACTCCTGTAGCATGTGCTCTGTGTTCAACTTCCAGAATTTCCAGCACTAAATGAACCAGGAATGATGGTACTTACCTGTAATCCCAGCACTCAGATGGGTGAGGAAGGAGAATCACAAGTTCAAAGTCATACATGACCACATAGTGAGGAAGTCATCCTGAGCTACATGAAACCCTGTCTCAAATAATTAATAATAATAATAATAATAATGAGTATTTGTCTTAAATTTGGTACCCTGAGCACTCACCCTGTCAACTTTTACTGGCCCACTCATGGTGGTCCCTTTTGTGAGAAAGTTAGAATGTGTGACATTTACAGCTTTCTGGTCAACCAAGAGCCAAAAGAGGTGATTCTGAACCCTCAAGCTGTTTTTTGGCGCTGAGAGAGGTTCTGAACACCCCTGGTCCACATGAAGTTTAGAGCTAGAGCTGTCCCTTTTCCCTTCGTCATATCAAGCTAAAAACCACAAAGACCACGTGGAATTGGGATTTACTGTCAAGCTAAATGAAGGCGTCAGGAAGAAATTATGTAGACTTCCGTGAGAAGCTACATCTTAGGCCTGTCCTTTGCTCGGGTGCCATAAGTTAAACGGCTTCAAGGCAGACCTTGTGGTTCTGGTACCCCCCATGTGGGATTTGCAGAGTCTCACTGGATCCTAAAGTACCTAAGCCTGAAGTTCAGGTTTAGGATGGCCCGAGGCCATAATTTGTGGAGTGTGGCTTTATCTCTGTGAGGGACGGACGCAGGACACAGCACAGGTGCGTGTTGGGTCCTTTCTTCCTTGACAAGGAAACTGGAAATGTTCTCCAGAAGAGCTTGAGGAAAACCAAACAATTCCCCGGGAGAAACACGACAGCTTTTTACACTAAGGCTAAGAGCTTCAGTCAGCTGACAGGCTGGACACGCGCGCACAAAGAGAGCGAGAGAACAAGAACACACAAAATAATAGAATTTATGAGCAGACAGGAACATGGAGATTTTCATCTCTGGGTCTTCCAACCTGCACTTCCCACGGGCCTTTCTTTCTCTCCCATTGGAGCCCATAATCTGAAAATGCCATGTCTATGAAGCCCGCTCAGCCCAACCCTATTGTGAGACCTCTCCAATTCCCCTCCCTGCTGTTTCCTCTGGCCTCCACTGTCACCCCTCATCTCGTGCCTACCTATTGTCAGCCTCACGACCTGACTAACTATCTTGCTCCCTTCTCCAGTGTTCATTTATAGTGACGTAGTTTATTGTTTGTTCTTAACCTCCCTTCCCTACAGCATGAGCGTCACAAAGTCAAAGACTGTGTCTCTTTTGTTCTCTTTGACATCAGAGTTAATCACAGTACATGGTTTCTGGTAAGAGCTTCACAAATATTTAACAAAAGAATACAAGCGGAGGTCCTGACAGCACAGGGGTGAGCATAACACTTGCCTAAGGAACCCTGACTTGTCAAGGGGTTGAGAGCTTGTCAGGTAAGGGTTGTTGACGTCTATGCAAGAGCTCGTGGGGGAGCTAGTGACATCCCACAAGGAAGCGTTGAGAATGAGCTCTGTGAAGCTGACTTCCTGTGGGCCTCAGGAGAATGAACATTCAGGCTGGCCTCCACCCCACCCCACCCCCAGAGCTACACCTGATACCCCACATTTACTTATTGATGACTCAACTCCTGTTCTTTCCCCCAGAAGTTCCTATCTATGCAGTAAGACAATTGTTTCAGGCTCCAATTGCCACTTTTTATTTCCAGTACTTATTCAGGGAGGACTAAGAGGGGTGCGGGACTAAGATTGAGAGGAGGGGGAGAGGCTTAACAGCACTCTATTTACAGCAGCTGTGTAAAGCCGGCTTTTAAATAGATGCTATCTTGGCTCTGCCTGATTGAAGAAGAGAGAGATACTTTCTTTACTTTTTTGTTAATATTTTAAAGGAAATCTTAATCCCAGTTTTGTAATTCCCCAGAGGATCTTCAGTAGCGCAAAGGGTGTTACAAAATTCTGAAGTTGATTGAAGTAAAGTAATTCAGTCCAATAAACATGTCACACAATACACTGTGGGGCCCAGGGAAGCGGGCATGATGAAATCAAGTAGGTCAGCTTTTAAGACTCCAAAAAGGACAGTCAGCACAGGGTAAGTCCTTGCTGGTGTTGAGACTGGTTTTGTTTCTGTAACCTCGTCTTTCCCCCATAATCATCCTGTTCCTGCTCATACATGCTTTGGGAAGCAACAAGGATCCTAAGAAGAGCTCCCCGGTAGCCAACACTTCACATTGCCTGAGCTCGCAACACCCTTAGCGGGCAGATGTGGTTATCAATACTCCTGTGGAAAAGCGGCACTGGGTAAGGTAACCAACTCCAGCTCTAAGCAGCTGCTCACATCTGCAGGATCCTCCAAGCCCATGCTTGACAGCAGCACTGCATCCTGGTGGCTGGTTCGTCTTTCCTACATGCAACCCAACATCCATCACCCAAATCCATGGTGCACGGGGGAACACTGTGTCTGCTGGGAAGCTCTAAGCCCCTTACTCTTTCTTACTTTTTGAGGCAGAGTCTCAGGTAGCCCAGGCTGATCTCAAGCTTGCTGAGTAAGTGAAGATGACTTTCACCTAGTCTGCTTGCCTCTACCTCCCAAGTGCGAGATTACAGTGTACACCACCATATTTGGCTTCATGTGGTTCTGGGGATCAAACCCAGGATTTTGGGCATGGTAGGAAAACACTAGCAACTAAGCCGTATCCCCACCTGCTTCCTCTTCAACAAGTTTGTCATCTGAGGTCACACTAAGTAGAAATTCTAGAAGCGATAGTGCTTTACAGTGTGGCATGTTACATGTGAACAAAATAAAGGGCTGTGTTAATTCAAACTCTATATGAAATTCAGAGTGCAGTGTATAAAATATCACAGGGCCAGCAAACTGAAATCTTTAACATGTCAACTGAATCTTTTTAATTATTTTCCCCAAGCTATCTTTATATTTATGACACTCTTACTGAGTTATCTATTCAATAATGTACTTCATGAAAACACCAAGTATTGATTGATGGCCTTCCAACAACACCAGACTACTAGGGAGCCCATAACTGTAGAAGTCCATTATCCCACATAAGCAGAGACAGAAACACCAGTAAATGTATCTGACTTGGGTTGGAGAGGTGGTTCAGTAAGTACTTTCTGTGCAAGAATGAGGCTCTCCAAAGGTCATGCAAAAGCCAGAATGGCGGCACACATCTGTGGCCCCAGCACTGGGGAATGGAGAGAGACAGATGTCAGGGGCCTTGCTGAGCAGTTAGACTAGTTGAAACATCAAATTCAGGTCTAGTAAGAAACCCTGTCTCCAAAACTAAGGCATAGTGTAAGACATACAATACCCAACATTGACTTCCAGCTTACAGGGGTGCATGCGCAGGCATGTGCATCTGCTCATATGCGTACTCCCTCACACATGCACACGTGTCTAATTTATGTCCGTATTTCTAAAGTCTTGCTTCTAACATCAATAAAAGAAGCAGCTGGAACTCTATTGATAAAGCGTTTGCTTAGCATGCACAAGGCCCTGGGTTCCATCCTCAGCACCAAATGAAGCAGGTAGTGCTAGAGACCCGAGACCCTAGCACCAGGGGAGTGGAGGCAGGAAGATCATGAATTCAAGGTCATCCTCAGATACGTTATGGGGTTAAGGCTAGCCTGGACTACATGAGAGTCTGTCTTTAGAAAAGGAGGATGCTGTCATAGCTTGAAAGAAAATGGCTCTCATGGACCCATAGGGAGTGGCATTATTAGGAGGTATAGCCTTGGAGTGTAGGTATGGTTCTTTTTTTGGAGGATGTACATGACTAGGTTTTGAGGTCTCAGAAGATCAAGCCAGTTTGCTTGCTGCTGCCTGCAATTCAAGATGTAGAACTCTCAGCTCCTCCAGCACCATGTCTGCCTGCACACTGCCATGCGTCCCACCATGATGATAATGGACTAAACTTCTGAACTGTAAGTTAGCCCCAATAAAATGTTTTCCTTTATAAGAGTTGCCCTGGTCACGGTGTCCCTTCATAGCAATAAAACTCCAAGACAGCTGTCAAGAATTCTAAATTTGCCTTTGATGCAGAGCACATCTCCCTTCCCCCTAAAAGGCCAGCTCATTACTTCTAGCCATAATGGTTCCCATAACCAAAGGAACACAGCTCTGTGCCCTCATGAAATTTAAGCACTCTATTATCAGACAAGTATTGAAAAGTCCACTTTTAAAGATTAGGAAATGACATTTGGAAACACTTACCATCAATAAAGAAATAGAGGGTGGAGTTTTTTTCCAACATAATATCCTTATTGATTATTTGAGAATTTCACGTAATGCACTCCATCACACTCACTTCCCAGTCCTCCCTGGTCTGCCTCCCAACTCTTGTGACTCCCCACCCCCCAAAAAAAAGAAGAAACAAAAAAAAAAAAACACTAGTACAGTTTGTGTTGCCCATATACTCACTGGAGCATGGTAAAACCTCCAATGGCCAGGTCCTTAAAGAAAACTGAGTCCTTCCCCACCCCTGTTAGAGGCCATCAATTGTGGAGAGCTACTCTTCACCATCCTCATCACAATTTTTAAGCATTCTCTTCAATGACTTGTTGTCTAGGCTGTTAACAATGGGAGTTGTCACAGAAGCCTTCTATGTTCTGCTTTCTCAACTGTGAGTCTGGAGTCATCAACACCATGGCAAAAAGAGCTCCTTTGCCCTTTACAGTCAGCAGTAGAATGGTTGCTGGTGACAGTGTAGATCACTAACACCATCGTGGCCTAAAGCATCAATACAGACCATGGACATCAATCAACATGGCCTCCAGGGCATGGGCCACAAACATCAATATGGTTCCCAGTGGCAGTCCAGTCCATGGATATCAACATGGAGTCAGTCAGGTGGCAGCTCAGGTCACCAGCATGCACATGACCTGTTCCTATAGCAGCACAGACTGCAGAGCTCAACATGGTCTCCAATAGCAGCACAGACCCCGGACACACTCATGGCCCTCAGCAGCAGCATGGACCATAGACACCAACATGACCTCAGGTGGCTGCCCAGTCCACTCAGGTCAACATGTCCCCCCTTGTCTCAGTCAGGGTTCTACTGCTGTGAAGAGACACCATGAGCATGGCAACTCTAATAAAGGAAAACCTTTAATTGGGGCTAGCTTACAGTTTCAGAGGTTTCCTACATTATCCTCATAGCAGGAAACATGGCAGCATGCAGGCAGACATGGTGATGGATAAGGAGCTAAGAGTTCTTCATCTTGATCTTCAAGCAGCAGAAGGAGACTGTGGACCACACTGAGTGTAGCTTGAGCATATGAGCCCTCAAAGTCCACCCCCACAGTGACACACTTCTTCCAACAAGGCCACACTTCCTAATATGCCATTCCCTGTGGCCCAAGCATTTAAACATATGAGTGTATGGAGGCCATTCCTACTCAAACCACTACACGCCTCATCTGCATGGCCTTTGGTGGTAACACAGGACATGGGCATCAACATAGCCCCTGCTGCAGCAGGACCACAGACCCCAGTGTGGCCCTCACTGGCATCATGGATCAAGGACATGAATATGGTCTCAGGTGACAACACTGGCCACTCACATCAACATGGCCCTTGGATAGAGGGCAGAATTTTATCTATGCCACTGTCAAGGGGTATTTCTCAAATGCTACCAGCATCTCCAGTGTGTTTTCTTTCTGCCTTACCTCTTCTTTCTGTGTTGTCTTGCAAAGAAGCCGGGATAGCACCAAGCAGAAAGAGGAATCCTTTCCTATTTTTGATTTCTCCTGACCCAGACAACATCGGAAAAGAGGAGGAAGAAAAGCACAGAGAACAATGACATGTAAGTTCCTGAAAGGAGCCCTACCTTCCTCCCTAGGCCATGCTGTGGGGTGAGGGGAGATCTCTGTGTGTTGGTTGCATGGCTACTGGTAAGGGTCCCATGACAGTTCTCTCTTTTCTATGGTGTGAGGATTGAAGGTCAGGTTCTGCCCCACACACAACCAACGCTTGTACTAGGAAGCCCTGAATATGGATTGGGGAGTGCTCTGTTAAGCAGATGGCATGAAACAGCATTCAAGAGATGATCCTGGAAAACATCTAGGCAGACAAGCACATGGCTAGGTGACACTTGGGCCTCGGGTCACCCAGGGAGAATGAGAAGTGTGCTGATCTGATGGTGGTCATTTCCACCATGCTGGGTAGATAGAACCTAGAAGAAGAAAAAAAAGCCCAAGTCAGAGAGAAGCCAAAGGAGTGAATCAGCCCATACTTCCGCATGCACAGGCACAATATTGTACCTTTGAAGTGATGTGAAGACTACAGCCAAGGTCTGTGAAATGACTCTGGAAAATAGCTGGCCATGGTGGCATCCACCAGAGATCTGGCACTGGAAGCTAAGGCTGAGTCCAAGGCTAGTCTAAACAAAGGTTTGAAAGCCTGTCTCAAAAGAGAAGAGGAGAAGGGAGGGGACTGGAGAAACAGCAGAACGAAGGATGGAGAAATGAAGAGAGAGAGAGAGAAGGAGAAAAGAAAGGATGGAAGGAAGGAAGGAAGGTGTGTCTTCATTTCTCTGAACCTCTACTTTCTCATCAAAAGGAGTAATAAAATATTGATACCCAGAATTCACATTTACATACACAAACAGGCAACAAAATATCAACAAATGCCCTCGAAGTAATTATAGTGGTCATTGTAAGTCTACAGGCATTTCCACCAGCCTGACATCAGGGATCCTTCAGGGTCTGAATTGCTTACATCATCACCTGCCAACAGGTACACCAGGTGTGAGATAAAAGTCCCTGCCCACCTCTCTCTGTCTCTCTTTCTCCATGTCTCTCTCGGTTTCTCCCTCTGTCCCTCTGTCTCCCACACCCTTCTTTCTCTCTCTGTCTATGTTCCATCCTATGGCTCTGCCTCCATTCCTTGCCTTTAATTCTCTCCTATAATGGGAGTTAGATCAATATAAATTAGATTTAATGAATATCTAGTGACATCTGATATAGTCTCTTAAAAGGGGGCATAAAGATCACCCTGGCACCTGTGGACACTTGGCATGGCAACATATGGACTAAAAACAGGGTTTATGGCTTGGCATTGTTTTCAGCTGATAATAGCCTTCCAAAGTGGGCAGAGCCCAGATTAGGCTGAAGCCAGATGAAACCAGGAAAGACCAGATATAAAGATGTGGGAGCAGAGCCCAAGAGTTCCCACACTAGTGTTGGGGAAGGTCTAATAACATTGCTTCTAATAAGGGCTGATTTCAATGCTAAGATCTGGTTACCACCCCTTCTGAGGGATTCTCTTGATTGGTTAATAAAAGTCACTGATAGCCAATTAGCTGAGCAGAAAGAGTATAGGAAGGCGGGACTTCCTGAGATTAGAACAGGAACCCTGTGCTTTACACAGAGGATTAGTTCATTCCACCAGGAGACATGGAAGCAGATAGACATGTTTGAGAATGCTGGAAGGTAATCACAGGCACATGTCGGTTTGGGATTATGTGATCTGGGTTAACTTAGAGTAGCTAATTGTGAGTCTGCCCAGCTAAGGGTTAAGCATTGACATTAAAAAGTCTTGGTGTATTTAATTATTAGGGAAAGGACCACAGTGGCTTATAGGCCTTCAGTCCAAGCAATCCAGGGCTGTCAGACTCCTGTTGAACTCCAACGAATCTCCCACCAAGCTGCTGGTAATTCTACCAGCCTAACATAACAACTTATATTACTTAACAGAGTTTAGGTTACAGGTGGTGTAGGCCACCATTTGTTCAGGGCTTTTCCCCACAAAAAAATCAGGCCACCAGTTGAGGTGCACTAGTCCTGTTGGCTGATATCCTGCCAGGCTGCCTGCTGCTCTGCCAAGCCACCAGCTGCACTGCTGGCCTAATCTTACAGTTTATACTTATTAATAAATACAATTGATAATTAAATTGCAGTTTCAGTGGTCATTGTAAGTCTACAGTCATTTCCAGTAGATCTGCAAAGGCAGACAGATCTCAGTGTTCAAGGCCAGCCTGGTCTACAGAGTGAGCTCCAGGATAGCCAGGGCTACATAGAGAAACCCTGTTTCAAGAGAGAGAAAGAGAGAGAGAGAAAAGAAAAAAGGAAGGAAGGAAGGATGGATGGATGGAAGGGAGAGAAAAGGGGTCATGCAGAAACACCTCTGAGCAGAACTGGAGTGAGGAGAAGCTGATCTGGTCTTAGTACCCAGCCAAGTTAGAAATACAGACGACCTGACATAGAAGAAGCCTTACACTTCAGACTAAGAAATATGGATTTGCCTGTGTGGTGCCTAATTAGAATCCCAGCACTTGGGAGGTGGAGGAAATTCAAGGTCATTCTCAGCTATATGTTTAGTTTGAGGTTCAATCTCGGATACATACAATTCTGTCTCAAAAAAAGAAAAGAAATAGAAAGAATCAATGAAAAGAAAAAAATTGTATTATATTCTGGAATCAATGAAAATAGTCACTAAAAGTTTTAAATATGAGAGTTAAATAATTAAAATTATGTTTTAAAATAGCACTTTGATACTTTGGGATGAGTTCCTAAGAGCACATACCGGAAATAATTCTCAGGTTCTGGCAGTAATCAAGCAATAATGTCATGGTTGAGGCTCTGGCATGGATAGAGGAGGGGATGGATGGGGAGGAGATAGGTGGGGGGAGGGATGGATGGAGGA
>CAJQZJ010034361.1:597176-631908 GCA_907164525.1 Lophiomys imhausi
TTTTATTATTCTTTATATATAATTACTTTGAGTACACAAACACACACTTTTATCACCTCTGTTTTCATTATCCTCTTTATCTCCCTTATTCTACTTCCATTCCCACAAAATTCCTTTCCAGAAACTCCCCCTCTTATTTCTTTTTTTCCTCCTTCATTGCTTGCTTCCTTCTTTCTTTCATGCATTTAACTAGATTACTTGCATGAGCATGGCTGTGAGGTTATTTTTTGGGCAAGGGTCTCTCCCTACACCTAGAGTCCACTGTTTTAGCTAGACTGACTAGCCAGCAAGCTTCTGGGATGCCACTATTCCTACACCATCGCCATGCCTATATGCAGCAAGCTTACAGTACACACTGACACATCTGACTTTTGCATGGATGCTGAGGATCTGAGCTCGGGTCCTCTCTGTTTGTGTGGTAAGTACTTTGTGACAAAACTACCCCAGCCCCTTCTACCTCATAGAGAAGGAACTATGTCTGTGGCAGGTCTCATAGTTTAGGTTTCATTTTTTGTTTTTTGTTTTTTAATGTTTATTCACTACTTCAAGTCACATCTCCATCACAGTGCCCCGCCTCCACCCCTCCCAATCTCACCTTCCCATCCTACTTCTCCAGAGTGGGGTGTCCCCACATATCAGTCCCCTGCCCCAGTTCAGCAGTCACATGAGGGCCACGAGCCTCCCCATATACTGGGGGCCTACATGGCAACATCACTAGGGCAAAATGTCTCATCAACAAAGTCTATGTCCAGGTTCCCTTTGGTGCATTGGTTGTACCATAATTACCCTGTACTATATGGCTAAAATCCAATTATAAGTGAATAGATGCCATGTGCATCCTTCCAAGTCTGGGTTAGCTCACTCAAGATGAGCTTCTCTAGTTCTATCCATTTGGCTGCAAATTGCATAATTTCCTTGTTTCTGATAGCTGAGTAGTATTCCATTGTGTAAATGTACCACAGGTTTTTTTTTTTTTTTTTTTTTTTTATCCATTCATCGGTTGAGGGACATCTGGGTTGTTTCCAGTTTCTAGCTATTACCAATAAGGCTTCTATGAACATAGATGAGGAAACTTCCTTGTGATTCGGTGAGGAATCATTTGGATGTATACCCAGAAGTAGTATGGCTGGGTCTCGAGGAAGAGCTCTTCCAAGTTTTCTAAGATATCGCCAGACTGACCTCCATAGTGGTTGCACAAGCCTGCACTCCCACCAGCAATGGAGGAGGGTTCCCCTTTCTCCACACCCTCGCCAGCATGTGCTGTCATATGAACTTTTGATCTTAGCCACTCTAATAGGTGTGAGATGGAATCTCAGAGTTGTCTTGAGTTGCATTTCTCTGATGATTAAGGATGCTGAGCATTTCTTCAAGTGTCTCTCGGCCATTAGAGATTCCTCTTTTGTGAATTCTTGGTTTAGCTCTGTTTACCATGGTTTCATTTTAAAATAAAACAAAACCAGAAGCCAGTGAATGTTGAGCACACAGCAAGCACACACCTAGCAACTTTAGAGGATGTTCTTGGCTTTGATAATCAGCATCCTTAGCTATCTAACAGCTGGTGGGAAATGCCCTCCACCCAAAGCAAAATCAAACCACAAAGCTTCCTGGTCCCCACTAGGAACCCACTCATTTCAACCAGAGAAGGAATAACTGAGCCAAGAAGCCATGATTTCACTGACTCCACAGTCTGGCCTTGGGCAATGTGAGGCTCCCAAGTATGGCTTCTGGGATCTTCTAGTCTGGCCTTGCTGTGGTGGCGCACGCCTTTAATCCCAGCACTTGGGAGGCAGAGGCAGGCGGATCTTTGCAAGTTCAAGGCCAGCCTGGTCTACAAAGTGAGTCCAGGACAACCAGAGCTGTTAAACAGAGAAACCCTGTCTCGAAAAAAAACCAAAAAAAAAAAAAAAAGTATATGTTACTTACACAAAGTAGGGATTCTGTATGACGTTTGCATATGTGCATGAAATGTTCTGTGATTTGATCCCCCAGAAAACATAAATGAGACCAGTGGATTTTTCTTTTTGAAATCCACTGTAGGCCATGTAAATAGAATCAAACTCAGCCAAAGATAGCCATGAACTTTTGGTCGTCTTTCTACCTGCCCTGGATTACTGGTCACATCTGTTTATGGAGACTGAGCCTAGGGTTTTCTGTATCTGAGGTAAGCACTCTATCTACTTAGTTTAGCTACATGTCCAGCCTGAGATAAGTGTGTTTAAACCAGAGTTTACTTAGGACTTATGGAAAGCAAATATGTCTGGAGAGTGATCTGCAGGCCCAGATCTCAGAGAAACAAATGTGAGTTCCTCTTGGCTCCTGTCGTCAGCCCCTAATTCTTTCCATGTGGTAAAGCCGGATCCAGCCCATAGTCATTCCATGAGAAGACTTTAGATTTTGTTTCATTCTGTGCTTTCCTTTTAAGAATCCTTAGCTGGGTGTGGTGGTGCATACCTTTAATCCCAGCACTCAGAGGCAGCTAAATCTCTGTGAGTTCAAGGCCAGGCTGGTCTACAAAGTGAGTTCCAGAAAGCCAGGGCTGTTATACAGAAAAAAAAAAAAAAAAACATGTCTCCAAAAAGCAAAAATAGACCTGGTAGCCACCACTACCATGTGGAAGCATGTGGTGGAGAAATGGGAGAGAAAGAGAAGCAGAATGGTTTGTGCACTATGAAGAGAGGTAGAACTGGAGAATCAAGGGTGGTGAGGAACAGCCCGATGTGAGTAGCCTGCCCTGCCAGCTGAGGCCATGGTGAAGTCCCAGCCCATGCTGCTGCTGAAGGGCCATGACTGGTTCCTTAGTCCTGAAGCAGCAGGGGTCTGTGTCAATGTCTGTGGCCAATGTCATCACCAAAGGCCACTCGGACATCCTGGTCTAGACTTCCACCTGGGACCATGTTGATGTCCAAGGGCTGTGCAGAGCTAGCCCTGCCCCTCAGTGGATCCTGTACTCCTGAGAGCAGGTCCTGTACCACATCTGAGCCGTGCAGTAGAGCTGGTCTTGGTGGCAAAGGTGCTGGTGAGACAGGCCCTAGGGTGTGAGAGTAGGAGAGCTGGTCCCACCCCTTGCCAACTACCACACTTGGGTGGGCTAGCTAGGGAGGTGCTGGAGAGCTCACCCTGTTGGTGTGGATGCAGGAGAGCTAGCAGGATGGCCAGCTCAGCTTCCACCCAGGTCCAGATCCAAGGCTTTGAGTAGGCCCACCCCAACATCCACTCTATCTGTGAAATATTGGAGAGTGTGAAGGGGGTGATGTTACAGATCCAAAGCTGCAGGATCTCCATGGCATAAGTCAACAAAAAGATATCTGAGAAGAGTCCCACTAAGGATCCAGTATGGATACTGTAGCAGAAGCCAGAGGCCTCTAACCAGACCAATGACTCATTGCAATGAGCATTTACAAGTAAAAATGCTTGGACAAACGGGTATACTGTGTGACATGCTGAGACACACTACAGCTTCTACAATGAGATGGGTTTTTTTTGGGTTTTTTGTTCCTGTTTAAAATGTATTTATTTTATTTTTTATTTTGCTTTGAGGGCAAGTTGCAAAGGTGAGGAGTGGATACGAAGGGATAGGAAGATGAATGGGATCGGGGCACATGATATGAAATCCACACAGAATCAATAAAAACTTTAAAAAACTGAAAAAAAGAATATTTGAAAAAAATGATACATTGTTATTATGTCTCAGAGGTTTATAGTCTCATAGTTAAGTTTTAAATTGTTTAGGAATTAAAAGGATGTTCCAGGTCTAAGAAGATGTTTTTAAGTTGGTAATACAAATTAGGATGGAAACTGAGTTAGGTATGGGACTTTAAACTCATTGAGATAGATAGACAACAAAATATTAATATCAGTTACCAAATACATGTGAACTGGACATTGGGAATATGTGTTATACCTTATAATTTTCATAATTGTGACCTAATTGTTCTTATTGTTTTGTATTGTAGTTATTGTTATAACAGAAAGTACCTTTTAGTGGAATAAAAGGGAGGGCTGTGGGGGGGGGGGAAGATACACCTTAAATTTAAAAAAAAAGCAGATAGGATGAGAGGGAAGAAGGTAAGAGGGTGGGACAGGGAGGGGGAGGTAGGAGGGGACTGTGATTGACATGTAACATGAAGAAATAAATAAATGTTGAAAAAAAGATGGAGGAAAAAAAATAGGGGCTGGAGAGATGGCTCAGCGATTAAGAGCACTGGCTGCTTATCCAAAGGACTCAGGTTCAAATCCTAGCACCCACATGGCAGCTCACAGCTGTCTGTAATTGCTGGGCATGGTGGTGCATGCCTTTAACCCCAGCACTTGGGAGGCAGAGGCAGGTGGATTTCTGGGAATTCAAGGCCAACGTGGTCTACAGAACGAGTTCCAGGATTGCCAGGGCAACACAGAGAAACCCTGTCTGGAAAGACCAATTAATTAATTAATTAATTAAAATCTCCTATAAAGAGTACATTGTAGTTCAAGAGAAAACACTAGTCCCTCCATTTTATATTTTATTCAGATTAAATATATATTATATTAAATATACTCAATTAAATATAAATAATATTATTTTTTAAGGCTGTTCATCTTGGTTTTTTTTAATTTATTTATTTATTGCTTCAGGTTACATCTCCATCATAGTGTCCTCTTTCCACCCTTCCCAGTCCCACCCTCCCACCCTCTCCCCCTAACCCTTCCATCCCACTCCTCTGGAGTTGAGTGTCCCTTCATAACATTTCCCCACTCCAGTTTAGCAGTCATATGAGGGCCAAGAACCTCCTCATACACTGGAGGCCTACAAGGCAGTAGCAATAGGGAAAAGTGTCTCAATGACATGGAGAGAAAAGAAGCAAACAAACAAAGTCTATGTTCCTGCTCCCTTTGGTGCATTGGTTGTAGTATAGTTATCCTGCACTATATGGCTAAAATACAATTATAAGTGAATAGATGACATGTGTAGCCTTCTGAGTCTGGGTTAGTTCACTCAGGATGAGCTTTTCTAGTTCCATCTATTTGGCTGCAAATTGCATAATTTCCTTGTTTCTGATAGCTGAGTAATATTCCATTGTGTAGATGTACCACAGTTTTTTAATCCATTCTTCAGTTGAGGGACATCTGGGTTGTTTCCAGTTTCTAGCTATTACCAATAAGGCTGCTATGAACATAGATGAGGAAACTTCCTTGTGATTCAGTGAGGAGTCATTGGATGTACACCCAGAAGTAGTATGGCTGGGTTCCGAGGCAGAGCTCTTCCAAGTTTTCTAAGATATCGCCAGACTGACCTCCATAGTGGTTGCACAAGCCTGCACTCCCACCAGCAATGGAGGAAGATTCCCCTTTCTCCACACCCTCGCCAGCATGTGCTGTCATTTGTGATTTTGATTTAGCCATTCTGACAGGTATGAGGTGGAATCTTAGAGATGTCTTGAGTCGCATTTCTCTGATGGTTAAGGAGGCTGAGCATTTCTTTAAGTGTCTCTCAGCCATTAGGAATTCCTCCTTTGTGAATTCTGTTTAGCTCTTTTCCCCAGTTTTTAATTAGATTATTTGGTTTCTTGGCATTTAATTTCTTGAGTTCTTTGTAAATTTTGGATATTAGCCCTTTGTCAGATGTGGGGTTGGTGAAGATTTTTTCCCAATCTGTAGGCTGCCATTTTGTTTGAATGACAGTGTCTTCTGCCTTACAGAAGCTTTTCAGTTTCATGAGGTCCCATTTATTGATTGTTGGTCTTAGATCCTGAGCTGTTGGTGTTCTGTTCAGGAAGTTGTCACCTGCACCAATGATTTCTAGGGTTTTTCCCACTTTCTCTTCTAGTAGATTTAGTGTGACTAGGCTTATGTTGAGGTCCTTGATCCACTTAGACTTAAGTTTTGTACAGCGTGATAAGTATGGATCTATTTGCATTCTTCTACATGTTGACATCCAGTTAGACCGGCACCATTTATTGAAGATGCTTTCCTTTTTTCATTGTATGTTTTTGGCTTGTTTGTCAAAACTTAGGTGACCATAGGTGTGTGGCTTCATTTCTGGGTCTTTGTTCGATTCCATTGATCTACTGGCCTGTTTCTATACCAGTACCATGCTGTTTTTACTACTATTGCTCTGTAGTACAGCTTGAAATCTGGGATGGTGAAACCTTCAGATGTTTTTTAAGTGTACAGGATTGATTTAGCTATTCTGGGTTTTTTGTTGTTCCATATGAAATTGAGAGTAGCTTTTTCCAGGTCTATAAAGAATTGCATTGGTATTTTGATAGGAATTGCATTGAATCTGTATATTGCTTTTGGTAGGATGGCTATTTTTATTATGTTGATCCTACCTATCCATTAGCATGGGAGATCTTTCCATCTTCTGATGGCCTCTTCAATTTATTTCTTCAAGGGCTTGAAGTTCTTGTTGTACAGGTCCTTTACTTGCTTGGTTAGAGTTACCCCCAGGTATTTTATATTGTTTGTGGCTATTGTGAAGGGAGTTGTTTCCCTTATTTCTTTCTCAGCCCATTTATTTGTTGTATAAAGAAGGGCTTCTGATGTTTTTTTCTGAATTAATTTTGTATCCAGCCACCTTGCTGAAGCTGTTTATCAGCTGTAAGAGTTCTCTGGTGGAATTTTTGGGGTCGCTTATGTATACTATCATATTGTCTACAAATAGGGATAATTTGACTTCTTCATTTCCAATTTGTATCCCTTTGATCTCCTTTAGTTGTCTTATTGCTCTAGCAAGAACTTCAAGTACTGTATTGAAGAGATATGGAGAAAGTGGACATCCTTGTCTTGTCCCTGAGTTTAGAGGAAATGCTTCAAGCTTCTCTCCATTTAATTTGATGTTGGCCACTGGCTTGCTGTATATTGCCTTTATTATTTCTAGGTATGGTCCTTGTATGCCCATTCTCTCCAGAACTTTTAGCATGAAGGGGTGTTGGATTTTATCAAATGCTTTTTCCAAATCTAGCAAGATAATCATGTGGTTTTTTTCTTTCATCTTGTTTATGTGATTAATTACGTTGATGGTTTTTCGTATGTTGAACCATCCCTGCATTCCTGGGATGAAACCTACTTGATCATGGTGTGTGATACTTTTCATGTGTTCTTGGATTCGGTTTGCTAGTATTTTATTAAGTATTTTTGCTTCTATGTTCATGAGGGAGATTGGTCTGAAGTTCTCTTTCTTTGTTGGGTCTTTGTGTGGTTTAGGAATCAGGGTAACTGTGGCCTCATAGAATGAGTTTGGCAGTGTTCTTTCTGATTCTATTTTGTGAAAGAGTTTGAAGAGTATTGGTATTAGCTCTTCTTTGAATGTCTGGTAGAATTCTGTGCTGAAACCACCTGGCCCTGGGCTTTTTTTGGTTGGGAGATTTTTAATGACTGTTTCTATTTTGCTAGGAGTTATAGGGATGTTTAATCTGTTAACCTGATCTTGATTTAGCTTTGGTAAGTGGAATCTATGAAGAAAATTGTCCATTTCGCTTAAGTTTTCATATTTGGTGGAGCATAGATTTTTTAAAGTAGGACCTAAATATTCTGTAGATTTCCTCAATGTCTGCTATTTCTTCCTTTTCATTTCTTATTTTGTTGATTTGGGTTTTTTTCTCTCTGTCTTTTAGTTAATTTGGATAAGGTTTTGTCTATTTTGTTGATTTTCTCGAAGAACCAACTCTTGGTTTCATTGATTCTTTGTATCTTTTTTTGTTTGTTTCTAAGTTGTTGATTTCAGCCCTAAGTTTTATGATTTCCTGCCTTCTGCTCCTCTTGGGAGTGTTTGCTTCTTTTTTTTCCAATTCATCCAGTTTGGCTGTTAATTCGCTAATATGTGCTGTCACAATTTTCTTTTTGAAGGCACTTAGTGCTATAAACTTTCCTCGTAGCTCAGCTTTCATTGTGTCCCATAGGTTTGGGTATGTTGTGCCTTCATTGTCGTTGGTTTTTAAGAAGTCTTTGATTTTCTTCTGTATTTCTTCCCTGACCCAGTAGTCATCCAGTAAAGAGTTGTTCAATTTCCATGTGTGTGTAGGCTTTCTGTTGATTCTGTTGCCATTGAAGTCCAGCTTTATTCCATGGTGGTCTGATAAGATACAAGGGGTTATTTCAATTTCTTGTATCTGTTGAGGATATCTTTGTGTCCGACTATGTGGTCGATTTTGGAGAAGGTTCCGTGTGGTGCTGAGAAGAAGGTGTATTCTTTTTTGTTTGGGTGAAACGTTCTGTAGATATCTGTTAGGTCCATTTGGTTCAAGAGCTCTGTTAGACTCATTATTTTTCTGTTTGGTTTCTGTCTCGATGATCTGTCCATTGTTGTGAGTGGGGTGTTGAAGTCTCCCACTACTAATGTTTGGGGATCGATGTGCGGTTTAAGTTTTAGGAGAGTTTCTTTTACAAATGTAGGTGCCTTTGTATTTGGGGCATAGATGTTCAATATTGAGATGTCCTCTTGATGAATATTCCCTCTAATGAGTATGTAATGCCCTTCTCTGTCTTTTTTTATTAACTTCAGTTGGAAGTCTATTATGCTTGATATTAGGGTGGCTACTCCAGATTGCTTCCTGGGTCCATTTGCTTGGATAACCTTTTCCCAGCCCTTTCCTCTGAGATAGTGTCTATCTTTGTTAGTAAGATGTGTTTCTTGTAAGCAGCAAAATGATGGGTGTTATTTACAGATCCAATCTGTAAGCCTGTGTCTTTTTATTGGGGAGTTGAGTCCATTGATGCTTATGGATGTTAGTGATATTAGTGATTAAAAGGCTTCCAAGTTAAAGAACAATTTATAATGGCTTCAATTTTTCAAAGAACAATTTAGTATTTTTGAAAATTCCCTTTTAGTGTTCATATTCTATGGTATTTTAAATAATTTAATAAATACACCTGCCTTTTATTATACTTGTCACAATACCACAACCATTTTTTAAAACATTTATTTATTTCTTCAAGTTACATCTCAGTCAAGTCCCCTCCCTCTTCCCCCTCTCGGTCCCCTGCTCCTACCCTCTTCCCCATCACCCTCCTATCTGCTTCACAACCATTTCTTACATTTACTTTTAATGTTGACTTTCACAATCTTCATTCTATCCTTTTAGCTGATTTCCAAAGTGCTGTGATTATATTATGCCTCTTTGTGGTTATTAGATTGTTTCCATTTAAGATTATTCTTCAAACTCATTTTTATGATTATATAAATAAATATACAAACTGTAGAAATTTTTGAATAAAAAGATATAAAAACCTACACATAAAATTTCATTCATTTACTTTGGTTTTATGCTATCCTGGTTTTTGGCATGGTCTGTTTGCTAAGAGTTCACTTGCTGGGGCCTTGGTCTCCAATGTGCAGATTTCAAAGGTGGAGGAACCTTAAGAGATGGGCCCGATAATTGCAACAATAACTACAAACTCATAGCTGCTAATGTGCTGAGAACAGGTGACTGCGGAGTGCTCAGCCATGAAATAAGACTTCTACATCACCCTCAAAAGCTCAGGAACATTGTTAAAGAGAGGATGGAATGTCTGTAAGTGCTGGAGGGTGGAGTGCTGTGCTGTGGAACACTCTCTTTGGGGCATGGTATGGCCATGGCACTTTGAACTCACAACTTCTGTACTTACACAAGGCCAAGACAAGACTGGACCCATTGACATCCTGTTAGAAATGGAGAAGGTGCTCACAGGGATACTCCCTCCCCTGAGAATTTATAGACGGTTAACAGCAGCTAAGGAGGAAGGGTTCACCACCCCCCCCGAAGGTCTAGAGGCAGGTAATGTCTGCTGGGAAAAGGACAGACATTTTCATAAGTGGTGTAGCCACTGGTAAAGTGCCCATACTCCTATAAATAATCCCTCCTCCATGCTCTTGTAAGTAACATTAATGAAACTCACAGGGTCACCACAAATTAAAAGCAGAAGGTGTGAAAGCAATGGAGAACTGGCTGGGAAGAGGAGGAGGATGAGCAAGAATAGGAGAGAGATAAGAAGGTAGCAGGGTAAATATGATCAAAATATATACATATGTGAAAATCCAATGATCTCTTTGTTATATATTAATATAAGATAAATAAAAACCTTTAAAATAGAGGAAGATCCAAGGGAAAGCAAGTGGGTCACTGGGTATTATGGAAGGTGCTCTGTTCACTTGGGCCATGGAAGGTGTTCAGCTTGCTGTAGGTCGTGAAAAGTGGTCAAGTCACTGTGGGCCCCACCCTCAGAAAGGATTCAAGTCAGAGTTAAGTCAGTTTCAACAGAGTTCATTGTTATACAGGGGCAACACATACACTTGCTTTTTCTTTCAAGTATCTATCAGCTTCCCTGCTTCTCTGCCACATGTGGCAAACACCACTAAGGCAGTTCTTCCAGAGTGGAGCAGCTAGTATCATCCCATCTTAGACTTTCAGCCACTGGGACTACAGGAAACATAAAGGTTTTTTATATGGCAGACAAACTAGTGGGCGGTTACTACAAGAAAGGTCATTTGATTTTACAGAGTTCTTGGAGCACCACAGAGTCTCTGGTATCTTGCCCTCACCTTGAAACATAACCAAATTTCTGTCTCTAGTGAGCAGTTAGTGCCACTTGCAGCCATTCTGAGACTACTTTGTCCTTCAGTCCCTAGCTCAGTTCCCCCCCTGTTGGAGGAAGGTCTAATACATTGGTTCTGAAGGGCTGATTTCAGATCTGATTACCGCCCCTTCTGAGGCATTCTCTTGGTTGGTTAATAAAAGTTGCTGATGACCAATTAGCTGGGAGGAAAGAGTATAGGAAGGTGGGACTTCCTGAGACGGAAACAGGAACCCTGTGTTTTACACAGAGGAATTTCTCTTTCCACCAGGAGAAATGGAAACAAATGTGTTTGAGAGCTCTGGAAGGTAACAACAGGCCACATGGCTGTTTGGAATTAGGTGATCCAGGTTAACTTAGATCAGCTAGTTGAGAGTCTGCCCATCTAAGGGCTAAGCATTGAAACATTAAAAAGTCTTAGTGTATATAGTTACTGGGGAAAGGGCCAAAGTGGCCTGTAGGCCGCCAGTCAAAGCAATCTAGGCCCATCAGCCTTCCGCCAAACCCCAGAAGCTGTCCCTCCAGGCCTCCTGCAATTCTGTTGGCCTAATATAACAGTTAATAGTTATTAATAAATATCCAGCAGCTGTCCCACCAAGTTGCTCCACCGGGCCTATAGGCTTATAAAGCAAGTCTGGCCTGCCAATCTCCCACCAGGCTGCTAACTACTCCACTGGCCTAATATAACAACTTATAATTATTAATGAAGATATTAGTTAACAGAGTTTAGGTTGCAGGTGGTGAAGGCCATCCTTGGTCCAGAGCTTTTGCCCCAGGACAAGTCAGGCCTCCAGTTAAGGTAGGTCAGGTCTTTCAGCCTCCTGCCAGCCCACTAGCTGCTCCACTGACCTAATCTCACAGTTCATACTTATTAATAAATACAAAAGATAACTAAGTTGCAGTTGTAGTTCCCTCCTTTTGTTCTTATTCCCTCTCCCTCTCCCTCCCTCCCTCTTCTTTCCTCTCTCCTTCTCTTCCTCCATCTTCCATACAGCAGCACCCATATCAGCCACAGAAAGACATTCCCCCTTTCTCAGAGCAAAGGTGTCTTAAGTGTGGCAAGCAGCCTGATAAACTAACCTTTCTACATTTTTTGGTTTTTGTGTTTTGTGTTTTTTGTTTTTTTGTATTGCTGAGTAGTTTTATAATTGCTTTACTCAGCAAGCCTGGGAAATATTTGAGTAGCCATCAAATTTACAAATGTGGGGATTGAGGTTCAGGAAGGTTAAATGACTTGCCTTAAATAGTCACAAAACTGTATCATTGGGGAATCAAATGTGAACCCTCTTCTCTGTCAAGACGATGCTCTTCTTAGCATAAGGATAAATGATACCGTAATGAAGGAAGTACTCTGCTGACTCACACACTAGTGGGGTGAAGCAGCAGGTAGAAGGAAGTAAATGGAAAGAGAAAGGACCTGGAGAGCCAGATGAAGGCAAAGTTTGCATGGGGAAAAATGTGTTTCAGCTCTTACAGCTTTGTGGGGTTTCTTCTTTGTTTATGTTTCTGTGGCTTCTGATTTAATCCATGTTTGAGTATGGGCATGCCTCCATTGTTTTCTAAAGATTTATTTCTTTCTATTTCATGTGTATCGGTGTTTTGCACTGCATGTCTGTCTGTGAACCATGTGCAAGCAGGGTCCATGGAGGCCAGTGCAACCATGGATTCAAGAATAAGGGCTCCTGACGGCTAAGCCATCTCTCTAGCCCCTCACCTCCATCTTCATATGAACAGGAAGGAAACTTCCCTCAAGCTTAGGGAAGCTGACCCTTGTGAGGATCAGCTTACCCTGGAACCTTCTGATATCTGGAGATGAGCTATACATGAGATAACTCTGCTCTAGTCCTTGAAGGTTTTCTGTGTCCCTTGGTGCATGGCATTCCTCAAACTTCTGGACCACTATTCTACCTTTAGCACACCATTGATCCTCCCGTTGCCAAGCTGGCCTTCGAGGAGGGAGCAGACACCCAGGCTACTCTTGGCTTCTGTCCTGACTCTCCTTTTCCCAGAACCAGTGAGCCCCGGGCTCATGCTGCCACACTCTATACAGGGTTCGAGGTTGGAAAAGCATGAGGCAGCTGCTGCTTGGGGCTGATGGCCGGAGGAAGACAAGAGAAGGCTGCTTCCTTTCATTCTGTGTAGCTTTTTACTTTTGTGCTCATTAAGTGCTCAAGAATAAAAACCAAGATAAAACCACAAATGCTCTACATAATTGCTTCCAGAGCTCAAGCACAGGAAATCTCTTGTACAAGTCCATCCATGAGTGTCCCACAGATCCTGGCCATGCTATTTTTGTCTTGAGAGCACCTCTCTAATTCCTCTTTCTCCTAGAAGAGCTACATTTCAGTTCTTCACAATGAGAGTCACTGTCTGGGTTGTCACCCCGCTGCCCTCACTGCATCTGTCTCACAACCACAGGACAGTAACTCACAAGAGCCTGGCTCTCAGGACCTCCCCAAGGCCACCTAGAATGAAAAACACAGGCTTGTTATCTCAGCCGTGAGGCAGGGTGGTCTTCAGGGATTCTGTTCCCAACACTTCCTGAGCCCCTCTGTCAAGATCAAGTAGAGACATGACTCTCATTCTCTCTGTCCCAATTATTTTTAGGACAATGCCACCTCATAAAAAAAAAAATCACATTAAATAGTAAAGTCTTCTCTATAGCTCTTATAGCCTACAAAGATTTATCCAGCAATAAATCCTGAAAATAGACCTTCATATTAATACCCAAGGCCCCTGCTATGTTGTGGCTTTTTGTTTCTTTGTCTTTACCTGTCTTCAACTTTCAACTTCTAAATTCTACCCCATGGGAATACTAGTGACAAAAACACTGTCTGTTATAAATCTATTTAAACACAATACCCAGATGACCTGGCCTTCATTCTGAACTTACATGAGCTGGCAGATGCCTTGGATTCACAGTTTCTACTTAGCTTAATGAATCTTTTTTCCAAGTTGATATTCTAGGCAGGAATTATTTTACCAACCATTTCTGCAAGTAGAGTAGGGTGGTAGATTTACTGGCCACTTTCCGTCCTGTTATTAGAGAAGTCTCCCAACAAGGACATTGATGAGTTTGTTTAGTCTATTTTTACATTTCTATTTCTTACACTGTATGTAATGTAAATCTGCTCTATTGTAGAATTAAAAACCACACAAAGAAACAAAAAACATTGACAAGACAAGTGGAGAGATTAGTGTTGCTGAAGATACCATTCTAGAGTTCATTTCTGGGCCATTTTCAAATCTCATTGAGATTCTTTTCCATGGTCCTTGTGGAGGGAATTTTCATGAATGCTTTTCTCAACAGCTAGGTATTCACTCTTGTTAAAACTCCAATAAGATTCTCATTCCATAAGATTTTCTTTTTCTTTTCTTTTTTTTTTTTGGCTTTTTATTTATTTTTTTTAGATAGTCTCACTATGTAGCCCCTGGCTGGCCTCAAAATCAGAAATCTACCGGCCTCTGCCTCCTAAGTCCTAGGTTTCAGCCAAGAATTATTGACCTTTTAAAATAAAATGCATGTTTTTAAAGACAGTCTCAAAGGTGTACAAACCTCACTCCTGTCTAATCTAAAGAATTCTCATTGTCCAGAAAGACACCCTCAGCTCCTCTGTCCCCAGCCAGAGGTAACCACTAAGCTACTTTAGGGCTAGAGATTTGTCTATTTTGAACATATTACATAGATAGACTCATCCTGTTACAGTTTGAATGTGAAATGCATCCGTAGGCTCACGTTTTGAGCACTTGGTCCCTGACTGGTGAGGCTGCTTAGGGATAGTGTCAGACCTTTGGGGCTGTGGACTAGCAGAAGTGGAGTGCATCTTAAATACGGTAACTTCTCTGGAATCCATCCCAGGTTCTCTTTGTTTCTTGATCCACTGAGGTGTGGACAAGTGACAGCTTAAGCTCCAGGTCCCAAACACTATGCAGCACTGCCATGCTGCCCCACCATGACAAACTGTTTCCTGAGACCTTGAGCCAACACCAGTAATTCCTCCCTTAAGTTATTCTGTCAGCAATTTTGTCTGACAATAATGAGAACTAATGCACATGCCCAGGATTAGTGGGTTTTTTTTTTTTTTTTTGGTCTTGAAATTTAAGTCTTCAATCTATTTTTTACTTTATTGGTATATATGATGAGACCAAAGGATACAACTTCAGTCTTTCACATATGGACTCATGTCTCAGACCATTTGTTGGAAAGACCTTTCAGTCTCCACTGGGTTATTTTGACATGACATAATTAATTAGTTATTAATATAATGGTTTCTTTCTGAATCTTTGGTGTTATCCTGTTGCCTACTCTTAGGTCAGTACCAATATTTCCAGGAGAAAAAAAAATGTAGGGAAGGGAGCAGGAAATTTGATACCGATTGAATGAGTGTAGATTAATTTGAGGATTATTGTCCTGACAATGTTTGGGTTTCCAGTTCAGGAACTCAGTATTTCTGTTTATTTAGTTAATTTCACTGTTGTTCCACAGTCTCCAGTGAAAAACTCATCTCTTTTGAAAATTTATTATTAAAAATAAATTTTATTTATTTTTCTGCTTGATGTTACCGTAAATGAAACTGGTTTCTTAATTTCGTTTTCAGATTTTTTTTACTATCAGCACACAAGAAGGCAACTGATACTTGTGCATAAATGTCTACCCTGTAACACTTCTAGTATTGTTAATTAGCCCTGATATTCTGTGTGATTATTTTGTGTTCCCTGTGGGACTCTCCACATACAGGTTCAGCTGCAAAGTGAACTAGTTTCTCCACCACCACCCTTACTTGTTCTGGCCAGAAACTTCGGTACACTGTTGAAGAAGAATAGGCAAGAGCCCTTATCTTATTTCTGATATTTGAAAAGCAACTTTCAGTCCTTCTCCTCAGTGGAGACGGTGGGTTTTCTGTAGATGACATCTATCAAGGTCAGGATGGTCACAACTATTCCTAGTTCTTTGGGTGCTTTTTTTTTTTTAATAAAATACATTAGATTTTTGTCAAATACTTTTGTGGATCTTGGTACAAATTCTATGGTTCTGTCCTCATGTTATATATAAAGTAATATTCATAAGTATATTACATCAATTGGTTTTCAAATGTTGGGTCTCCATTTCTGTCATGTTTGGTCATGGTGTAGCATTCTCTTCCATGTTGTTCAGTTTAGTTTGCTGGAATCTGTTGAGGATTTTAAATCAACATGCATTGAGGCTATTGAGTTTTGGTTTCATTCTTTGTCAGGGTTTTATCTAGTTTTGGTATCTGTGTGTGAGCAGCTTTATAGAATAAGTTAAGAAGCAGTCCTTCCTCCTCGAAGTTCTGACTGAGTCCCTGAAGGATTTGTATTAGTTCTCTAAATCTTTGGTGGAGCTCACCAGTGAAGCCAGGTGTACTGGCTGGTTTTGTGTGTCAACTTGATACAGGATAATCATCAGAGAAGAAGGAGCCTCAGTTGAGGAAATGCCTCCATGAGATACAGCTGTAAGGAGTTTTCTCAATTAGTGATAATGGGAGAGGACCCAGTCCATTGTGGGTGGAGGTATCTCTGGGCTGGTGCTCCTGGGTTCTATGAGAAAGCAGGCTGAGTAAGCCACGGGAAGCAAGCCAGTAAGCAGCACCCTTCCATGGCCTCTGCATCAGCTCCTGCCTCCAGGATCCTGCCCTGTTTGAGCTCCTGCCCTGACTTCCTTTGGTGATGATCAGCGATGTGGAAGTGTAAGCTGAATAAACCTTTTCCTCCCCAAGTTACTTTTTTGTCATGCTGTTTCAGGGCAGCAATAGAAACCCTGTGTAACACAGCAGGTGACACTTTTGCTGCAGGAGGTTTCGGCTTTCTATTTTTTCCTGTGTCAGCTTTCCCAGTTTGGGCTTCCTGTGGGCTTGTCTGAGCTCTCCAGGCGCTCCCCACTGCTGGTGCATGAGTGCTCTTATTCCCAGCAGCCTTACTTCCTGCTCCAGGTTAGTTAGTGACAGCCTCTCTTTCATTTCTGGCTTTGGAGACTTTAGCATTTTCACTTTTTGCTTGCTCGTGGACCCTTGATTTTATAATAACAAAACCAGAAGGAGGGACTAGAGAAACAGTCCAGTGGTTAGGACCACAGGCTGCTCTTGCAGAGGACCCAGGTTTGATTCCCATCATCCACATGGAGTGGCCCACAAGTGTCTGTAACTCCAACAATTCCCTCTTCCCACATCCACACATAGGCACCTACACACATGTAACCACACTAACATGCAGGCACACACAAATAGACATACATGAAAATAAAATAGTTTAAAAGAAAGAAGGAAATGACAGAATGATTTGTGAACCCTGCCTCCATCTCCTCGTCTCCTTGAGATGAATCACCATGGAAGAGTTTAGTAGCACTTGTACACTGGCCTGTAAAGTTATTTTTCTATTAACTTTGGTACTTCTGCTCAGTGACAGCTTTACAAAGAAATGTTTTTTCTCTTAGGATTTGCAAGGGAATCTAGGCATGAGATTTCTTAATACTTTTAAAATATTTATTTTTTACATTATGTATATGTGAGAGTGGAAGAGGATATATGCTCATGAGTATAGGAAGAAGCCAGAAAAGAGGGTTGGATCCACTAGAGCTGGAGATACAGGCAGTTGTGAGCCACTGGCTGTTCACAGCTACTTTGGGTCTTTGCTAGAGCAGTAAGTACTCTTAACCATTGACACATCTCTCCAGCCCCTAGGCATGATATTTACAAACTAATGTACTATTTATTTTGTGTTATCATTAATATTCATTAATGTTATTAATAAATAACATTAAATCATTTATTCAAATGCTAATAATCTATTAAATTGTAAGCCTTGGCCACTGATTGCATATCTGAGCCAACAACTTAGAAACTTGGGTGGAGCGAGGGAAGCAGATAGGCTAACTACCTTTTCCTCAGATCTTCTAAATTCAATCCCCCAGTCTCATCCCCAGCCCTGAAGCAGAAAATCTGTGGCATCCCCCCCCCCATCTCTAGTAGATCCCACAGATCCTCCCCTCCTAACCCTCCTCTTCCAACTCATGTTTTATCCCAGCCTCCAACTCCACCAGCCAATCCCTGGGAACCCACAGGCCACCCTGGGCAGGGAAGCAGGTAGGCTGGTTGCGTATCTTCCCCTTTAACTCCACTTACATCTCCCCCTGTTCCTGGAAAACCAACTCCCCAGTCTCATCCCCAGCTCTGCAGCAGAAACCTCCCTCAGCTTCCATTCCCCTCCTGCTCCCATCTCCAGTAGATCATACAAATCTTCCCCTATAAATTTACTCCCCCCCCACACCTATTGCTTTGTCCTAGCCCCACACAACGTGTGTGTGTGTGTGTGTGTGTGTGTGTGTGATTTTTCTCCTCCTTTTAAAATTGTTAAATGAAATCAATCAGTGGAGGTTTACACCAGGTGCCACCAGTACTGGTCTTTCCCCCTTCTCTTCCTTTTCTCCAGTTCCTTACTGTCCCCAATAACAATAGTCCCCACTAGCGCCACTAACCCCCCACTCATGAGACTCTATGCCCACTGACTCAGGCTGCCCTGAACTGTCAAAGCTGGTCTTCAACACCCAACTCCAGCAGGCACTCCCTGGGAATCCACAGACCACTTCAACCATGGAAACAGGAAGCAGGTAGGCTAACTACAGATATTTACCTCTTCTTCATTCCTCCATGTCCAATCACCCAGGCTCATCCCTACTTTTCTAGCAGACCTTCTGCTGTGGCCTCTCTTCACTCTCTGTTGCCATTCCCAGGGGACTATCTAAGCAGATCCTGGTGGAGCACCCTACATTTCTCTCTCCTGTAAACCTCCTCCACCCTCCCAGCTCATTGTTATCCCATTATTCCTAAGTGTCAGCTCTTGATACCCAGAAACACATTTTACCTTGAACCTCCAGTGGCCACACCTATTAGATTCCAGAAAATTTTCCTATGAGGTTATACACAGCCACCACACTTCCCTGAGAACTAGAGAGGAAACAGAAATCAAGGAAGAGAACACCCACCCAACAAAGAGAAGACAACATATCAGCAGCTAGAATAACAATCTTCACAATGCCCAGAGGCCCAGATGCTGGCACAAAAACACACAACCAATAACAGCAGGGAAGATATTTCACCAGTAGAGCCCAGCAACCCTAACAGAGCAGGCCCTGAATATTCCAACATAGCTGAGGCACAAGAAAGAGACCTCAAAACAGGCTTTATGACTATGATAGAACTCCTTACATGATAATTAATAAGTTGAGCTGGAGAGATGGTTCAGCAGTTAAGAGCACTGGCTGCTCTTCCAAAGGACCCAAGTTCAAATCCCAGCACCCACATGACAGTTCACAGCTGTCTGTAATTGTTGGGTGTGATGGTGCACGTCCTTAATACCAGCACTTGAAAGGCAGAGACAGGTGGATCTCTGTGAGTTCAAGGCCAGCCTGGTCTACAAAGTGAGTCCAGGAGAGTCAAGGATACACAGAGAAACCCTGTCTCAAAAAATCTTAAAAAAAAAAAAAAATCTATGAAAACACGAACAGTGGAAGAAAGTGAGTAAAACCACTCAAGACTTGAAAGTGGAAATAAAATCAATAAATAATTCTCAAACTGAGGAATTATCTGGAGAAAAAAATTAGGAACTCAAACAGGAACCACACAGGCAAGTTTCGCCAACAGAATATAAGAGATAGAAGATAGAATCTCAGACATTGAAGACACAATAGAAGAACCAGATACATTGCTCAAAGAAAACATTAAATCTAAAAAAAAATCTGGCAAATTCAGGAAATTTAGGACACAATGAAAAGACCAAATTTAAGAATAATAGGAATATAGGAAGGAGAAGAAACACAAGTCAAAGACGCAGAAAATATTTTCAACAAAATCATAGAAGAAAATTTCTGTATCCTAAAGAAGGAGATACCTATCAAAGATCAAGAGGATATGGAACACCAAATAGACTGGACAAAAAAGAAAGTCCCCCTACCGCATAATAATCAAAGCACTAAATGTACAGGAGAAAGAATATTAAAAGCTGCAAGGGAAAAATACCAAGTAACAAATAAAGGAAAGCCTATTAAAATTACATCCAACTTCTCAATGGACTCTAAAAGCCAGAAGGGTCTGGACAGATGTGCTACAGATCCTAAGAGAACACAAATGCCAACCTGGACTACTATACCCAGCAAAACTTTCAATCACAATAGATGAAGAAAATAAATTATTATTATTTTTTTTTTGTTTTTTTTCGAGACAGGGTTTCTCTGTGAATCCTTGGCTGTCCTGGACTCACTTTGTAGACCAGGCTGGCCTCAAACTCACAAAGATCCGCCTGCCTCTGCCTCCCAAGTGCTGGGATTAAAGGCGTGCGCCACCACTGCCCGGCGAAAATAAATTATTTTATCATTTTAAAAAATTAAGCTGGGGCTGGAGAGATGGCTCAGCGGTTAAGAGCACTGCCTAGTGCTCTTCCAAAGGTCCTGAGTTCAATTCCCAGCAACCACATGGTGGCTCACAACCATCCACAATGTGATCTGGTGCCCTCTTCTGGAATGCAGGTGTACATGCAGATAGAACACACATATGCATAAAATAAATAAATAAAATAAATCTTTAAAAAAAATTAAGCAATATCTATTATACAAATCCAGCCCTACAGAAAGTACTAGAATGTAAACTCCAATCTAAAGAGAAAAACAAACAAACAAAACATCAAAAACAAACAAAATACACACAGAGAGATACTAAATAATCCCAGAACAAACAGCAAAGCGAAAAGAAGGGAAGTACACATGCACAAACACCACCACCTCCAATAATAACAACAAAATTACAGGAATCATTGGTCACTGATATTTCTCAATATCAGTGGTCTCAATTCCCCAATAAAAAAGACACAGATTAACAGAATGGATGGGAAAACAGGGGCCATCCTTCTGCCGCATCCAAGAAACACACCTGAACATCAAGGATAGCTATCAACTCAGGTAAAGGATTGTGAAAATATATTCCAAACAAATGAACATAAGAAACAAATTGGTGTAGCCATTTTAATATCTGACAATGTACACTTGAAACCAAAACCAATCAGAAGAGACACTACATAGTCATCACAGGGAAAATCCACCAAGAGGACATTTCAATTTTTAACATCTATGCCCCAAATACAAGGACATCCAAGTGTGTAAAAGAAATACTACAATAGCCTAAATCACATATTGATCCTCACACACCAGTAGTGGGAGACTTCAGTGCCCCATGCTTCCCAATAGACTTCTCATCCAGACAAAAACTAAACAGAGAAATGCTGGAACTAACTGAAGTTACAAACCAAATGAACCTAACAGATATTTACAGAACATTTCACCCAAACACAAAAGAATACATCTTCTTTGCAGCACCTCGTGGAACTTTCTCCAAAATTACCACATAATCACACACAAAGCAAATCTCAACAGATACAAGAAAATAAATATAATACCCTCCATCCTAACTGACCACCATGAATTAAAGTTGGTTATCAACAACAGAAACAACAAAAATTTTCAAATTCGTGGAATCTGAACAGCTCTCTACTGAATGAAAAATGGACCAAGACAGAAGCTAAGAAAGAAGTTAAAGACTTTCTAGAATCAAATAAAAATTAATTCACAATGCACCCAAGCTTACAGAACACAATGAAGTTGGTTCCAAGTTGATAGCAAGTGCAAGTTCATAGTATTAAGTACCTACATTTTAAAGAATGGGTGAGATCTCGTATTAGAAACTAATAAACACACCTGGAAGCTCTAGAAAGAAAAGAAAAAATAACACCCAAAAGGAGTAGACAGTAAGAAATAAACTCAGGGCTGAGGTCAATAAAATAGAAAGAAAACAAATAATAGCAAAAACAACGAAACAAAGAGTTGATTCTTTGAGAAAATCAGTAAGATTTACATACCATTATCCAAATAAACTAAAAGATAGATAGAAAAGATCTAAATTAACAAAAGTAGAAATGAAAAGGGGAATACAATAAGATACACCTTAAGTTTAAAAAAAAAAAAAAAGCAGATAGGAGGGTGAGGGCAAAGAGGGTAGGAGGGTGGGACCAGGAGGGGGAAGAGGGAGAGAAATGTGATTGAGATATAACTTGAGGAAAAAAAAAAAATTTGGGAAAAAAAAAAAAAAAAAAAAGAAAGAAAAAAGAACAGGGGAACATAGCAACCAACACCAAAGTAATTCAGAGAGTCATAAGGACATATTTTAAAAGCCTGTACTTCTCCAAACTGGAAAATCTAAAATAAATGGATAATATTCTCTATTCATACCACTTACCAAAGTTAAATTAAGATCAAATAAGTAATGTAAACATACAAATATCCCCTGGTGAAATAGAAGCAATCATTAAAAGTCTTCCAAAAACACAAGAGCCCAGAGCCAGATGGTTATAGCATAGAATTTATCAGACTTCCAAAGAAGAGCTTATGCCAATATTCCTCAAAATTTCTCACAAAAGAGAAACAGAAGAAACTTTGCCAAATTAATTTTATGAGGCACAATTACCCTGATAACCAAACCACATAAAGATCCAACAAAGAAAGAGAATTACAGAACAATTTCCCTTATGAATATAAATGCAAAAAGATTCAATAAAATACTTCTGAAATGAATCCAAGAACATAGCTAAAAAGATCATCCACCATGATCAAGTAGGTTACATCCCAAACATACAGGAATAGTTTAACATACATAAATCACTAAATATAATAAACCATTTAAACAAACTGAAAGACAAAAATCACATGATTACCTCATTAGATCCAGACAAGGCCTTTGACGAATTCCAACACTCCTTCATGATAAAATCTTGGAAAGATTGGAGATACAAGGGGCATAACAAAATAAGGACAACTTATAGTAAGCCTATAGCCAACATCAAATTAAATAGAAAGAAACTCAAAGCAATTCACTAAAATCAGAAACAAGCCAAGAGTATCCACTCTCTCCATACATACCCAATATAGTAGTCAAAGTCTTAGGTAGAGCCATAAGGAAACAGAAGGAGATCATTATTTCTAGATGATATGACAGTATATATAAGTGACCAAAAAAAAAAATCTGCCAGGAAACTCCTACAGCTGGTAAACACTTTCAGCAATATAGCTGGATACAAAACAAAAGTCAGTAGCCTTCCTATATACAAATGACAAACAGTCTTAGAAACAAATCAGAGAAATAACACTTTGCACAATAGCATCAAATAATATAAAATATCTTGGAGTGACTCTAAACAAGCAAGTGAAAGACTTATATGATAAAAATTTGAATTTGTTGAATAAAGAAATGAAAAAGATATCAGAAAATAGAAAGTTCTACCATGCTCATGGATCAGTAGGATTAGCATAGTAAAAATGACCATCCTACCAAGAGCAATATTAGGATTTAATGCAATTCCTATCAAAATTCTAACACAATTCTTCACAGAACTTGAAAGAACAATTTTTTTTCAGCTTCATATGAAAGCACAGAAAACCCAGAATAGCTAATACAATACCAAACAATAGAATTGCTGGAGATTTCACCACACCCAATTTCAAGTTGTACTGCAAAGCTATAGTAAAAATTTTAAAAAACCAAACACAGCATAATATTGGCACAAAAACAGACATGTTGATCAATGTAATTGAATTCAATACCCAGATACAAATCAACACACCTAAGAACACCTGATTTTTGCTAATGAGGTTAGAAATACATACTGGGAAAAAAAAAAGACAGCATCTTCAAAAATAGTGTTAGCAAGACTGGATTGCCACATATAGAAAAATCCAAATAAATCCATTCTTATCACTCTTCACAAAAATCAACTCCAAATAGATCAAAGACTTCAACATAAAACCAGATACACTGAGCTTGAAAGACAAGAAAGTGGGGAACACCCTTGAACCCACTGGCACAGGAGACAACTTCTTGAACAGAACACCAGTAGCTCAGGCACTAAAATCCAAAATTAATAAATGGGGCCTCATGGAACTGAAAAGGACACCATCATCTGGGAAAAAGTAGAGGAAGTGAAAACTGTAATCAGAATATATTTTGTGAGAAGCAAATCTATTATCAATTAAAGGGGGGAAAAGTTTAAAAGAGAGAAGAAACATGTGGTAGAGATTTAGATTCCTTTTGAACACAGTTACGTTGAATTAATACATAAAAGTTGTGGGAGTGCTTCTGAAGAACAGGCTCACAAAAGGCATATGAAATCAGCCTAAATGACTTGCACCTGTGAGATGCCCCTGGGAGAGCATGTGATCTTGGAATAAGTGTACCTCAGGAGGAGGGCATACGGCTGGCCAATGAGAAACCATCCTTGGTGTTAGAGAGGGTGTAAAAAAAGGAAGGCATAGAAAACTCGAGGGCTTTTTGCTCATCATTGCTTCACTTCGAAAGACTCCAGACACCACCCTGGAAAGGATTTGACTGCCAAAGCCCGAGACCCACTAGAGACAGAGGCCAAGGGAAGGGGTTGGCAGCTACCATAGTGGAGGCCACTCAGACAGAAAAGGCCCAACTCTAAATGGAGATGCACCAACAGCCTGCACCTAGGCCAACAGAAGTTGAAAAGACTGTGGCCTCAAGTGAGAGATGACAATGGGCAGCTTCTATGCCGCAGGACAGCATCACCCTGAAGGTGGCAAGCTGTGGCAGGCAGAAGAGGCCAGGGCCCAGGACCTGCCCAGAGGATGTTCAGAAAACCCAGATGGCCTGAAGAGAAATGGCAACCAGGGGCTGTCACCAGAGTGTGGCAACTGCCCCTTGTAAGTTTGGCAGTCTTGGATGGACGGAGAAGGCCTAGCCCCCAAGTTGAAGTAAAGTGGTGGCCATTGTAACGCCAGAGCTGGGTGGCCATTGTAGCTGCTCCGGATTGCTGTGTACCATAAAGCATTGGCTGACGAGTTGCCCCAAGGAACCACGCCTGGGACCATCTGCATCTTAGTATATCCTTTATAATGTGCCTCTGGCTGAGAGGTGTTTAGAGATGTGCATAAAGAGTTTAAGAGGTACCCCTCAGAAAAATGAGTGGATGGAATACAAAGAGGAAAAAGTGACTCCTAGAGGAGAAAGATTCAAGTCTAGGACTTATCTATCTGTGTAATCACAGGTTTATTTCTCTTTTAAGAGTCAAGACAATAGTGAGACAATTTTGCCATTTATGTTAACATGTGTAAAATCTGAATACATCTTTCCCACGTCTCAAATTTTGATAAGAAGATCTTAACAGGAGATACTTAAATAAGAGACATATTATGGTGTTCTCTATTTGGTGTTAAGTTGTACAATAATGAGCAAAGGAAATAAACAGACAAATATAAGAGACCATTAAATCATGCCACCTAATGAGGGAGACATACTCCCTATGATAGTGACTGTGGTCATCAATTTGAAAATTATCAGGAAGACATTCTAATGGGCATGTATGGAAGGAGTTTCTACATGGAGTGTTGAAGATGGAAAGACTCAACTCACTCTAAGCACAGGCAGCACCACTCCATAGGCTGGAGTCCCATTGAGAAAAAGGGAGAAAGCAAACTGAGTGGCAGCATGCATCTGTCCCTGCTTCCTGAGTGCAGACGCAATGTGACTGACCACCTCACACTCCCACTGCCATGACTTCCCTGCCATGATGGACTGAACTTTGAAAGTATAAGTAAAAACGAGCACTTCATTCTTAAGTTGATTGTAGGGGTTAGATAAATTAGATTTAGAAAATATATAGGGGTTTCTGATACTGTCTCTTAATTCGGGGCATGAAGAGCATTATCAGCATGTGGACTAAAAACAGGAAACAAACAGGAGACTTAATAGACTGAAAAACAAGGTTGAAGTCAGGAAAAACAGGAAAGACTCAATAGACTGAAAAACAAGGTTGAAGTCAGGAAAACAGGAAAGACTTAATGGACTTGAAGAAACAAAGTATCTGGCCTGACATTGTTTTCAGCTGCTAAGTGGGCGGAGCCCAAATTAAGCTGAAACAGAGTTCCTCCTATTTAAGGACAGTGCATGGAGCCCAGAAGAAGAAGAGGCCCCTAATGCTAGAGAGCTCCAAGAGTCCTGCTGAAAAAAGGGCTGGCCATTGATGGCCAGCTCTCTCCCTGAAGCAGAAAGAAGCCAGTGAGCAAAGAAAGCCTGAGCAAGACACCAAAAGGCCAAGGACTAAACCCTGTGGCTCAGCTTTTGCCTAGAGGGGTTTGATCTGTCCGAACAGTGGCCTAAAAGAAATTGTGCCTGGCTTTAAGGACTGAGGCAGAGCAGCTGAGTTCCTGATTCAAAAGAAGTAAGTTGGCCTGCAGACAGCTGGGGTCTCCCACAGAGAAGGAAGCATGAAGCCTTATTTAAGGGGAGACTGCAATAACCAACTTACCCTGACAAACCTGCATCTGAGAGATCCAGAAAAAGGACTGCTAAGTGCATTAAAGAATCTACAACAAAGACTGTGTTCCTGATGACTGAGGACCTGCCCTAGAGACTGTATCATTCTAAAAGGTTATGAAAGTAGTTGTTATAATTATCAATAGGTTTAGTGGATAGGTTAAAGGGGTTGTAGGAATTTATAGGATTAATAGTTAAGAAATTGTTGGTGTTTGTTATAAGTGAATTTAGTAATAAATAAATAAGTGTTAAATAATAATTTAAAAGATCGGTTATAGTTGATTTTCTCAGCTCTTTTTCACAAGAATGAGAAAAGGAACTAATTTGCTCCTTTTGCTGTAGAAATGCTGCAAATGGGGAGAGCCCCAACTCTAGCAGGCTCCCACCCAGTCTACCTTCATCCAGTGAACTGGTCTGTGCTCTGGTCAATCTTAACTCCCCTCTCACTCAAACTTTGAAAAATTCTAAGCCACTTCCCAGAGTCCCTTCTGCTAGAGCTAAGACAAATGAAAGCTATTCCTCAGCCCAATGTCTCTCTGTCAGTCTTAAATTTTCACCGTTTCCACCAGAGGCCCTAACAACAAGGACTTTCCTGTTTCCTTAACTCTGTTTCAGAATATGCTTTCTGGAGAACCTCACCTGTTGTGTATAGGCACATGTATAAAGACTCTCTGATAAAACCATAGCTCAGGCTCAAGTCAGAAAGCTGGGTGACAAACACTATGGTACAGCACAGCCAGCTTCACCTCTCTTTGTTTTTACCAATAGAGAGAATCCTGTCTTCTTAAACTCAGGCAGTATGTACTCTACTAGAAGGCTGTACTGGGTCCACAACTGTGACATGGCCATTGAATGTCCACATGCTGCTGGTCCTCCAGGGGGATCCTGTGAGGTGTACACCCAAATAGCTGTGCTCTTTGGGTGTCTCTACACTTCTTTTCCTACTCCCTGGAATGGGAGTGCAATGACTGCAGTTCCAGAAACCATTCTTTGGAGGCTGAAAGCCACAGGGCACATGCAAGAAACCTAATGTACTCGCTACTTCATCGGACACCATGCTACTGAGTTTCTACTCTGACTTCACTAACTATAAGGGCTTTTTGTATTTTATGTAGGAAATTTCTATCAGTGTTTGGTATTTGAGGCCCAGTCAGTTTTAGTTTTTTTTATTATAAGCTGGACATGGTGGCAAATGCCGGCATTCTCAGCACTTGGGAAGTAGAAGCCACAAGATCAGGAATTTAAGTCATACTTGGCTACTATGGTGGTTTGGATGAGAATGATCCCATAGACTCATGTATTGCAATACTTGGTACCTGGTTGGTAGAACTGTTTGGCAAGAATTATGAACTTTGGCCTTGTTGGAGAAGGTGTGTCACTGTGAGAGGGCTTTGGGGTTTCAAAAGCCCATGCCATTCCCAGTTAGCCTTCTCTCAGCCTCCAAGTTACAGATCAGAATGTAAGCTCTCAGATCCTGCTCTGGCACCAAGCTTGCCTACCTGTTGCCATGCTTCCTATCAGGATGATCAGCGACTCTCACCCTCTGGAACCATGAGCCCAAATAAAGTGTTTTCTTTTACAAGTTGCTTTGGTCATGCTATCTCTTCAAAGCAATAGGAAATAACTGAGACAGCTACACAGAGACATAGAGGCCAGCCTGAGCTACATGAGAGACTGTCTTAAAAGAAATTATTGTACTCTAATGGAAGATCACACATGTAGCTGAACTTTTACTACTTTGGGGGTTCCTATCTCTCTTCCATCCTTCTCTGCCCTTTGCCTCTTCCCTTTCAATCCCCCAGTGTTTCTGGAGCCCATGCCCAGGACTCTTGGGGGATGGGGATGAGCTGGCATGGAATCAACGATCCAGATTCCAGGGACCCAGTAAGTGGCAAGAGCAGACCCATTTACCTCAAAAATAGGGAGCTCCCTTTACAACCTCCACCCAGAGTCCCATTGGCTCCTGAACTGCAGGCTGCTGCTGTGGCTCTTCCTCATTGGCTCATGTCTCATTACCTGGTGTGGTGTCATCAATCTCCAGGGAAGTTGGGGCAGGTCTCCGGGCAGGTCTCACAGACCAGTTGCATATGGAAGCCCAGGTATTATTTCTGCTCAATGGCACATCTTGTTCCTCCTACACCCCAGCACTTGATGAGGGACAAAAAAAGATAGAGGACAGAGGAAATGTCATTACTGTTAGACTACCTCCTGCTGATTAGCGGCATCAAGTTTCTTCAGGCAAACTTGAACTTCTCCATCAGGATATCTAATTTCTTCTTCTCGTCTCTTTGTGCACTGACTACTTGACAAACCATGACCAACTATAAGCTCAACCCTCGGAGGGGCTATTGCCTATCTTCCTGCAGACCCTCAATAAGAAGCAGACCCCAAATCGATGCAAAAAACAAGAGGAATTTATTGTTCTGACACACGTGGGGTGGCCTACACCCGAGGGAGTGGCAACCCCGAACTTTGAAAAGCTTTTGGTTTTATACATTTTGGGGAGGATGGCTTAGTCATTGGTGTGCTTTCCTGGGGAAGGGGTTTTGCTCGAGAATTAGGAACTTTGGCCCTCGCTGTTTGTCCAAGGAGAGCTTCTTATCTCCGGGGCTGGGCAGGTGTTTTCTCAGGGAGACTTCAAGGAGACCCTGGGGCTGGGACATTGTGTTAGTCATTTCCTAGCAAGACCCATGGGGAGGGGGTGGTGTTGAAGATCGCTGGCAGGTCAGGGCATTGGAATTTCACAAACTTCTGCTCAGCTCAGGATGGGGACCTGAGTCGATAGTCTATCTTTTCTCCAGGCACACAGGCTGTGCCAGACCCATGTCTTTAGGAGTCAAACATTATTCCTGCACACCAGACTTCATTTTTCACAACAACAACCAACAGTATCCAACACCAATCAGCTACACCCCATTGGGGCTCTAGTACCCATATATTTTCTGAAAAGTCCCAGAATTTCAACCGCAATCACAGAAACTACCTGCAGCTGGCAAAACCACACTCCTGCCAGAGCATAGAGCAAATCATAGTCAGTTGCTTCAAAACAGCCCCATATCCCCTCACCTGGGATTAAAATGAAAACATATTCTTATAATATTGCTGTGTTTTTTAAAGAAATCAAAATTCCAAACTTCTCACTACACACATCCAAGAATATCTGAGTAGCACAAATTAGTCTTGAAAGTTTTTTTTTTTAAAGAGGGGGACACAAAATTGGATGGGTTGTGAACTGGCGGTGAATCTGAGAAGAGTTGGGGAAGTAATTATAATCAAAGCACATTGTACAAACCTTGAAACTCTCAAATACCTAATAATAAAAACTTTTTTAAAAAGTATCATGAACAGTCAAACCTAATAATAATTTAAACAATGGACAATTTTATGTTCTTCTGGTAAAAGAAAAAAATTGAAAATATGGTTTGGAAAATGATTAAGTATTTGGTTTGTGATGTTCTTTTTGAGTAGTTTTACATCAAGAAATAATTTATTGTAATAGTAATTAAATATGTGGATATTTTTACAAACACCTTCACAATTCAAGAAAAATAGAAATTGTCTAAATAATGTAGCAAATTAATCATTTTAAAAATGATATAGTGGCATCTCACAGTGGGAGCTGTACAGATACTTGCCATGATACTATATTCAATACAGGCAGGCAAAGACGCCCAAAGAACCACCCTCAGCTGCACAGCATGAGCAGGCATGGACACACAGAGGCCTGCTTGATGCCATGCACAGCAAGGGCAGAAAAGGGTCACCCAGGGGCCCACCGGCTGGGTGGCCAGGCCATAGTGGGAGCCACTACACTGTGAAAGTACGTGGTGGGCAGACACGAGAGAAAGAGAAGTGGAACAGTTTGAACATTGTGAAGGGAGATGGGACTGGAGACTCGAAAGTGGAGAGGAGGAGCTTGTTGTGTGTGTAGCCAGCCCCACCACCTAAGGCCGTAGTGAAGTCCCAGTCCATGTTGCCACTGAGGGCCATGCCTGGGTCTGTGGTTATGCAATGGCAGGGGTCTGCGTTGATGTCCACGGCCCACATGACCACTACTGACCATGTGGCTGTCCTGGTCTGGGCAACTGCTTGGGACCAAGTAGATGTCCAAGGACTGTGCAGAACTGGCCCTGCCCCTCATTGTCTGGGGTACTCTGGAGAGCTGACCCTACCTCTCACCAGAGAAGAGTGGGCTCTGCACCTCTCCTGGGCAGTGTAGCAGAGGTGGTCCTGATGGTGGGGGCTCAGGTGAGCTGGCTCCAAGGGCATGAATGTAAGAGAGCTGACCCGACCACTCATCTGCCATGAGATGGAGTGGAAGCAGGGGTGACCTCTTCCCCCCACTCCTCACTATCTCAGACAGTCAGGAGAGCTGGCTCCCAGGGTCATGAGAGTAGGTGAATTGGCCCTGACTCATGCAGCACTCAGGAGAGCAGGTCCTGCACCTCACTTGGGCAGCACAGTAGAGCTGGCCCTGGTGGCAGGGACTCAAGTGAGCTGACCAGAGGGCAGGAGGGTGGGAGAGTTGGTCCCACCACTCATCTGTCATGATGTAGAGTGGATATAGGGGTGATGTTGTGTCCCCCAGCCCCGCCCCTAGCTAGGAGCTATAGTCGGGAGAGCTGGCCTGTAGGTCATGAATGTGAGAGAGCTAGCCCTGCCCCTCACTGGCTGTAGCACTCTGGAGAGCAGGGCCCTGCACCTTCCCAGGACAAGACAGTGGAGCTGGCACTGATGATGAAGGCATGGGTGAGCCAGCCCTGAGGGTATGAGAGCAAGAGGATATCCCATCCCCTCACCCACTGCAGCACCTGGGAGAGTGGGCCCTTTGCCTCAGCTAGGCAGCACCGTGCAGCTGGCTCTGGTTTTGGGAGGAAGTGGGGAAAGTGGGGTACCCTGAATGAGAGAAGGAGTGCTGACTATATCTCCTGCTGATGGCCCCATGGGGTGGCCTAGCCAGAGAAGTGCTGGAGAGCAGAGCGTGCCTTGGTGGTACAGATTCAGGACAGTTGGTCGGCTGACCAGCTCAGTTGCCACATAGGTTCAGATCCAGGGCTTTGAGTTGGCCCACCCTAAAATCTACATCATCTGTGAACTGTTAGATCAAGTGAAAGGGCCAATCCTTCCGATCCAAAGCTGTAGGATCTCCATGACACAAGGTAACATCAGGATAACCAGGAGGAATCCTAGTGAGGATCCAATATTGGTGGTGACATGGAAGCCAGAGATCTCAAACCAGACCATTGACCTATTACAATGAACATTTGTAAGTAAAGATGCATGGACAGAGTGATATACTGTGGGACATACACTATACACTGTGGCACACTACAGCTTCTGTGGCAAGATGTTTTCTATGCTTTTTGTTTAGTTAGTTAGTTACTTAGTTAGTTTGTTTGTTATTTTGGCAGGAGAGGTTGTAAGGGTGGAGGCCAGATATGAGGGGACAGTAAGATCAATGGGACTGGAGTGTATGTTATGGAACTCACAAAGTATCAAAAAAAGTTTTTTTTAAAACATTGAAAAAATATTATATAACAATTATATAACAATTGAACAAAAAAATTAACGACTAAAAAGGCAGGCATGGAGGTTTGTTTTTATAATTCTAGGACTTCAGGACCTGAGACAGGAGGATTGATTTCATTGTTTCTTACTCAGCTATAAGAAACAATGAAATCATGCAATTTGCAACCAAATGGATGGATCTAGAGAAGCTCATCCTGAGTGAGCTAACCCAGACTCAGAAGGATGCACACGGCATCTATTCACTTATAGTAGGATTTTAGCTATATCGTACAAGATATTTGTACTACAACCAACACAACAAAAGGAACATGGACATAAACTTTTTTTTTCATTTCTTTTTCTTTTTCCTTTTCCTTTTTTTTCTTTTTCTTTTTCCTCTCTTTTTTTGTTGTTCTTTGTTTTTGTGGGTTTGTGTGTCTGTGGGTCTTTTTTTTAGTTTTCCCCCGTAGCAAGGAGACACCTTTCACTGGCAGTACTGCCTTGTAGGCCCCCGGTGTATGAAGAGGCTCTTGGCCCTCATATGACTCCTGATCTGTGGTGAGAGACTGTTATTCAGGGACACTCCACCCCAGAGGATCAAGACGGAAGGGTCAGGGGGTAGAGCATGGGAGGGTGGGGCTGGGAAGCGGGAAAAGAGGACAATATGTTAAGGATGTAACCTGTAGCAACAAACAAATAAATTTATTAATTAGAAAAAAAAGCAGGTAACAACGTTAAAACACTGTAAATAAAATAAAGGACACAGCCGTTCAACCTGGTTTTATAAACCTCCAACTGTCGAAAAAACATAGAGCTAAGGTAAAATACAGGAGAAATGTGGTGTTAACCTATGCCTTTAACTTCAGCAGAGACGGGAGGAGCACCATAGAGTTAGTGGATTTATAAATTCTAGAGTTACACGGAAAAGGGTGGTGAGGGTACACACCCTTAATCCCATCATTCAAGAAGAGTACACCCTTAACCCCAACACACTAGAGACAGAAACAGGCAGATCTCAGAGCTCAAGGTCAGCCTGATACAAAACAATCTCTAAATAGAGAAAAACTTCGATCCAGGAGTGGTGGATCACATCTTTAATCCCTTCAGATGGGAACCGCAGATCTCTGATCCCAATAATTAGAATACAGAGACACACACATAGGATTTGGAAGGACCTAAGTTTAAAAGCTACTTACAAAAGGCCCACTCAATACAAACAAATTGTCCTTCGAGCTCTCAAAATATATACACTAAAGCTGGTTTAGCTCCAAAATAACAAAATAATTTCTTCTTTAAAACAGATTGAAAGATAACACTTTATTATATTGTCAAAAAACCAAATTTGCTTCAGGAGAAATATTACCTACCCCCCCCCAAAAAAAAGAGGGTGATTGTCCCTGAGTGAGGATTAGGGCAGGGCTCTGTTCTTTCTTTCCAGGAGAATCAAAGCATCCATTCAAGGAACCCAGGGACAACTGGACAATGGAAACCTCAGCAGAAAACAGAATCAGACACCAAAAGAAGACGAGTGACCCAGATGATTCAGCCTGACAGACTCCCTCAATAGCTGTCTCCATCAAAAGCCTACAACCACAACAACTCAATATCGCTAAGACCGTTCAGCTCTACACAATGCCCCAGCCAGAACCTCAGTAAAGCCTGGAAGTTCAGCTTCTGCCTACAAACTCCTTAGGACATCTAAACAGCTGAGAACAGAAGGACTGAACATAAAAGGATTATACTAACATTTTTTTTCAGTTTTATTTATTTATTTTTTTAATAATTTATTTTTTATTTCTTCAAGTTACATCTCAATCACAATCCCCTCCCTACTCGCCCCTCCAGTCCCACCCTTCCACCCTCCTCCCCCTCAACCCCCCCCCGTACCCTTCCCTCCTTTTTTTTTTTTTAGATTAAGGTATTTCTTTTTTCCCCCAACAGCTCTCCCTTTCAGTCCAAAAAATGGTTCTTTTTCTTATAACTATAAATACAATACAAAACAACAGAAATAAATAGGCCACAATTATAAGAGTTATATGGCTTAGCATACATTCCCAATGTCCAGTCCATATGTATTTGGCACCTTACTTTAACATTCTACTATCTAAACATCTCCATGAGTTTAAAGTTCTATATCTAACTCAGCTTTCATACTAACTTGCCTCATAATTTTAAAAATATCTTCTTAGATCCAGAATACCCTCTTGATTCCTAAACAACTCAAAATTTAACTATGAGACTCTAGCTATCTATTCTTCAACCACCTCAGAGACCTGAGAGGGATAAATATATCTGATTATATAGGAAGTGTAGGGCCTGTAGCTTCCAAAACTAAAAAATGACATACCAGTGGCTGCCTGGACAGTTCCCATTTTCTCTCCATACATTACAGCATCAATCTTCAGCCATTTGGCCCCATTTCTCTGACAGACATTGGTTGTAGAGCCGGAATTATGAAGGACTTGCCTACCCTGTCTTGGCAGAGCTAGGCTGTCGACTTATCTGCTTCCAAGTTTTGTCCTTTTTGGACAGAAGTCTGTCTACAGTTGAAGCAAGGGAATTTTCTTGCCAAGAGAACGGCTTACCACCAATTCAATCATCTCCCACTGGAGATTCTTCGATGCTCATCTTCTACTTGGAGTAGAATAGGGGGTGCTGTCAGGAGCTGACATGTCTCAATATCAAAAAAATCTTAAGTTAAGAAAACATCTTTGAATGCCATATTCTGCAGATCTCTTGAGGTTTTTGAAGATGCCCTATCTATCTCTTATATTTAGATAAGCAAATATTGCTTGTCTCTTAGCAACTTGATTTCTGAGTAGCTTAGAAAATAACTGTGATAGACTGTCATAGTAACTAACAAAATGAAACGTTTTCATGACTATTAGTTTCCGTTTCTTAATTATCCTAAACAGTTTATGTCGGTTGGTAGCGAGAGATCAAAACTTGACATTTCATTTTTAAGTATTACTACGAACAGTACCTTTAAGAAGCGTTACCCTTAATTTTGTATCAATATACAAAGATCAATACCAATGTGACCAAATATAATCTTAATTTTGTATCAATATACAAAGATCAATACCGATGTAGCCCAATACAATCTTAATTTTACATCAACATACAAGGGTCAATACCATTGTGGCCAAATATAATCTTAATTTTGTATCAATATACAAAGATCAATACTGATGTAGCCCTATACAATCTTAATTTTGCATTAATATACAATGATCAATACCAATTTAGCCAAATATAATATTAACAACTTGTATTCTCTTCCCCTAAATAACAGAGTTTTCAGTTGT